>FXXK01000277.1:40236-308687 GCA_900184695.1 Betula pendula
AAGGCTTTTGGGAATGGTTTCGGCCATCTCAAACCGGTCGGTTTGGAAGTAGTTGATCCACCCCTATAGCCTTTGGGGGTGGTTCGGCCACCCCCAAGAGCCAAACCCTAATTTTTTTTTTTCCCTTATTCTTTTGTCCTTATGGGGGTAGTTCAGCCATCCCAAACCGACTAATCTAAGGTAGTCGAAATCACCTCGAGCCAAATGAGGGTGGCCCAAGGCTCTTGGGGTGGTTTTGGCCACCCCCCCTTTTTCTCTTTCAGGTGGCCAAACCACCCCCATGGACCGAGGGGGTACTTCGGCTACCTACGGGCCATGGGAGTGGCTCGAGCCACCCCTCCTTTTATTTTTTATTTAATTTTTTTTTTGTTTCAATTATAAGTTTTTTAATTTTTTTTTTTTTAATAAGGAAGCCAAATGTTAATGTTCATGCAGACTTCCATTAAATATTTGGACGAAAGATAGACGAAAATACTATCTCCGTCTTAGCCAAAATTGAGATACAATCTCCGTCTTTAGTTAAAATGGAGGTACCATCTATAAAACAAAGTAAAACCGAAGTAGCTTAAAATAAAGTCTTTAAACCACATGGAGTGAAAGGTATTAAACCCAAAAATTATTTGTCATTGTATAGAGTTTTAAATAATTAAGGGTAAGGTTTGATTCATTAGAGTAAATATATATGGCAACTCTCATAGCTATTTTGTGTCAATAAAAAATGATGTCACTAATGTGACTTTTAAAATTATTAATAATCATATTAATTTTTTATCTAATGGTGATTTTAAAAGTCACATCAATTTTGATTAATATAAAGTAAACATAAGGTTAACTTATATCATTACTCGATTAATTAAATGGTCTGGTTTGTCGTTAAAGAATAACAAACAATTGTGATAAACTTATCCAAAAATATTTTAAAAAAATGGCCATTTGAGTAAAAGATTAAGAGCATTCTCAGCAGCTTCTCCGTCATTTTTCCTAAATTTTCTTAAATTTAGGGAACCAAACTACTTTTTGGATCCCTATTTAAATACACCCCACAATAGATTCCCTAAACATTTCCCCACATCATTAAAATAATATTTTTTACTTTACTTTTATTTTTATTTATTTATCAGAAACTCTTCTTCTCTCTCTCTCGTCTGTCTGTCTTTCTGTCTCTCTCTCTCTCGTCGGCGACGGCGTCGCGTGAAGGCTGTGAACCGACGCCGAAGGCATCTGCTAGATAGGAAAATCTCATCTCTCTCTCGTCTCGTCTCGTCTGTCTCTCTCTCCCTCGTCGGCGTCGGCGTGAATCTGTGAATCAACGCCGGTCTGTCTCTCTCTCTTCAGCTCCCTCTCTCTCTCCTCTCGTCTCGTCTGTCTCTCTCTCTCTCTCGTCGGCGTCGGCATGAATCTGCTGTGAATCAACGCCGATCTCTCTCTCTCTCGCGTCGTCTGTCTCTCTCTCTCGTCGGCGTCGGCGTGAATCTGCTGTGAATCAACGCCGTCTCTCTCTCTCTCGGCATCGTCTGTCTCTCTCTCTCGTCGGCGTGAAGGCTGTGAAGAAAGAAGGGATGCGTGATGAAGACGACAGTGAAGAAGACGAGAGTTTTGGGAGACGTGTGAGGAGAGAGAATGAAGTTTTTTTAAATTAAATAATCAGTGGGTTTGCTACAGTGGAACCCAATGTATTGGGTTCTACTGTAGCAAACCCAGCCTTTAGGGAACAGATAGGGCTTCTGCTGTGGGAGGCTTTTTGTGATTTTTTTGAACTTTTCCCTAAATTTAGGGAAGGGAACAACCTATAGGGCTTCTGCTGTGAATGCTCTAAGAATGGTAGTTTGAGAATAGTTTAAATTGAAGAAGGGCAATTGAGTAAATAGGTTAAAGGGACGACATCTTATTTTTTGGATTAATTATATATGTCAACCCTCATGTCAATCTTATGTCAATCAAAAGTGATGTAATTTTTAAAATTACCATTAAATATATAATTAATCATTATTGACTTTTGATCTAATAGTAATTTTAAAAAGTATTCATTTTTTGTGAACACAATATAGACATAGGAATTAACATATATTACAACTCTATTTCTTGAAATACAAAGTGCGTTATCGTAATTCATTGAGAAGATTTTTTTAGTAGGGGCATTTTGCCCATAAAAGTTAAAATAATAATAAAGAAATTAAAAAAAAAAAAAAAAGATTAAAAGCTGCATTAAAAGCTCCATTAAGCGGAACTTTGTTTTCCTTCTTATTTATTTTATTTTATTTTATTTTTTGAGTAAGCATGACATAAAGGAGCTTACGTAATGCTTCTTATGCAGGCATCATTTTTTCAAAAAAAAAAAATATGCTTAATGTCCATCTTTTTTATCTATCTTTGATTTTTAATTTTTTATTTAATTTTTAATTTTTTTACAAAAATGATAGATTGCTTTCTGTTAAAAGTAGTTAACCTTTTTTTTTTTTAAGCTTATCGGGCCACCTGGCCATGTGCGATTAGTTTGGATAAAAAAACATAAATAAATAAAACAAAGTGCCCCACACCGGTATTTATAGAAGGGGGGCTGAGCCCCTTCTTCTCAACAAAACAGAGCTGGTGCTCTGTTATAATCCGAGAGAGAGAATAAAGGAAAGGAAAGGAAACTTTTGCATTAAAAAACAAAATTTTTATTTTGTAAAGTTTTCTTAAATAAAGTATTAATTTTACTACTAGTGAATATATATATATATATTGCAAGTAGGTCTATATTTTTTTTTAGATAAATAAAGAAAAGTCATTGTTAATAAAGTCAATTTTGTAAAGAGGAAGAAAGCATAATTTGTCGTTATGTTTAGTATACGGAATGACTATTCATTGGAATAGCTTTTAGTAAGAATAGAAGAAGTGGAATAAATTAGCCTTGAAATAGTCATTCTCATGGCTATAAGCGAATGGCTATTCCTTAAATTAAAAAAATATTTATTTATCTCAATTGAGAGAAATAATTATTCTCTCAATTTAAGAAATAGCTATTCCCTTATGGTTATGGGATGACTATTTCAAATATTATAGTATATGTATACTTTAACATCATGGTTTTTTTATTTATTTATTTTATTCTTAATAAAAATTATTCCAAAGAATAATCATTCCACATGCCAAATATACTTTAAGAGTTTCTTTTATATGCACACTACAAAAAAGTGAAGTTATTGTATCATTCAAAGTCCTTTTTTTAAAAAAAGAAAAAAAAATTGTGGTTATTTTACGCAATATAACCATTATTGTTGTGAAAGTTAAAAGTAAAAGTAATGTCAAAGTTAAAAGAGCTGGATCCTACGGCAAAAAAATTATGCCGATACCCTGTAAAGAGATAGAAAATAGCAAGCAAAGCGCTCAAGGGGTGGTCTAAAATTAAACATCATTGAGTGTGCTATCAGTAGAAGCCTTTACTCGAGTGTGCCATCTTGGGTTGTCAACCACCTAGTCAATCAATGAAAGTTTCCTAAATAATTAGTCTCATCATGTGGCCATAGGGTGTGACATTCACCAACTCTACATCGTACATAAAAAATAGTACGAAAGAGGCTAAAAGAAAATAGTTTTTCAACAAAGTTTAAAAGACAACACTCATTAAATAGTTTATGGTTTAACCATTTATGGATGATCAAGAGATAAGTTTTACAGTAAATTTTTAAAGAGATCGCTCATGAAATAGTCTATGGTTTAACCATTTATGGATGATCAAGAGATAAGTTTTACAGTAAAGTTTTAAAGAGGTCGTTCATAAAATAGTCTATGGTTAACCATTCATGAGATTCTTTTCCAATCCTATGGTCCTGATCTCTCGTCCAACTCTTGTAAATCTAATGGTGAATTTGCAAGAGTAGAACGAGAGAGGATCATGGAATTGGACGTCTAGCATGTCTCGTGAAAAAAAAAAAAAACATTCATAATCATTCATTATCAAAGTTACACCAGAAACCAAGAATACTAAAATCAATAGTTAAGAGAATAGGGCTGACTAATTGCATATTTAAAACACATATACACTCATCCTAAACATTAATGAGTTATAAAATGGGAATTCTCTTTTATATATTTTTCTTTTCTCAAAAGAATATTGGAAAGTAAAATAGAGCTAAGAAAACTATATGGTTTTTATTTTTTTATTTTTTTTATTTTTATTTTTTTATGGCAAACAAAGATTAGTTTGAGGAGAATTAAGCAGGATATACATTTTTATTGTTTTCATCTTCCTGTTTTTGAAAAGGGAACCAAACATAACCCTAATCATATAGAATTTGAAATTCTTAAAGGGGAGAGCATTTCCCAAAGAATGAGAAGCCTTATATTTGAAAATATCAAAAGATAGAAGTGGAAAGACTATCCTTCTTTGCTTTACAATAACATAAAATCTATGAATTAACTAGAATAAACTCAGTAAAACATTTTTATAACTGACATAATTAACTGATTGATACAATCAATAGGAAAATGAATATAGCATGTGATCTTTTTCTTAATGGGCCGTTTGGGAACAAACCTTTCAGCCTATTTATTGTCTTTCTGCATTATGTTTGGAATCCAAATCCATCCCTTTGTAGAATCCCATTTATTTTCCCAACGCTTTTGAAAGTCAATCAAATCCTAGCTAGGGAATCATTTATTTATAGAATCCCATCTATTTTGTCAATGTTTTTAGGTGGGCAGGGGGAATTTGCTTCCTCTCGCCTACACCTGGTTATACTGGCTTAAGTGTCCATAAGACAATTTTTTTTTATTATTTGCACAAGTCCATAAGACAATTAAGCATATATATAGCTGATAACCATATACATACAGGGGCTTTCTTTGATCACCTCGCAGAAACAAATCGGTTATACTTGTTTTCCAATTGAGAAAATGTGTCGCATGTATTCTTGACCTTCTGCATCTTTCAAAATGATCTGTTAGCTAGGGAAAGGTAACCTGCAAGGCATAAAAAGATATACCAAGGTAAATTGTAGCTATGTCTTTGCATTTGGTCACCTACCAAAGCTATTGACGAGTTGAAACCAATATCACCAAGCGACTGCAACCACTAATTAATTTCATATTATTCCTATATTTCTAGATAATATAAGCCTAAAATGTTAGAAGAATATATTGTTATAAGAATAAGTAGATAAAACCCTAGGACAGATCCATCTGTTTGGTCAAGTTGTATCGAAACTAAAACTATATGCTTCTAATAAATGCTGTTATAATATATTTCCATATAATTGTGACTTTGATTACTTTATTTATATTGTATTCATGTACCACATTTTTTCCTCTAAAAAAGGATCATTGGTATTGTAAACATCATCAACAATAAGAGCGAAAATATAGCATCTAGGCTTTAACTTATGGATGTAGGTCATAGACTGAACAACATAATTCTTTGTGTTTATTTTCTTTTCCTTTAATTCCTTTAGGTTTACGAATTTCTTCAAGAATGAGGTCCCTAAGAATTAAAATTTAACTTAAGGTATCTCTGGATTGAATTCTTAATCTAACTACATATTTATAGCTAGCCAGAAAAGCAGTAACACAAAATTAGTGTTGGAATGTTGCAAACTTACCCCAACTTGAGAGAAGTGTCGTTGTTGTCTTGGTCTTGAGGAAGATCAGCTGAGCTGCAAATATTGCTGATTGACTCAGATGACTGACCTTGTTCAATTACATGTGTTTTAATGTTAAACGGATTCTCCCTCTGCTGAAAGATACATTTTCCATCAATTGATCAGAAATTAGGGAAACAATTAAGGAAAAAGAAAGAAATTCAAGACCTGATACCTGTTGTAATCTCTGGTTATCCTCCATCAGTTTGACTACCTGCATTTAAAAAATAAGAGAGAGAGAGAGAGATTACTAAGGCACGTTAGCCTCCACTAAGGTAATTTAGCACGATATATTAAAGAATAATTAAGAAGAAATACAAATAGACCCTCACAAGAGAACAAAACCAACAAGATAAAAATCCAAAGAGCAAAATATTTTTAGAAATTGTTAGGAAATTGATCAATCAAAACGATCAACGTACGGATCTCATCATCAAAGTTAATCTCCATAGAGGACAATTGATTTGTGATCGTATTGAACTCATTCAGAAGTTGCGCTACTAGAGTACCTTCCACCATCTTCAGATTAAACAACTTTCATCATATGCACCTTGTTGTTAGGAAACAACTAGCTTTTTGTATATATCGGACAAAGCCACCATTAGACCCGCTGTGGTCTTCTCCTTCACAACGTTGTGCGTAACTGTTTTTGACAGTGTTAATTGATCGACTCCCAACACCTGTCTATCAAGCAGAGCCCATTTGTCATCCTTCATAGTGGTCGGTTTCTCCTCCAAAAGAGGCAGATGTAGTTTCTTCCCATACATAAATTCTTTGATTTGCATCTTCCAATACTCGAAATTTGTGCCATTGAACTTTTCAATTCCTGCTGCCTTGCCTTCTGCTCTTGTCATCGCTTCCACTCAAACCAAGCTTTGATACTAGTTGTTAGGAAATTGATTGAATTTCCCAAAACTCGTGAGAAACGAAACATAAGAAAACAAAAAAATAAAAAAATTACAAGATACGGAGATTTAAATGGTTCACCCTCAAGGACTACGTCTACTGTGTTGTGACAAGATTTCACTATTTTCGAGAAACAGTACAAGAAAGCTTCAATCACAACATAACGAAACCCTAAAACAGAAGCAGCTATAAAAGGACCCTCAACTAGGTCAAAATATAGAAACAGTGAAAAAAAACTTTCTCAGGGTCGAGTACAAGCCTCTGCTCCATGGACTAAACCTCAAAAAATACCAATTTAAACTGTAGCGCTTCTTTCATCAAACTGAGTCAGCTACAAACTGGATTGAACACAAACCAGGCTCCACATAGCCTAACAGAAATAACCCCAAATTCCTTTAGAGTAAGTAAGATCCCTAAGTGATTTGAAAATTGGTTTAGCTTTGTGACAGTCCAGCTTTCCCAATGCTTGAGCAAAAGGAAGACAAATTTCTTTGAATCCCAGAATTGTCTACTTGATTTTTATGAACTTGAATCAACCTATTCATTTCTAGGTATCTAATAGTTTGCTCTAAAATTAAGTAATTGTGTTCAACTACATATTCACGAATAGAGTAGTACTACACGTCCGCCAAGGCAGACATTTAGCTCTACTCTTCACGAATATATATCATCACGAAAGAAAGGATGAAGATGTTTTACATTCAATATCTTTCGAAATTATAATAATTGCATGAAATGTCTTAAGAAATTAAAGTTTGGCACATCACCTTCCTCTCAAGACCACTGATCTCTTCTACAAATCTTTTATCCTGAAACACGTAAGAGCTTCCCATGTTAAGAGACAAGTACAGAAATTTCGTTGCTCCATTACAATGCCAGCAAACAGAAACAAACCTCTTCATTTAAAACACAGCTCAAGCCTGCTTCGAGAAGTTCCTCTAGTTTCTGTAGTTCTTCCATATTCAATCCTTGGAGCTCTTCTCCCTTCATCTGCCTGTAATTAGGTGTAATCATTTATACATTAATTTAGTGTGGAACATGCATGTCATTACTATAACAACTTGATATAGCAATGTCGTCAAAATATATATACCTCAGTTCATGAGTCTTCTCCACGATTTCATTGCTCAACGAGGTGTAGGTACTGTTCTCAAGCTAAAAGGGAAAAAATAGTTTCCATTAATGAATATTTTCAGTATATGATCCGTTTGCAAGCACTTTTAATATAGCAATGATTGCTAAATTATATAGGCATTCCAGCCTTCCATCAATATATGATATGTTTGGAGAGTTTCATTCTTTGGTTGGCATACTACAATTAATAAATTTCTATATATATATATATATTATATATATATTTGTTTTCTACTCAAACCTTTTGATTTTCTGATTTTCTCTATTCATACTCCTCAAAGGAGTGATAAACAGATGGACCACCAATTTCTTAGCACCCTTCTTTGGAAAGGGAGTGACCTTGATTGAGCAGAATGATTCCAAGCATGTGATAGTTCTTTGGCTTGCCACGTGGAAGAGACTGAGCAGGGGCAGAGACAAGGAAGACTTGGGGGGGGGGGGGGGGGAGGGGCTGTAGCCCCTCAAAGTTTTAGAATTCTTCCTAAATTTTTTTGCTTTTTGTTTTTTTTTTTAAGATATACCCTTCAAAATTTATTTTTAACCCCTCAATTAATTTTTTTTTTTGTCCACCCCAAACCTAAAATCCTAATTCCACCCGAGGCTGAGTACCCTGGATAAGCTGGACGGTTACCCAGTTAACTAAGTGCCCTCTATGATGTTGAGGAGTAAAATTCTAAGCATTTGTTCTTTTCATGCCCATTCTCTCCTTGGCACATCGATGTGAAAAGTATAATCTCCCAAGGGCCAAAAGGTGCTAAGAGATACTACTCAATGGATGGTAAGAGCATTAGCAACTTCCCTAAAACCGATTTATTTTCCTAGATGTAGGAAAAACTGTTAAAAAAAACTCCTACAATAGCTTCTATTAGTGTTCTCTAAACCAAGAAAATACCAAGGAAACTAAAAGTTGTACCTTTAATCTAGAAAACTAAAAGTGTTTCCCTTGATATTATTTTAATATAAAAAACTTTCTCACTCCTCTCTTTCCTCAATCATTTGTTTGAAATAATATTTAAAAGGTTTCTTTCTTTTCTCTTTCTCCTATCATTTAATTTAAAGAATATTTAAATGGTATTAAGAAAGGATAATGAAAGTTATTGTGGAGTTTATTTGAATAGGGAAGCAAAAAGTAGTTTGGTCTCCTACAATGAGAAAAAATTTAAGAGAATCTGTTGCTAGTGCTCTAAGTAATTGCAAGGGAAAGTCTCTTTTAAAGCTAATTGCCAAGTTGATGGTAGAGGCTGTGATGTACCCCTTGTAGCATGAGAGAAACTATCATGACCAAGGAAAACACTTCTATGTTACCATTTCAAAAGGGATAATCAAGTTACTATTGGAGTTCTCCAGAATCTCTTATAATGCCTAATCTTTAGTAGAAGCACATGTAATACTGTTACAATCCACCCACCCACGTTGAACTAACTTTCTATGACGTCACAATTTCCTCTACTTGAATCCATTTTATCCTTGTCAGGGCCTACTTCACGTTGCAACCCATCCGAGATGGTGTTACTATTTTGGCATAATACTATTTGTCACAACCCATAGAAAACGCTAACTACGTCTAAGCTATTATTCCAAAATAACTAGTCAAAACTACATCATGACCTTAGTGAAAATTAGTATCTATGCAACACCCTTATACTCAACCCACCTAATGGGGGACTAACTTTTTAGAGTCACAATTTTCAAAATTACTTTGTATGAAATACCTTACTTTTCGTTTATCTTCTCTTTTTTTTTTTTTTTTTTTTTTACAAATATTATAAAAGTAAAATAATGGCAAAATTACATGATCAATGGTTAAATTACAGAAAGTTGGGATCTTTCGTGACAAATCCATCAGGGTTATAAATATGTTTTCCAATATACTTTTTGGGTTAAAACTAGAATTAATTCATTATCTATATAGGTTCCAACCTTCTCCTATCAATAAATAACGGATTGGATCTTGGGGTTCTTTGAGGATGTGATTAGCAGTAGGTAATTTTCATGTTGTCGTTCTGGTCGTTTGTGTCGTTTAATTTTGAGGCTGCTAGCATCCTGTTGGTAAAGGTTGGTTGTGCCTGGACTTTGCCCCCTTGCCTTTTATTCTTTGATTTTTTTTTTTCCTGTTAATTCAATCTTTACTCATCCATCCAAAGATAAAAAAAAGAGTTTGAAATCTATGCACCTTCAAACTATTTATTCATTAATTATCTAGAGAAAAATTAAGAAGTGGTCATTCTGTCCTAGCTAACATAAAAAGGGACATTATATCTAACCTGCAGCTCCAAAGATGGTTGGTCCATTTTGTCGAGATTCTTTGAATTCACATTTTGTCGTTCAATTACCTGTTGCATACTTCAAACAACAAACGAATAACGATTCAGTTCCTTCCTCCTTTGTTTCCTTAGAATAAAATGAAAGTGGAGATGAAGTTACGAACTTCTAAAATATATATACTACTTTTTCTTAAACATGAGAGATATTTATTCTTTTTTTCAGAAAGATCCAAGAGAAGAAACTTCGGGCCAACTTTGTATTCAATTAAAATGCAAAGCATGGATGGGGGAAGTTGAGTTTCTCTGTAGCACATCTATGAACCCTCAAACTAGTTATACTAATTGATAACAAATGATACGTTGACTTCTAACTTAGTTATTTTGTAAATTAACCTACAATTTGTTACGTCACTTAACATGACTTTGACTTTAGATTTGGTGCTAATGAATTAAAATCTTGCTTACAAGCCACATAGAATATACAGTTCATGACAGTTCAGCATGACACCCTACAAATTTATTTACATCCCCCTGTATGTGCTTCCTGATCGATCTACGATTAATGCTGCTGAAATTTTTATCTTTACCTAAATTGATATTCCCTTTGAAAATACTAAAATCATTCTTAACAACTACAATCGAAGATAAGTTTAGAAGTTCCATAAACAAAGCTATAATAAACAACACATCCATTTAAGATGGAAAAGACAGTTGGCAGTGGTGGATGTGGCCACAATGGCCAAAATTTACTATATTATTATCTTTATAGTGATTGTGACCATAAAAGGTTTGAATGTTCCTAAACATAAGAAGCTTTACCATCTTCGCAAGGCTAACACGAACTTGTCTATTTCTCAATATGTGACCTTCTTTTTTACTTGTGATGGTTGTTAAGAGTGCTGCCATTCTGGGTTGCCCTTTTTATTATCAGCCGAAAAATATACATTTTCTTGACTTAAACCAATGTAATATATGAGGTACCATCTCCCATCTGCTAGTTTTTAGTATTATGTGTGAGGGAGAGAAACACTTAAGCAGTCCACAAAGAGCACATTAATGTACATGTTCGGACACCACTCCAACCAAGAAGCTTAAGTTAATGGATTTAGGTCCACTTATTTATATTGACAACTCACTTTGTTTATTTTTTCTTAATGTGGGACTCAATACTAATGTTCACTCACAACAAATATCTCGCTCACGTGTGGGTCTCTTCGACATTGACCTACTTGGGACAGAGAAAACCATTCAACTACACTGTCCAACCAAGGAGGAAAAGACCTATCCCTAATATCTTTTAAATCAATTAAAATAAAAAACAAAAAACAAGAAATTTCACTATGTTACCAAGAAAAAGCTGTATTGTAAAAGAAAGTGCACATGCTCAAAGTAATAGACCTTGCAATGACAATTAATAATAATGAAACGACCCTACTAACTTGATTAAAGTGAAACTTATAATGCCAAGGAAAACCTAACATGCTAGTAAGTACCATCATACCAAAACCATTAAGCAATGTTTTTATCAGACCTAAATATTCATGCAAGTCTACCGACTATAGATCAAAACCTGCCATATTTAGCACAAATAGGCCTATCATTCCAGAGTCTAAAATGCTAGGTTTTTAGTGTTGGCATATTCGGTCCTCAAAACATTGGTTGTAAGTCATTTAGTCTTAGGGTTTCGGTTGTCTTCAAAGTGTTATATCAGAGCAAGGTTCACTCCATTTGGATTAATCTCTAAGTGCAATCCTTGACCCATTTTGTCAAGTCTCAGTCTCAATCCTTGTCTGTCCCTCCATATTTTGATGGTAGTAACTATGCATATTGGAAAGTTTGCATGAGAGCCTTCCTAAAAAATTTGGTTGAATGCGTTTGGACTTCTATTGAAAAGTGCTTGAAACAGCCAGACACTCCAGTTGATACGTGGTCCAAAGATGAGTTGAATGAATGCAATTGGAACAACAAAGGCCTGAAGACTATATTTATGGATGTGTCACCTAAGGCATGTAAACGAATTTCCTTGTGTAAGATTGATAAGGAGGCACGAGAAATCCTAGAGGTGACCCATGAAGGAACAAAGACTGTAAAGAGCTCCAAAGTTCAGATGTTAAAATCTAAGTTTGGCGAAATTAGAATGAAAGATGATAAGTCATTCGATGAATACAATAATCAGTTGAATAGTATTGTCAGTTCTAGTTTCAACCTATGAGTGATGATTCCTGACAACATAATTGTTAGGAAAATCTTGAGGTCTCTACCTGAGAGATTTAGATCCCTAATGTGGCTGGCTTAGAGGAGAGCAAGGATTTGGATACTATGAAGGTAGAAGAGCTTGTTGGGTCTCTTCAAACTTATGAATTGTTCTTACCTCAGCCTAAAAAGAAAAATCTACCTTTAAAGACCTCCAAGAAAAAGGTAATTGTCTCCTCTGATGAAGAGATTGGGAATTTGGCTTTACTAGCCAGTAAGTTCAGAAATTTCTTCATATTTAAGAAATGGAATAATGGGACCACATCCTTGGATTTAACTGAGAGATCTAAGGGAAATTCCAGTGGATCCTCCCAATGAAAGAAGGAAAAGAGTAAAAAGAACATTCAATGTCATGTATGTACTAGATATGGTTATATTTCGGCTGAGTGTCCGAATTACAAAAAATTGGAAGAGTAAAGCAATGAATGTAACCTTGAGTGATGACTCCAAGTCTAATGAATTCGATGAGTCGGTGGAGAAGAAAGAAAACTTCATGGCTTTCACCGCCTTTGTGAAGAGTGCTGGTGGTTTTAGTGAGAATGACCCTCCTATCTTAATTGAGATTTGTGATGAAGAGTCTCAGGATGACTCTGATGAGGAGATTGATCTACAAGTTGCCTACAATCAACTTTTTAAAGAGTGTGTGAAGAGACTGAATATACTTACTTTTAAAAAAAAAATGAATGAGGTAGAGAATGAAAAGTAATCTTTGATAGGTAAACTGTCTGATTCACGTGTTTTGATTGATTCCTTGAAAACTGAGAATTTTGTGCTTCTTGAGAAAACTAAGTCATTAGAAAAATGAACTTCAAACTCTAAAATTCAATTGCAAAAGTTTTCTAGTGACAAACTTGCTTGTTTGATAAATTGTCAGAAACCTCATGGTGATAAATCTGGTTTGGGTTTTAGTTCTGATGCCTCTACTTCACAAACCCCATTTGTGACTAAAGATAAGATTAGTTTTGTGTCATCTACCTCTTGTGTGAAAACTGCTCTTAGTGGTGTTAATAAAGGAAAGGGACTTAGTGATTTTGTTGGGTCTAAGTCTAAGGGTGGACACCCTCCTAGGAGACAACCTTCTCAAAGCTTTGTATTAAGTTTTTAATTGGCCTATTCGATGCTCAAAACAAGTGTCTTTGTTATTGTGGTTGGGTATATCTTAGGATTTAGGATGAAATAGGTACAAGAAAATGAAGTACATGGAGCACCATTCGTAGGCTCGTCCACTGATGTCCGGATGAAATGACTTGACAGAAAGCCTTATCTACTGATGTCCATAGGGTTCCCAAACAAAATGTTTTCGTCTGCTGGCCTGTTCGCTCATGCCCGAACAACTTTGAGAAATAGAAGGTTTCGTCTAATGGGGCATTCATTCATGTCTGGACGGATATGAGAAACAAAAGCTCTCGTTTGTTAAGGTGTCCACGGGTGTCCGAATTGGCCGTTATTTAAAGGATTGAAACCCTAAGGATATCTAGACATCTCATTAACCTATCCGGATGCCGCCACATAAAACAATTAAACTGACTATAGGTTTTAGGGTCAATTTTCACAAGTCTATAAAAGGACTTTGGAGGCACGATTTTCAAATAGCTAAAGCATAGATGAGCAAGGATGATATTGAGTTTTTTCATACCCTAAGAGCTTTACATATTCAATGTGTGCCAAGAGATACCTTTGGTATGAGCTGATTAGTTTCAATCTCTTGGGAGTGTTCAAACCACAAGTTGTTCTACATCACCAACAACGTGAAGTAAGTTTACTGATGAGTTGGTAAAGAGATCAAGAAGAATAATTGCCCAATAAAGAGCCAGATCTGCTGCAACAAAAGGCAAGTGGAGGTTCTTATCTGCGTCTAGAAGTTTAAACCATTATAAGGGGTGTAAGTGTATTTTGCCTTTAGGTTTCCACTTCGTGAACAAAAATTTGGCGTGTTGATGTGTGATTGTTTTACACTTTCATAAGTGGTTTGATAATTTATTTTATTTTGCTGCATAATTTTGTGTTGGGGTCTAAATTCCACATTTTCAATTGATATCAAAGCGAGGTACACTCCGTTTGGATTAAATCTCCTAAGTGTGATCCTTGACTCCTATTGTCAATGGCTCCATCAAACTCCCGTCGGTACCTCCCTACTTTAATGGTAACAAGTACACTTACTGGAAGGCTCGCATGAGAGCCTTCCTTAAATCTTTGGACGAGCGTGGCTGGATGACCACTAAGAAAATTGGAAACGGTCAGAAACGCCTCTAGAACAATGGTCCAAAGATGAGCTTAATGAGTGTAATTAGAATAGCAAAGGCCTTAATGATATTTTCGTGGCTGTGTCTCCTTAGGAATTCAAGCAAATTTATCTTTGTGTTATTGCGAAATAGGAATGAGACTAGAAAGAATTTGAAACTTCAAATGTTTACATCTAAGTTTGAGGAGATGAAATTTATGATGATAAGACCTTCGACAAGTTCTATGCTCAGTTGAATGATATCGTCAACTCAAGTTTTAATCTTGGGGAGAAGATTCTTGAGAACTAGACTGTCAAGATTTTCTTGAGGTTTTTACTAGAGAGGTTTAGACCTAAGGTGACTGCCATAAAGGAAAGCAATGACGTGGACTCTATGAAATTTGAAGTGTTTGTTAGATATCTTCAAACCTATAAATTATTCTTGCCTCAACCAAAGAAGAAAAAAATTCGGCTTTGAAGTCCAAAGAAAAACGGGGTTGACTCCTCAAATGAGGAATCTACAGACTCTTATGGAGATGGCTTTGTTGGCCAAGAAGTTCAGGAAATTCCTCATACTTAGAAAGGTGACTAACAAGAACCCTTCATTGGATCATTCTGAGGATGATTCTTAAGGAGCCACCCAAAGAAAGAAGGAAAAGCCCAAGAAGGATAAGAATGTGCGAAGCATTCAATGGTTCGAGTGTTCAGGCTTTGGGCATGTTAGGACTGATGGTCCTAATTCCAAAAACTCCAAGACTATGAATGTTACTTAAGTGATGGGTCTGAGATGACTTTGAGGAGAAAAAAGGCAGTTTCATGGCTTTCACCTCCTTTGTGAAGAGTGACGGTGGTTCTAATATGTGTGACCGTTCTGTGCTTGTATAGACTTCTGATTAGAAGTCTGAGAATGACTCTAATGAGGAGATTGATCTCCAAACATCCTACAATAAGCTTTTTGAGGAATGTGTTAGAATGAAAAAAGTTGAATAAATTAAATCTTAAGAAGTTGAATGAGGTTGAGTTTGAAAAGAAATATGTGCTTTCTAAAATGTCTGATTTGCATGCTTTGATTGATTCCTTGAAATATGATAATGCTATGCTTGTTAATAAGGTTAAGACATTAGAAGATGAACTTGATTTGTCTGAGTCTCAATTGCATGTATTTTGATAATGTTGTGCTTGTTAATAAGGTTAAGACATTAGAAGATGAACTACTAGTGCTACTAGTGATAAACTTGCATCTATTTTGAGTTCTCAAAAACCCTTTGGTGACAAATGTAGGCAAGGTTTTGACAAAGGTGCTTTTACTTATAAAATCCCACCCGTCAACAAAGAGAAGATAAATTTTGTGCCCCCTGTGATTGTTGAAAATTTTGGTCCTAGTGTGGTTGATAAGGGGGAGTTGGTGTTCCAAATAGGTCTAACTCTGAGGGTGTCAACCGTCCTAGGAGACAACCTTCTCAAAGGTATGTTCCTACTTGCTACCATTGTGGTAGAGTATGTTAGGAAATATATCTTATTTCCCCCAAGACCCGTGAGATGCGAATAATAAGAAGATAGCAAAAAACAATCACACACGACACCAAGATTTAAGTGGTTCGGCTTAACAAGCCTACATCCATTGTTGGAGACGACCCGGAGAAATTCACTATCAAAAGATGGAGTACAAAAATAACAAGGAGAAAAATCACTCAAAACCCAAAACCCCAATACACCCGTATCTCACCCTCACACAATAGGGAAAAAATAACAATTAGAACTCTGCAATTTTTTCTTTTCTCTACGCACTACACTATGCGTTCTCCACCTCTCTTTTTCTCTCTCTCCCTTTCTTTTTCTCCTTCCCTTTCTTTTTCTCTCTCCCTCTCTCACTCACTGCCGTGTCTTCAATTTTATTTGGCTTGATTACTTATGAAAGGACTGCACCCTTTTATAGCATCAAAAAGTCGGTTGAACCAAAACTAAAAGCTGGCAGTCCATCCACGGCTAGGAGAGGAATTACAAATCCAAGAGAGAAAAGGAAAACCAAACTTCAAGGAAGCTCATCCATTGGCTGGCTGGAGAAATCCAAGGGAAAGAAGGAAAATAAATTGGGCCCAAAGAGTTCAAGTCATGCCCAACAGAGTAGGTCCTATAAGACTCATTGCTTCAAACATAGGTCTAGAGAAAGTAAGAGAGAAAGTACCCCTCCTAAGACTAATTTTGACAAACTTGTCAACATGATTAAAGATGTGGTGTCTACGCTAGACAAGTTAGAAGGTACTAAGGTTGTTTCTAGAGGTAGAAGGAACAAAGCTAGAAGAAGGGATGTCACTCAACCTTTGAGGGGGAGTAATAAGAAACCTACCGAGAGTGGGTGGGCCTTAGCATGTCTAGGGTTGAAACAAATGGATACATTTTCATCTTAGGCCATGCATTGCATTTTTTTTTTCTTTTGGTGTTAAGTCTTTACTTTGCTTGTGTGTCTTGCATTTTTTACATCTTGTTTTTGGTGTGTTTTGTTTCTTTTGGGGAAAAAAAATTGGGTGCTATTGTGACACTAGCACAAGTTGTTTTTGCATCAATCCTCAATTGGCTTTAATGAGTCGACATCACACATTTGTGATTATTTTGTGTATCCTCTGCATGAGAATTGATAGTCTTGATAGATTGTGTTTTATGTGCATAAATAGTGTGTCAAGTGTGACCATGTATTTATTTATTTATGCACTTCATAATTTTCACAAGCTTGAGTTTGATCGCATGAACGAGTTCTTGGTGGGCAACCATGTAAGGAAGTTGGACTAGCTCTTAGGCCAAATTGACCTATTCGTTAGTTAAATCTAGGACACACAACTCTTACACCACTCTTGCTTTAATTGAGCACCTGTGAATAATGAACAAGATTTGTGTTCTTAAACTATGAAAAACAGTGATTAATGCATTAACCCATAACTTGCTTGTATCCTTAAAGAAAATGTCAATGACTGAATCATTGTGGAAAAAGACAATCACTAAATGTACATTTATGCAATTAGTGCTCAATCTTAGGAGGAGTGTGTGTATGAAAGTCCCTAGGCCCTAGCATGCATAAGGTTTGACTTTTGGCTAGAAAGGGTTGTCAAACTTCTTCATGAGGTTTCTATTTATAGTCTAACCCCCTCACCAATGCAGGTCTTGAGCTCGTTTGTAAAAGCTTTCACACACTACACACAATACATGGTTTACCTTGTTCATTCTGGGAATGCTTTGTATGTTTTTGATATCCATCAAGAGTGAATTTTATGCCTTGGATACACACTTTGAATATATTGCATGAGGTGTTAACTCATTAAGGGTTTATTGTCTTGAGATGTGTATTATTTATGCAAAATGTCATGGTAATACCCTTAAGGGTAGCGCCAGTGTTTTTAGTAGTTTTTGGGAGCGATTAATTACTTTTGGTCAATCACGTTCAGACAGGGTTGTAGCCGATTCCGGGCGGACCCTAGTGTCAACATTCCATTTGAGTGATCATGTCCGAACGGATCACATACCTCTCAACACATGACCTGAAGAACACAGGGTAATTCAAATTAAAACACAAAAACCCTCATTTTTTTTCTACATTCAAGTTTAAAGGTTCTCTCGTAATCACCCACACAGTTAAATCTGGGCACTTTCCTTTGATTTTCACCATCAAACTCCCATGTTCTCTTCATCTTCAAAATCGAGGTATGAGTGAGTTTCCTTTTTTTTTTCAATTGATTTGTTTTTCGACTTTGCATCCCACTACACATTTAGGGTTTTGATTATTACATCTAGGAGTATCACGCATCGAGTGTGGTTTGTAGTTGTGGATTGGGTTGATTGAATCAAGCATATAATGAGGATGGATTTTAATGTTTGCACATTGCTTTGTTCACTCACTGACAAGTTGTTCACAACGCCTATGTGATAAAATGCCCCAATGGGCTTTTTTTTGGATTTTGTAATTACAATTGATTGTGATGCAAGCTAGTTTCACCAATTTTTGGTGAGACCCGCTTTACTTAAAAAATCATATCTTTTGATTCCGACATCAGATTGCAACGAACTTTGTAGCGTTGGAAAGCATATTCAGAGGGCTAGAATTTTTTATTTCACAATATTTTCATAATTACAACTTTTACTAGGTGAAAGTTTTCGTTTTGTATTCTTTTAACCGCAAAGTGTTTTTATTTCATTTATTATTATTATTATTATTAAGGTTTCAAATTTAGGCTCTACATAACCCTAACAAAGAATAACTTTCTAACCCTAGTTTGTTTACTCAAAATAATATTTATATTACTTCATACCATGCTTAACTATCATGTGTTTTACAAAGTATTAAGAAAGTATTGATAGTTATAAGCTTTCTACATATGTCTATTAAGCTTTCAAAGAATATTCAAAGGATTTACGTGCATTGTTCCATTTTACTTCATAAAACACCTTGTTTCCCTTTTTGCAGTCAAGTGTGAGGTATGATATCCATATAGAGTTTAGTTTGAGGGAGTTTTACTCAGTTTTAGGCACTCTGAGCACGTAAAAACGTTCCTATGAAAACACGTACATTCGTATCCTTGATATACAAAAGTTCCTGAAAAATCACATATGTCCGTATACATTCGTGACTATGATACATACATTCGTGTGTTGACCAGAATGTACAAAATTAGGATTTTAACACTAGATTCAGCATAGTTAAGGTTTTATGTGTTGGTTCTCCACCCTTAGTGTATTTTGGGTACATTTCGCAGTGAACGCAAGATGTCCTAAGTTTTGGAAAAGCGTTTGAGATAAGTAAATAACTGAGTATGAACTGCACTTGTTATACAAGTGTGATATGTTAGTAAACTGAGCACATTCTCTTTTATGTTATGAACTTACAATTTTATAACCTGTTATAGTTGCTTCAACAAGAATAACTGCTTATATATTTCTATTTTTGAAATAAATTAACAATATTTGTATCGTATGATATGGTGCACCGTCTTGGACGAAAAAATGATCATGAGCTTACCATTATTACAAGTTAACCATATGGTCCAGTTATTAATTGTTGTGTGTGCCTTGGATCCATTAGTTAGAGTTTTGTAACTAGCGCACCATTCTGAGTGGGGTCACTATTATGGCTTTGCTAGTCAGTGTGGGCCACCCGAGGTCGAACTCAGTCGGACTGTTAGTGTAAGACAGTATGTTTGTGCAGTGTTCGGGGCACTGAATTGTACCAAAAATCCTTTAGGCTGAGAGAAGGTAATATCTCAGGTAGACCATATTGTTAATATGGGTAATCAATCAATGTATTTTATGTCAAGTCTCTTTGAAATAAAACTACAGTTTTACAATGACATAATAACAAGGATGGAGAGCCCCATTTACTTAAATACATGCAAAATATTTTGCAAAACTGTGAGGAAAAATCATTGCATAACCAATTCATACTACTTTTACTTACTAAGTCAGCCAAAGTGTTTTACCCCTTGTTAGGAGTACAGGATGTTGCAAGGAGATTCGCTGTGATGAAGATGCCAAGCGAATAGCCCATATTCTCAAGTTTGAGTATAATGTTTATAGTAATGTCTGTTTGGAAGCTCTGTGTCCATGACTTAATGATAGAATTATTATTGCACCTAAATTCATGATTGCGCTATTAACTCTAATACATGGTTACAAGTGATGGATTTGGTCAATTACTAGTTAGTTGACACGTATACCCTACGAGGAATTTTTTCAGGATAGTTAAATCAATTGACTTAAATCGAGAGGATATTGATGATTCTCAAGCCGATGTTTTATAGATTCTCTTTTCAAGAGGATAAAGGTATTCATGAGTCTTAATCAAAGTGATTTTAAGGCTGGGAGACAAACCATGAAATTAATTACAAGATAATTAAATTCTTGGGGNNNNCGTTACAGCGTGTGGATGAGCAATTTGTTGCGCGATCTAGGCAACTGGTGGAGCAAATCAGAGCCTTATCCAACCAACTTGCCGCCATGGATGTTGATAACGATTGTCACCATCAACCAACTCAACTGGATAAGGATGATGTGGTTACCTTTAGTGAGGCGCGATTTCAATGAAGGAAGGTATTGTTTGACGTGTGGAGTCTGCGGTGGGCCACCTTGACCATTGTTTGCAATTCTCAATGCAAGTTTTGCAACTTCTAGTGCATATGTTATCTTAAGATATGGGACATCTCTTATAAAGAATCCATAAGAAAGATAACAGAAATAAACGGAATTCTAAAGGGGACTAAGTTCTATAACTTTTTCACTAAATACTTGCCATGGGAAAACTTTGGGTTTTACTAAGTGATTAAATAGGTTACAAATAAGTGTCCAAATTGGAATTGTGGACAAGTGGGAGATTGTTGAAACTGGTGTCCATAACTCCAATTAATTATAGGATTATATTTGTTGTAATGAATGTTGATTGATTATTCTCTAATTGATTATAGAACATTGGGCATATCCGTTAAGGTTTTACATAGCATATATGTGTTTTGAATATTCACCCGATATATGTATGTAAAGGTTCTTAGGTTACATTGTATTTGACTATAGTGTGAGTAAAATATTTTTAACACATAGGAAGATCATAGTCAAAGGATCCTTGTAATCTATAAAGTGTTTATGGTTTGTAGTCATAAGGTAGAACTGGACATTCTATCCTAGACTATATTATGGTCAACTATGGTAATCTGTCTTGATCCAGTGAAGCAGGGATAGACTTCAAATTGACATGATGGTGTAATAGCAAGGTGGGATAAATACAGGATTATACACTAAACATGACCACGTGAGTCATTGTTCTTTCTAATAACTGTCAGAAATAATAAATGTACGTGCACAACAATTTATAACTATTACTCTTAATCCTAAGAAGTTAGTGAATCAAATGCCTGAGTGAATATCACTTTGATGTATTATGGAGTGAGGATCAGTTGACTTAGTCAACATATCCATACATTGGGTAATTGACATGAAGCATTGAGAAAGATCTCTCTTTAAGAAGAAATTCAAATCCTTTGTTAGTTAAACAAAGAGATAAGGAACATTCTCCTTGTTTTAGGATTGATAAGAATATTTTATTTTGGATCTCAAGCCTGAGTGGATTTTGGTTGAATTTACTTGAAACGGATGTACAAGAGAGATAAATCTCACAAGATAAAACATGAAGTTCAGATTCAGGATGACTCAAGGAAAAAGATATAATGTAACAAAGTGACAGTTAATCATCTTTATTTTAAGGAAAAATTACAATTTACCCCCTTAATGTTTGAGGCGATTTTCAATTTAGCTCCCAATGTTTAAAAATTTGNTGTTATAGCGTGTGGATGAGCAATTTGTTGTGCGATCTAGGCAACTGGTGGAGCAAATCAGAGCCTATCCAACCAACTTGCCGCCATGGATGTTGATAACGATTGTCACCATCAACCAACTCAACTGGATAAGGATGATGTGGTTACCTTTAGTGAGGCGCGATTTCAATGAAGGAAGGTATTGCATAACGTTGGGGGGTACATTGCGAATTTTTAAACATTATGAGCTAAATTGAAAATCGCCTCAAACATTGGAGGGGTAAATTGTAATTTTCCCTTATTTTAACTATGGAGTAAGTTCCATGGAGCAGTATTATGTTTAATAAGTATATCACAAAGGATTAATTATATATTATCAAAATATGAATTAGAGTGCAGTCAAATTTGTTTAGTGGAATCATCTGTGATTTTAGTCAGGTGTGATGAGTCATTGGGTGACAAGATTTCACAATGGACTAAATAGCTAATTCTATTGTCCTTCAGGTCCCTTCTTGAGCTGATGTAAATTGACTAAGGTAAATATGTTCCTTAAATATTTTATAAAGGATTTATTTATTTAGGTTGTTTTTATTTAAATAAAATTAGGCTTTGAATTTTATTCAAGCTTAAAATTTATTTTATTAAAAACTTGGGCTAAGAGAATTTATTTCTAAGAGCCTTATGTGAAGAGGTTTGGGCCAAATGAATTATTTATTAGTCTTGGTCCAAAAGGAAGGAGCATTGGACCAAAGAGGTGAAACCAAAGAGCCCAAGCTAAGTCCATAGAAAAAAGGGCTAGAGTTAAAACCCTAGCCATAGTCGGCATTGGGGGGAGAATTCTCTCACCATGGCCAAAGGCTAAAGTCGGCCATGGGGAGAGTTTTCTCCCCCCAAGGCCGACGGCCACTAGAGGAAAAATCCTCTAGTGGCTTGTAATCTTATTTTTTTAGGATTTTGATTTAATTTTATTTTCTAATTTCATACTGTAATTAGATTCTAGAATTTTCTCCACCTCTCTAAGTAAACCTAAATCTATAAATAGAGGATTATAAGAGGCACACCAACACACCTTAATAAACACAATTACTACAACAAGAGTTGAGAGCTACATTATAGTTGAGGGTGTGGAAAAAATATTTAAAAGAGTTCTTGTGCTTCTAGTTGTGAGTCCACACTCACAGTCATATTCAACCATTAAGAAGATCTAAAGTTCGAAGAACTTTGTTTTTCGTGTTCTTCGAAGGTTCTTCAAGTCCTTTGGTGTTTTAGATCTTTAAGATCTAAAAATTCTTGACGTTCTTGGCATTGTTCTTCAACCTTTGAAGATCATCAATAACAAGCATGAAGAAGAATTCAAAGCCTCACGCAAATATTTCTAAATGCCTGAAGAAAACCCATACGATTTGTAAGTAACAACAAACTTGTTTTTCCTATCGTCTAGAATAATCAAATGTTATGTTTCCTCTTGAAGTATGCTATGATTACATGTTTTTTGTTTTTCCACTGCGCATATTGATGTTTAAAGTTTTTTATATATTCTTATCACATGATCCCTTACACATAGTTCTAGTTCTGATGATGATAATCCACAAGAAGAACAAGATTTTGGGTAATGAGTTTGAAATAAAGGATTTAGGTGGTGGGAAGGAAATCCTTAGGTTAGTGAGTACTCCGTATAAATAGATTTCAGACTCTTTGTAGCAATAGTACCACAAAGTGAAGAGAAGAAGCGTTTCATGTCGCATGTACCTTACTTTAGTGCAGTTGGTAGCATCATGTGTGCTATGGTCTGCACTTGTTCAGATATTTCACATTCAGTCAGTGTTGTTAGTCTTGACAAGGTTGATTAACAAGAAGTAAAACGGATACTACGTTATTTACGAGGCACTAAAGATGTTGGTTCAATCTATGAAAGAGGCAGTGGTATCGGTTTAAGAACACCGGTTCATATTATGCTGGTTATCTGAATAAGAGAAGATTTATCACAGATTATTTTTTCACTCTCTCAAGGTGTGCCATTAGTTGGAAAGCGACATTACAATCGACAATTACTTTGTCCACTACGGAGGCAAAGCATATGATAGCGATAGAGGCAGTGAAATAATCAATTTGGTTAAGAGGTATAGTCAATGATCTAGGTTTACAGCAGAATGAGACTGTTGTATTTTGTGATAGCCAGAACACAACAGATTTGACTAGGGATGTAAACGAGCTGAGCTTAAGCAAGTAGTGCTTGCTTGAGCTCGGCTCGTGTAATAGTCATCGAACTCGAGCTCGAGCTCATGACGAGCAAAGAATCTAGACTTGAGCTCGGCTCGTCAAGGGGTAAACCCCGTGCGAACTCGAGCTCGTATTATTAGTGGATCTCGAGCTCAAGTACTCGGCTCGACTCGAGTACTTCCTTCAACCAAAAGCCAGCCAAAAAAAAAAGCTGTCACAGCCATTTCTGAGGTTTCACGAAAAATGAAAGGTTGCAAAAAGCAAACAAAAAGAAAGAAATAAAATATAAGAAAAAAGGAAGAAAAAGGTGCGAGAAGGTATAAGAAAAATGTCAACATTTGTGAGAAACAAGAGATAAGGCATTGTGCGATAATTGGGAAGAAATGATTCACGCTGTGAATCTGGTGGTGGGAGGAGTTATGGTGAAAGGCGTAGGAGTATTGACTGATAAGATGAAACGGTGCAGGGAATGAAATAAACAAAGCTTCTTGAACATCTTTTCATTTTAGGGTTATTTAGCAATGAATGGCCAAGACTGCAAGAAATGTATGGCTGAGATGGATTTTTGGAAAGTTGAAACTTATGCGGGACAACTGGCTATCATTTCAAAATTCCATATTGGCAAAATGATAAATATCTATTCGTTTTTGTCTTTTATCTTTAAATCTTCCTTATACTAAATTCCCAATTAGTTTAAATTACGAAACTGCATGTATTAATGAATTAATATTTTATATATATATAAACTAATCGACATAGTAACATATATTAATAATATGTAATAATATTAACTAATTAACTAGTCAAGTAATAGGTTAACATATCATATATTAATATGTTTAGTAATTAACTAATATTACATATTATCATATGGTCATATTGATATGTAATTATATATTTAGAATTTGTTAATTATGATTATATGGCACATTGTTATATCCTATGATCATTTGACACAAATATAATCATGTTATCTAAATTCTAATAATAATACATAAGATCATATAATCTTATGATATAAAATTGGGATTATATAAACCACATTGTCATAGTATATGAATAATATGATTAAGTATCGGAATTGTCAGTAGATCATATGATTAACGAGCATTCATACTTGCATACTTTTTTTTTTTTAAGGGGAAACTTTCGATTTCCATTTATGACAATTTTTGAGCAAAAAAACTCATACAATCAAAACCATAAGCAAAAAGCAAAAAGTTTCGACAAACATAGCCCAAGGTTATGAACTTACAAGTCATCTATGACCTAATCAATTGTACACCTATGTATGATTCTAATTATAGATCAGATCTGCAACAAGCAGACAAATTCGAAAACATATGGAACCCAAGTCACAACACAATTATTAAACGGCCGTGAGAGATAGTCTCTCACACCGAACTACACCTCCTCGACCAAAAAGGCCAGGTGACTAAAACAACAAAAGAACAGAAAATAAAAAATACAAAACAGATCCACCAACGTGGCTTGTGGCATAAGGAGGCGGGAGAGCCCAGAAACCCAGTGGAGGGGCGCGTGAGATGGTGGAGCTCTTCAAAGTTTATAGATCTGATTTTGAAAAAAGCAAATCCAAAAAACTTAAAAAAAAAAAACAGATCCGGGGCTGTGAGCAGACAGATATGGTGGAACCCAGCCAACAAGTCGTGGATGAGGAGTCGGCGAAGCTGTAGTGTACGGATAAAGCCAGTGGATAGGTGGATAAAGCCTCCACAGAGGAGGATAGGGTCGCCAAAAAGGCGGTTAGTACCTCTGAAGAGGCGAGAAGGGGAGGGGGAAGGAAGAAGGGGGGAGTAGAGCGGAAGGGGGGGAGGAGGGAGGTTCATATCGCTCCCTCCTCCCATGGCAGCCATGGATTTCCTTTGGGTTCTGGAGAGAGAAGAGAGGTTTTTGAGAAGATTTTAATTTTTTTAAAAACAATATACTTACATACTTAATCTAGATACCTAATCATTGTATCTAAGTATAACTAAGAATAGTTAGATACTTAGAATCATAGATCATACTTAATCATTGTATTAGTATAAATTTGTATACTTATGTGATATTATGTGGCTTTAATTTATAATTATATATATTTACAAATTATGAATCATATCATATGATATGAGATTATCTATAATAAGTATATCATTAAGCAT
This sequence comes from Betula pendula, assembly GCA_900184695.1. Taxonomy (NCBI): domain Eukaryota; kingdom Viridiplantae; phylum Streptophyta; class Magnoliopsida; order Fagales; family Betulaceae; genus Betula; species Betula pendula. The sequence goes on from FXXK01000277.1 coordinate 66,301, forward strand.
AATATTTTTCCTAAGTATTTAATGATGATACTTAGATCATGTGATCTACGTATTATTATATGAATATATGATCTAGCAATTCATATAATCTTAGATCATTTGATCTAACGATCTAAGTATATAATGATAATATTTAGATTATATAATCATATTTATATAATATAAAGATTATTTGATCATATCACACAATATTAGATTATTACATGATCATATGATTCAATGTATTATCATATGACACAATGTTAGTTAATATTTCTGCCAAGTATTTAATGATAGTACTTATCATATGAACATATGATCTAAATATTACAATTATATACTTAGTAATTGTTAGACCATATGTTCATATTCATATAATATAATAATTATATGTGACACAATGTTTTATTTTGTTATAAGTAAGAGCAATTATATAAAAAAAGAGTAAGGCGCCCTTACGTACACAGGAAGTATACACAAAGACCACCGAAAAAGAAAAAGAAAAAACATCCCAACAAAAGAAGAACCCAAAACATCCGCAAAAGAAACCCAACCACTACAAAACAACTCTAAACCCACATACACGCCCTATTTTTTCCCCGGCTAGACCCAATGCTTCCAACATCAAAATTGAGAGAGTATTCCAAATTTTTCAGCTCCTTCCACCCCTTTGGTTTCAAAACAGAACCCCCGTCCACTCGATGCTGACCCTCTTCAATGTCACTCATCCGATCCAAAAACCTTTTCTTATTGTCCCCAAAAGAAATCCCTAGAGCTTGAGCGATCTCCAACAAACTAACCACTACCTCAGAGTCGCCGTCAAACAAATTACTCTTCTCTGAAGAATCCCTAACCTCCGAGATGGTCGCCGGGAAGCAAGAGCGCGGCCTAAAAAAGCCCTGCTTAAGGAGACCCCTCGCCGGAGGAGATTGAGCAGAGGGCTTGATAGGGCTTGATAGTCGGAGAACCATCTATAGAAGCCAAAAAAGAGCCCTCCATCTTGGACCCCGCCAAGCCAACGGGCTCAAACGCCGCAAGCAACCCAGATAACCCACCAAAGACTAAAGACTGACTACCTACCAATGGGACAGCGGCAGGTGCGACGCTAATCAACTCACCCGCAAGCTGACCCAAATCCAACTTTGAAGCCCTCTGGACTTTGTGCTTACGATTGTAGAAGTATAAGGGCTCAGACGACTTATGGGCAATTACTACCGCTGAAAGGTTGCACGGCCTCACAGAAAGACCATCGTCAGCTAGAGAAACAGACCCCTCATACCTAAAAATACTATTCTTCACTGTCGGCTCTGTCGCTTCCGGAGAAACAAGAGGATTCAGACAGCCCCCTAGAACCGGGTCCGCCTCGAGAGTGGCCGACTCCGCGACCCTAGTAGTAGTCAAACCCACAGCCGGAGAAGAAGAAGACTTGGGCAACATTGGCATCTACGCCTCCAGCATCCATCAGCGTGTTTTGGTCAAATGGCAAGAAGAAAGGCTGGTCACCGGAATCCACTGATCTCACCGGAGAAAACCCTTGCCTCTTCGGAGAAGTCCCAGCTTGCCGAACGTCAGGAGACCCGGTCACCTGTGCAGACGGAGCTTCAAGAACCCCCACCGACAGGGATAAAGAACCGCCATCATCATCTGAGCACACTGGAAGAAACCTAGTTGTCACCGGAACCAAAACCACCTCCAGCGTGGAAAACGGCGCAATAAGGCACGGGTTGGAAGAGGAAGCAACCACGTGACCCGAACCTGGCTTTGATCCGCAACCCAGAATGTCTGTAGGCTTAGGCAGGGGCTTGGGCTTGGGCTTGAGTAAAGGTTTCTTGGGTATACTGGCAGGTCTTAAAGGGCTTAGGCGCAGAGGAACCCTTATAACCTGAAGGACCCGAAATGGGCTTCAAGCCCAAGCCCAAAGCCTGCCACCCTTTCTTCACACACCCAAAGGCCCGATCAATTTCAAAGATGAATTGTTTCAAGCACGCAAGATGCTTCCGACGAAATCCACGCCCTAGCCAAACGTCATCTTCTGCAGCTCTAGCCGTTGAGCACTACGATCCATGAAAGCTACGGCCTCGTACTCTGGGACTGACATATGCACAGAGGTTCTTACCCAACGATTCTACCCAACACTCCAAGTCGTAACAATTCACCGCCGATCTCAACATCGGACGCTCCTCTATCACCCCCAATGGAAAGAGATTAAGTTCTCTTATTGAACAAGTTGAATCCATCATCCCAAACACCTCTGGGCGCTTCTTGTCTGTAGAAGGGATCGTCATGCGAACCACCTCTGCGAATGACAGAACAGCGCATACTTCCAAGCCCCACCTCTTACCCTTCGTTAAAGGAGCAACCAACAGCGGCTCCATCCTCCCAGCAGCGAAACCCAACAAATCCTCACAGAAGACCTTCACCTTACTCAACTCATCAGCAAAGCGCCTCCACCCATACCCTTTACGACCCTCAAGGATCACAATACGACTTCTCTGGCCACCCTCAAAATACACCACTACCTCCAAAAAATGGCCAAATCTGTTAGAATCTCTCTGAGCTATGTACTTTTTTGGTCCTTCCCCGAGACTCTTCATGAATTCTTTCGAACCAGGCTCAGCCACCAAAATCTCCACCGTAGAAGCCAACCACCCCATGCCCAAGGAACACAAACACAAGACATTAGAGAAACCCTTCCTCTTTTCCTCCAACCAAAGAATAGAGGCCCCTTACCCCACCGAAAGCTCAAAACTTTTGGCCTCCACAGAAAAGCGTCTCAAGAATGCCATCCCCAACCTATCACCGAGCTCACTCAGAAGAATGAGCTCACCCAAACACCCGAAGACCCCCTCAGACTGCACCGTAGAACACAAACCAACACTCCATAGCTGAAAGCGCTGCACCTCGTTGAGTTGAGCGCATAACCCAACGAGACGCACCACCACGTGCCACCGCACGGAGGAGGAACCCGAGCGAGACGACAAAATAGGTCAGGCAATTGAGAGAAAGGAGAGAGCAAGGAGTGATAGCAGAAAAACGAAGCTAGAAACTAGTGTGACGCGCCTACACGCGCCACCGCCAGTGGAGGGAGAGAAAAGGCGAGGGAGAGAAAGGGCGAGAGAGAATATGAATCAAGCACAGATGATAGTACAACTGTATGAAAAGGCAAAAGTGAGTAGTGCACAAGTTTCTAAAGCACAACTATATGTGACAATGTTAAATTATTACATGATCATATGATTCTATGTATCTAATGTTAATACTTAGATCATATGATCATATGATCTGATGACATATGATCTGATGATCAATTGATCATGTGATCTAAACTCTAATGATAATACATATGATCATATGTATTAGATGATCATATAATCATATGATATTAAATTTTATGATAATTCTTAATTTGTTATTATAAGACACACATTGTTGATTACAATGTTAATCATTCAATTCAAAATTATACGAATCACATTGTCATTGTATAAACAATATGATTAAGTATTTGAATTATCAGTAGAATTTATATTGACTATTGTTATTTGTTACTTAATTTATGCTTACATATTTATAATATATATAAAATATTAACTATTGTTACTTAATAAATAATATAATATATAACATATTTTTATGAATATATGTATAATAATATATATATATATATATAGTTATATAACGAGTCAAGCCCTAACGAGCGAGTTGAGCCCTAACAAGCGAGTCGAGCCTTAACGAGCTTGTTCACGAACATTAACCAAGTGGAACTGAGTTTATACGAGTATGTATCATTTAATAATCGAGCCTAATTTCGTGTTCAGAAACGGTTCATTTAATAATCGAGTCGAGTTTAATTGAACCGAGCCTGAGTATGTTCACGAGTAGCCCTATTCATTTACACCCCTAGATTTGACCAAAAATCAAATGTATAATGAAAGGACCAAGCACATTGATGCCGGATATCATTTTTTTTTCGAGAGGTGTGACACAAGGTGATATCACATTGAAGAAAATTGTCATGGCAAAAAATACAGCCGATATGTTGACTAAGTCAGTTCCAATTCTCAAGTTCAAGCATTACTTGGGCTTGATTGTTGTTTGTAGTTTGTGATTATGCTTAAGGGTGTTGGAAAAGACATCATGAGGAGATTTGCATTGAGGACTTGATGAAATTCAAGTCAAGGTGAAGATTGTTGTGAAATGACTTGAATACTCAAGTCTTGAGTGTGGAGCCCAGCCTTTTGTCTTTTCCAATCTGATTTCGGAATACCCAGCTGACTTGGAGTCTTTTTTTCTATTCCTAATGGGATTTGTAGCCAACATACTACTACTACAACACAAAGTAGATCTTTTGGGCTGAACCGACTTGAACTCTTCTATAAAAGGGCAAAAGCTATTCGGTCTTTGTAGAGGAGAGCAACAGTGAGATAAAGAGAGGCCTAAGCATAGCACACTTTTTTGTTTCTCACAGTTTTGTTGTGTCGCACGGCACTTAGAGAGTTTAGAGAAGTTTTTTCTCTTTTGTGTGAGAGTGAGATTTGGTACAAAGATGTGTCAACTACCAAGGTTTTGTAAGTATGAAAACTTGTAATCTCTTTATTCTTCTATAGTGGATTGATTTCCTGAGTTTTGTTGCCCTTGAGTGGTTTTACTTTTGAAAATTTCTTCAAAAGGTTTCCACTTCGTCACCAAAATCTTTGTATTAATTGTTTTAATGCTATGCTTGATTTTGGTATTCATATTTGTGGTGTTTGAATTGAAAGTTAATAACTCTATTAATCTTTATTGTTGTTGAGATTGTGATATTCATTGTTTATCAACTTGGGGTCTAAACTAACATTTTTCAATTGGTATCAGTCTTAGGTTCACTCTTTTTGGGATTAAATTCTTGTGTAATCCTTGACTCCATTCATAAATGTCTCAATATCAATCTCAATCTTTTAACGTCTCTCCATAAGTTAACGGAAACAATTTTGCTTATTGGAGGGTTTACATGAGAGCTCTCTTGAAATCCTTAGATGAACATGTATGGAATATTATTGAAAAAGGATGAAAACGGCCAACTACTTCGGTTGACACGTGGTCTAAGGATAATCTTAAATGAGTGTAATTGGAATAGTAAGGAACTAAATGCAATCTTAATGCCTGTATCACCTGATGAATTCAAACGAATCTCGTTGAGTGAAGTCACTAAGGAAGCTTGGAAAATTTTAGAAGTCACTCATAAAGGTACCAAAATTGATAAAAACTCAAAACTTCAGATGTTGACTTCTAAATTTGAAGAGATTATGCTGAAAGAGGAAGAGATATTTGACGAATTTTATGCTAAATTGAATGATCTTGTGAATTCTAGTTTCAACCTTAGTGAAAAACTACTTGGCTCTAAGATTGTGAGAAAAATCTTGAGGTCTTAACATGAAAGGTTTAGAACAAAGTTGACTGCTATAGAAGAGAGCAAGAACCTAATTTCCATGAAGGTAGAGGAACTTGTAGGATCCCTGCAAACATACCTCAACACAAAAGAAAGAACTTTTTCTTAAAGACCATTAGGGAAAAGTTAAGTGACTCCTTTGATGAGGAATCCTTTGAGGATGAGGAATAGAAATTATTTGCTAAGAATTTTAGAAAGTTTTTCAGGTTAAAGAAGAGAAATAGTAGGAACACATTTTTCAAATTCTTTGAAAAGTCCAACCGAGATTCCCATGGAGCCTTCCAAGGAAAGAAGGATAAGAACTCTCAAGGAATTCAATGCCATGAGTGTTTGAGCTATGGGCACATTCAGGCTAACTGTCCAAATTATAGGAAATCCAAGGGAAAGGCTATGTAAGTGACTATGAGTGATGAGTCAGAGTCCAATGACTCCGATGCGTTTGAGGACAAGAAAGGAAATTTCTTGGCTTTCACCGCTTCAATGAAAAGTGGTGGTGAGTCTTATATGTCTGCCTCACCTGATTTGGCGAAGTCAACTGAGGATGAGGATGAGGATGATTTACAAGCTGTTGATGACAAACTTTATATATTGAATATTCAAGGCTTAGAAAACTGAATAAAAATGTTTTCAAAAAGCTTAATGAAGTGGAACATGAAAAAGAAAGCTTGCTTGTTAAATTGTATGACTCACATGCCTTGATTTGTAAAATTTAACTTGATACTGTTGAAGTGAATGAGAAAAAAAAATCACTTGACAATGCTTTAAATGAATCTAAGGATCAATTGAACAAAGTGAACCGTGATGATAGACCAAAGAAAAAGAGGAGAGGAATTCTCTAGTGATAAATTGGATAAAATGTTGAGTAGTCAAAAGAGTCATGATGGTGATAAATCTAGACTTGGATTTATGAATTCTCGTTCTTGTGTGGCTTCTACTTCTAGTTTGAAAAGTAATTATGAAAAGAAAGTGGTGCTTGTTCATTCTTCAGGTGATAAAGGTAAGAAATTAGTTGTTGAGCCTAATCTATCTCGACCTAAGTCTAGGTTTTTTACCCCTTCCTAGAAGACAACATTTCCGAAGGTTTGTCCCTAGTTGCCATCATGGTGGCATTATTGGTTATATTCAACCAAATTGTTTCATGCTGAAACCCTATGAGCTTGTGAGTGATAATTCCTACTATAGGAGTAGTCATGAGGGGTTGGTTGTTCAACATGATAAGGGTGGTTTTGGCTAAGTTAGATGAGTTGGACAATCATTGTGGTCAAAGTCACAAATATGCACCTAGTTTTCGAAAGGTTTGGATTCCTAAGGAGAATACCATTCACCCATTGAGGGGGGGGGTTGTCACATTGCATACTTAGGTTACAATTCATGCATTACATTTTCATCCTAGGGCATGCATCTTTTATTTTGTTTCACATAGTGTTTTTTTAATTTTTTGTTTGTCTTATTGCATTGCATGCTTATTTTTTCTAAAACAAAAAAAAAATAAAAATTAAAATAAAAATAAAAAATTGAGGGGTTTGTTCTTAACTTTCTTCATGTTTGCACCATAACATGCATCAAATTTTCATTTATGCCTAGTGGAGACAAATCGCACTTTAAGTTCATTGTGTGTATCTTATGCATGATAATATTACTCTTCCTATTGTATTGCATTGTCTTTGCTAAAGCATGTGTTGTTGGACATTTCACTAATACTTGTTTCGATATGCACTATATACTTCCATTGAGTTTGAGTTTGGCTGCATGGGTGAGTTCTGAACCATTAGTTGAGATTGGACTAGCACTTAGATCAAATTGCCCAATTCGCTAGTTGAACCTAAGACATAAAATTCTTACACCTCTCTTACTTGACTTGAGCACCTGTGAAAAGTAACAAATGTATATGTTCTCAAGCAAAACAATTTCAAAATTTACTTATAAAAACAGTCAGTGATTCAATCATTGCGGAAAGAGACAATTACTCGGACATGACACAATTTGTGTTCAGTTTTAGGGGGAGTGTATGTATGAGAGTTTCTAGGGCCTAGAATATGTAAGGCTTGACTTTTGTATTGAGAGGCTTAACTAACTTCTACATGAGGATTTTGTTTACAACTTGACCCCCCTCATCAATATAAGGTCTTAATCTTTCTTAATGGCTAGCTTCACACACAACGCACAAGCATAGGTTGAGTAGTACGCATCTTATTGTCTTGGTAGGTGAAAATGCTTATCTATTAATCCTTGTGAATTTCATGCATCTTATACACACTTTCAATCTATTACCTTGATTGGTCCTCCATTGAGTGTCAAATGTGTCTTTGATGTATTTGTCTTTGTGCAAAACTCCACTTTGGTCATACATTAAGGGGGAGAACATTCAATTTTGGAACTATTAAATGATTTACCTTCATTGAGTGTCAAGTGCATTTGATGTGTCTCATGATGTGCAAATTCTATTTGCGTTTGGAGGAGATTTTTTTTTTTTTTCAATTGAGTTGCTTGATGCATTTCATTTAGCTTATGCATTTTAAACATGTGGTCCAAACCTTAAGTTGCATTGTTTTAAGTATTTTGTTGATCCATTTTTTCACTAGGTAACCACATTTATTCTTTATTTTTCATTTGTCATTTCGTGACAATAAGGGGGAGAAGGTTTTGGTTTTGATTTGATCATTGATGTATTTGATATAGTGAGTAGTACTTGTATGTTTTTTTTTTTCTTTTCTTTTTGATGATGTTGTGAATGAATTTACATGAATGTGGTACTGTGTTTATTGGATTTTTTTATTTAAGTGAAAATTACACTTTACCCCCCCAATGTTACAAAATTCACAATGCACCCGCTCAATGTTCGCAAAAAAAATCAATTCCGACCTTCTGTTACCTAAAGCCATCTAAATTGATGGATTTACTATTCACTCATTTTTTTTTATTTTTTATTTTTTTAAAATAATAATAATAATAAACGAGTGAACAATAAAAATTGAGTGAACCGTGAACAGTTAAAAACAAAAATCGAGTGAACATTAAATCCGTCAATTTAGATGGCTTTAGGTAACAGAATGGCTGAATTGAATTTTTTTAGCAAACATTGGAGGGGTACATTTTAAATTTTTAAACATTAAGAGCTAAATTGAAAATCCGCTCAAACATTGGGAGATAAAGTGTAATTTCCCCTTTATTTAATCATCTATGTGTTAATATGGGTTTTTTTACTTAAACTTTATATGCGTTTAATGGTTTGTTCATATTTTAGAGAACATGTTAGACTCAAAACTTCATCTAAGCCTAGTTTGTATTTTAATAGATTTATGTTGGATTTTGGATTTTTAGTCTTTGACTTGAGAATTTTGTTGTAATTGGGTTTTGTCACCGAATTGCCAAAGAGGGAGTTTGTTAAGTTTTTAATGTTGGCAAATTCAATTTCAAAACATATTTGGTCATAATTTTTAAGTCTAGGGTTAAGTTTGTGCAAAATTTGATCCAAAACATGAGTATTCAAATTTGTGTATATTGTCAGACATTGACCTAGCTGGATTAAAATGGTCATATCTTTCTATTCCAATGTCACATGAAACAAACTTGGTGGCTTTGAAAAGTTTACTCAAAATGATACAATTTTGTATTTCATAAATATTTGTCAATTCCAATGTTTACTGGGTCAAAATTGGCTATAAAAAGAATACTGAAAAATTTGGACAGAATAGCTTGCATGTTTGCAGTTATGATTGCAAGCTTGTCTGAATGAGTCTTTGGCACTGCAACTTGTTTGCAAATAGGTCCAAGTGAGCTACAAGAAAGTTTGGTAGAATAACTCGTTTGCACTCGTTCACATCTAAGTGCAAACATGTCGCTTGAAAAAGCTATGAAACGCATTGAAAAAGCTGAGAAACCCTAGTCAGGTACGAATGAGCTCACTTACAGGTTCGAACTAGCACATCAAATCTGAAATATTTGAAAAAGTGACTCAGATTTGAAGGCTATTTTTCCAAGTCTATTTATGACTTTTAGAGCACGATTTTTCAAGAGACTTGAGGCATTATTTTCAAGGATCAAAGACCATTTTTCTTCATGTGCTAAGAGATTAGGCTGTGTGTTTTCAATTGTATCTCTCTTAGAGTTTTTTTAAACCAGACAAAGATGACAAAAAGACTTCCGTCACCAAAGTTCCAGGATTGCAAGAGGAGGTCAAGTAAAAGAATTGCTCAGAGGTTCCAAGAGAGCTACTGTTGTAGAGGAAAAGTGTCACTTGTCTAGTATAATTGTGTGTCAACTACAATAGTTTTGTAAGTGTGAAAAACTTGTAATCTCTTTATTATTCTATAATAAATTGATTTCCTGGGCAGTGGGTTTAATTGCTCAGGAGTGATTTTATTTATTAAGACTGCTACAAAAAAATTTTCATTTCATCACCAAAATCTTTGTGTTGATGGTTTTTAGTGCTTTGCTGGATTTTGGTATTCATATATGTGGTGTTTGAATTGAAGGTCAATAACTTTATTGATCTTTATTGTTTTTGAGATTGAGATATTCATTGTATAGCAACTTGGGGTTTAAACTAGCGTTTTTCAATAGTTCGACATCAAACTGTTCTCAAAGTTGATATTTCAAAGTTTGAAGGAAGAGCTCATCTAGATAATTCATTGGTTGGTTGCATTTCATGGAAAGGGTTTTTGAATATAACAATGTATAGGATAATTGTAATGTAAAACTTGAGGCAACCAAGTTGGAAAGGCATGTCTTCATATGATGGGAATATCTTAAGAAATAAAGATCTTGTGAGGGGAAAAATTCATATTGTGACGTGGGAAAAGCTACGAAAGTTGTTAAGAAATAAGGGTTAAATCCAAATTTGGTCCCTGTGCTTTTGATATTTATCAAATGAATTCTTGGGTTTTCAAAAGTGATAATTTTGGTCCTTAGGCTTTTTGCCCATTTAAAATTACTCCTTCCATCCAATTCTATCACAAAGCCATTTGCCACTTGTACCCAAACACAAACTTGTCTCATTACATTACGACAACTGTACATATTTCCAGATAAGCCTTGCCAGATTAATACATGTTTCCAAATCAAGAACAACATCCATTTAATCAGTCCATGTTAGCTACGCCACATGGCAGTGGAGAAATTCCCCTCTGCGGGTGGTGGTGAGCTTCTCCGGCGACCCATCCCACCCAACGAATGTGGCTTGTCGGGAACCCCAACCCCACAGAGATGGTTGAGGGGTTAGGGGGTCTCCCACAACCAACCCTCCCTCTCCCGTGCAGGGATGGGTCATAAAGGATCCCCACCCACATAACCACCTTCGCAGGTTGAAGTGCAAATTACATGCATCTCCCCACCTAGCCCTTGTAGAGGAAAATATCCTTTAAGATGAACTCTCACTCCCAATCCAATTCGTCAACTGAATCGTGGCAAAGAACCTAGATTGAGTCATGGCGAAGCCCATATCATCAACAACCCGACATCGATAATGGTGAATTTTTTTTTCTTTTGTTGCACGTTTGGAAACCCTAAGAATGGTAATTTCTCTTATGACTCAAAATAAATGGAGGATTTATCAAATGGATGTAAAATCCACTTTCTTGAATGGAATTCTTAAAGAGGAAATTTATGTTGAACCACTTATGCGCTATGTCATCAAGGGGCATGAGTAGAAAGGCTTCAAATTGAAAAGCGTGTATTGTGGCTTAAAACAAGCACAAAGGGCATGGAATAATATAATTGATAAATACTTTCAAGAGAATGGATTCGCCAAATGCCCTCATGAATAAGCTCTCTATGCTAAGGTGGATGACAATGGAACTATTTTGATTGTTTGCTTGTATATAGATGACTTGATTTTTACAGGCAACACCCAAGCATGTCTGAAGATTTCAAGAAAGCAATAACTCAAAAAATTTGAAATGACCGAAATTGGACTCATGTCCAATTATCTTGGAATTGAAATAAAGCAAATTGAGGGAATTTTTATATGTCAAGGAGGGTTTGCAAGGAAAATTCTCACAAGGTTCAAAGATGGACAATTGCGAATCCATTAACACTCCGATAGAATGTGGAATCAAATTGTCAAAGCATGAAGAAGCAGCAAAGGTGGATTCAACAATTTTCATGAATTTAGTTGGAAGCTTAAGATACTCTACATGCACAAGACTATGTATTCTCTATGGAGTTGGGCTTCTTAGTCGCTATATGGAGTCACCTAGCATGACACATTTCAAGGAGCCTACATTAATTCCTGGTTATATCAAAAGTACAATTGATTTTGGCCTACATTATTCATCTTCTAATGAATTCAAACTTGTAGCTTAAATTGATAACGATTGGCCTGGAGATATGGATGAACGAGCACTACCGGATTTGCTTTCTACTTCTAAAGTTTGGCATTTACTGGATTTCTAAGAAACAAACAATTGTGACACTCTCTACATGTGAAGCCGAATATGTTGTCGAATATGTTGCCGCTACATCATGTGTTTGTTATGTAATTTGGTTGAGCAGATTGTTGAAAGAACTACACATGCCTCAAGAGGAAGCTACGGCAATATTTCTTGATAACAAGTTGGTACTTGCATTGGTGAAAAATCCTATATTTCATGATCAAAGCAAACACATTGACACAAGATATCATTTTCTTAGAGAATTAATGTATTGTTAAGAAGGAGGTACAACTCAAATTCATGAAAACTTATGACCAAGTTGCGGACATTTTCACAAAGCCTCTCAAGAATGATACTTTTAGCAAGCTACGAACATTACTTCGACTCGCTAGAAATTAAGTTTAAAGGGGGGGTATTGAATACTAAACTTAATTCCAATAATTTAATATTCTTGTTAGTTACTAAGTGCCTTGAAGAGTTTGTGCATGTCTTTTGGTTTTTCAAGCATGTAGGAGTTACATGAGATTTATTTTACATGTGGGAGTTCTAGGAAGTTACATAAGATTTATTCTACATGTGGAGTTACTTTAAATTTATAATGCAATTGAAAGTTATATGTGATGTAAATGAGTGAGGTTAATGTTGGAAGTTATCTAGAAGGATCCTTTGTAGTCTATAAATACCAATGTAAGCAAGTCAGTTTGATCAAGTTGAATAAAGGGATCAAAGTCCTCAACAAGTTTTTTTTTTTTTTCCTCTTCCATTTTTGTTCTCTTTCTTAGTGTATGTGTGTGAGTTCTCCAATTTTCAACGTCCAACCATTCCAAAAAAACTGTGATTTTTGTGGTGTTTGAACTCATATTTACATCTACATGAATAGATAATGTTATGCTCTATTAATTTAATACTATAGCCAACAGTTTGATTCCCCCACCCCACTTTAACCTCTTACCCCCCACCCCCCCCCACTTCAACAGAATCACACAATTCTATATACTTTTGTTCACGACTTATATAAGATGGGATCAACTTTAACACGTCACAAAGCAACGTTTTAGTAATTAGTTTGACAAATTCCAGTGAATGAGCATCCTCTTTGTGAATTAATCCTCTCTATATTTTCCTTCGATGTGGGTGACAAATGCAACTTGAAGGTGTTATTCGACTAATTCACAATGTAATCTATAGTACTCATTTGTTGTACATTTTACTTATGTTATTGGTGGTTCATCATGATTCATAATAAAGTGGAATAATGTGGTTCTTTCTTCTCAATCAAGAAATAGTAATCTCAACTAGTTCATGCATTGCCTACACTTTAAACTTTCTCCATACATTCATGATCACAATGCAAGTCTAAAGGTGTTACTTGTAAGTATAATAACATTACTAATATACCAAGTTGATATGATTCACATGTAGATATGACTATAAAATATATAGAGGAAAAGGATTAAACCACAAGAAGAAGCTAATTACAATGTAATTAATAGGACATGTGTAAACTGAGGATATCAACAAGACAACACAATTTTTGTGGCTTCATGATAACAGTAATTTTTCTTCTAAAGCATGTACTCTGTCTTCTAAACTATGTTCCTAAATGAGTGCATCAAACCATTCATGTGATTTATACTTCTATATCAACTGTTTTAATCCTTCATCTCAGGTTTTAATCCTAATTTAGTCCACCGTACGTATCATTTATTTAGGTATATATACGCTATATTTTATGAAGACAATAAAAGCGGATTCAATTAGGAGGATGTGCAAAAACACAAAGATCGTTAGGAATGAAAGGAAACGTTGAAACAACCTAATTGAAGCCTAACAATAAGTAAAATATTGATCGTTAATTACGTACAGTGAATAGGCAAATAAGTAGCAGCGACAAATTAAACCCTTCAAGGTCATTTTATCTTCTCTTTTTATCTATCTGGCGTGAAAGTTGAAATTTGTGCTTTGCAGAAACCAATAAGACTCCGTAGTATTTTTTTTATTTCTTTATTTGATGTATCCTAGTACATTTTTTCAGTCACTCTTCAATCTTGTTGTTTGATTTGAATCTTCGCACGATCTAAATTAAGGTGTATATATATATATAGACAATGGCATTCGTTACTATAAGTAGAAAGCTACGTGTGAGAGAGAGAGAAACCTTGAGCTGGCGTAATCAAAGAGCCTCCCGGTGGAAGAAAAAACAATGAGAGCAATTTCAGCATCGCAGAGGGTTGAGAGCTCCAAAGCCTTCTTAAACAGCCCCCTTCTCCTCTTAGAGAAAGTCACCTGCCTTGCCGTTGTGTTGTCGATCTTTTTTATCTCGATTTTCCTCCGAGTCATTTTTTTTTTTTTTTTTCAAAAAAACGATCCGACCCTTTACATCAAACCAACCAAATTATCAGTCCCAACAAGTAGTTCTAGGAAGAGAAAATCCTTCATAAATGTTTCAGTCAAAGGATCCTATCAGAGAGAGCAAATTCAAACTCCTACCCATGAAAAATATAGAAAGGGAGAAGCTTTAATGTGAATCATATATAAAATCAAAGCATCAGAAAAAATAAAATTAGCCTTTACACAAAATTAAAGAGTGAGAGTAAACCAGTCTTTCCACAAAGAGAAAGAGTATATACAACTTAGAGAGAGGATAAGATATAGAAGAAAGATCTTTTAAAAAATAAAGAATCAAACTGCACTTGCTCTCTCCAAAAAGAAAAAGAAGGAAAAATAAGCTAAAATTTAACGTACCCTTCAGACAACAATCGATTAATTCTGCAGATCTTCCACCAGTCTTCTAGCGGTTAAGCATTCTATAAATGGAAAATATGGTGAGAGAGAAAGTGGCATGTAGAGTAAGAATAAAGGAAAAAAAAAAAAAAGATGGGTTTTGCATAAGAGAGGATAAAGAGTGGAACTTTTCCAAATTTAGCCAAGAAATATCTCTAACCAACCCTAGTTTGCAGAAGCACTGTGGGGACGAAGAAGAAGACGAATAATTGATGAACCCTACTTTTTGTAGCTTCACTGTCTACTTTTCCTTCTTGTCGTTTCTCGTTTGTATGGCTGTTGACATTTCATACACAACTACAGCCAGCAAAACTTTTAAGATAGGGAGAGAGAAAAAGGAATGAATGACACTGCTATACAGAATAAAACAATTTTTTTTTTTTAGGAGAACATCCTAAATAAAGAAAAATTCAGAGTTCCTTTTTAAGGCCAAGCCGAGGGGTTATCTGTAATTTTAGAACTTTGTGAATATAATTAAGTTTGGTGATAAAAAAGAGAAGGGAACTGAATGAGAGAAGGGAACTGAATGAAAATTTTTTTTCTTTTTCTATTGATCAGTGGCGTAGATAATAAGGTGCATTGATTTTTATTGGTTATTTTATGGTGAGGTTTGCTTTCCGTACAGATTGTCACGCTGCATCATTGGACAGAAATTATGACATGTTTGTACCCTCGTACCCGTCACAACCACCACAACCGTCCATTCAGGAGCTTGTCTTATAGACAGATACCCAGGAGTTACTGATAGTATATATAGTATATATATATATATATATATATATGGTAATCTGGCATGTATATACACGGGACTCTTTTTGTCGCTAAAAAATAATCACTTAAAGCATTTATATTGGGCGCCTCACATCTAGTTTTGGTCCAAAAAAAAAAAACTAACAAAACTTATAAAAATACTTATTTAACAAGCTTTTTATTTCACTTTAAATTTAACTATTGCCAAACTTGCTCTCTACATTCTAAAAGTTAAAAAGGTAGAAGTTATAATTTTTTAAGATTATTTTTTACTTTTCACACTTGAATTGCTCTTAAAGTAGTTGGTTCAAATTAATAAAAAGTAATATTTAACTAAAGTATAAAAGAATGTAAAGAATTTAATGTTCGGTTACTTTTAAAAGTGGCTCTCTAAATTTAAAAAAGTGAATTTTTCTCCTCAAATTTAACTTTTGTTGAAGGAGCCCATTGTAAATACTTTTACCACGTATGTATCTTAAGAAAATCATATAAATACTCTTTACCTATTTATTTTATATTATTAGGACATTGGCATTCAAATAGCTAAAAACAGTTTTGTAGCTAAAATTTGACTAAAATTTAGGGTTGTCAATTTTTTACACGATCCATGAATTTGACATGAACATAATACAAAATTAATATATTATGGTTTTGAATAATTGGATTCGGGTCTACTCAAATTAATAGTTTAATAAACAAGTCAATACCAGGTCAACTAGCTAAACCAATGAGTAACCTGCATAACCCATATAAATGAAATTAGATTTTTTATTTTTTATAATTAAAAAACAAAACCCTAAAATGATAAAATTCATGTGAAATTCATTTTTATATAAAATTCATAAATTTAATTTTTTTTTTTTCATTTAAATGCATATAGGGGTCAAATGGGTCGTGTTTGAGTCAACCTAATACGACCTATTTATTAAATGGGTTATACAGTTCGGGTCCAATCATGTCAACCCAACATGACCTGTTTATCAAATAAGTCAGGATATCATGTCGGTCGCCTGCTAATTTAAATGGGTCATGTCAGGATCAAGGGGTTTGACCTGTTTACTAAATGAGTAATGTTTGGGTTGACTCATGAGTTGACTTGGTACTTGATACAATAACATGAATTGTCAATCCTACTAAAACCTTTAAAATCACTCTCACATTTGACTAGTCATTGCTACAATCATTTTGAACTTTGTTCAACTTGCTTTCCAAAGGTAGCTAGCACTTTGGCAATCTGTAAATTTTTTATGTTGATATTTTGTGCTCTCTCTATCAATTTAAGAAGCCTCGCTTGGCAATGGGTTTGACAACCCCTCTAAAAAAATAAAAATCAAAACATTTCAACTTTTTTTTTTTACATCAATCACTTTTTAGCAACTTTTTGTTCACTTTTTATATCATATCTCCTTCTATGCATCTTATCTTTCCTGTCATTGAAAGACAGAGGCAGCTAAGGCAGCGCCCGATGCCCTCCAAGGCGCCCTTTTGGGCCCTGTACTATTTTCTTTTACTTTTTAACAATTTTTTTTAGTTTTCCTGACAATTTCTTTATACTTTTTATTACATTAATCACTTCTTATTACTATAATAAATAAATAAATAAATAAACCCACTACAAAACATGATGTCTATGTCTTTATCTCTCTCCCCTGCAACACAACAGATTAGGGCGACAAGATTCTAACGACTCTGGGCCTCTCCAATGCTAGAAACCGATGAGTTTCTTCTACTCATCGAGGGATAATCATTAATAATTACAACCAGAACATCTACTAAGAATCATTACATTAACTGATTTAATAATATACATATCATCACCGTAAAAGAATCCAACCAAGCCTTAATATATATACATGTCTCGAACCTCTAAATCTATAACATCACCCAAATATAATAATTACTATGAGCTGCCTTTGACATCTTGTAGTGAGTCCTCAAGCATAAATCGAATCAATATATCTCAACGCCCAACGGCTGCATCTATCTCATGATTCATCTCGAATATGACATCTAAAGGTGGCCCAACTATAAAATAACACATGTTTCATAGATAAAAAAAATACAAACGTAAGTCAACGACTTAGTAAGTAATAATCCACATGTTATACAGGTTATCATTTGTGAACTCAGTTTATAAATCACAGACATTGATAATCTCAGTTATGGTATAAACATGTCAATGCAATATATTTATATAGCACATGATATATTTGAAAAACATGTAATCTGTCAACAATATGGTATATCCGAGACATTAACCTTCTCTCGGCAAGGTTTGATCGTCATTAAAGAACTTCTGCTATAATTCTGATGCCCCGAACATTACACAAATTTATCGTCTTATACTAGAAGTCTAACCTCAAGTAGCCCACGCACTAATACCAAAGTCGTACTAGTGACCACATTCAAAGAATGATGCGTTAGTCAGAAAACTATAACCATTGGATCTAAGGCATACACACAACAATAAATAATTTTGACCATAGAGTTAACTTGTAATAATAATAAGTTCATTGCCGTTTTTTCTCATAAAACAGTGTACCATATCATACGATGCAACTTTTATATACATGCATTTTACAAATTCATTATTTCATTATCTATTGAACTATTTTCAAAAAAATGAAGTTCACAGTTTCAAAAGTAGATATTTCATGAGAATTGTAAAAATGCACGTTTTATTGATAAAATATTCATGCTCATGCGGAAAATAACAATAACACATACCCATATGAGTTTTACTCACCTTGGTCGTGATTTTTCACTGGGTAATTTCATTGACAGTCCACAACGTCCAAATTTGTGAAAGGGCCTATCATCAGTCTTAATCTAAGTTACAATACTCCTAAACCTATTCTGAGGGCAAAATGGTAATTTTGTAGGACCATTGAACGTTTGGTATTCATGTCAAATGTTCATCACCGAATGTTCAGTACTTATATCAAACGTTCGGTTAGTCTAACATAATTTTCATTCCTAAAAGGTTTTTAGCTTAAACCATTCCAATCAGGGTCTAAGGTTTGATTTTACTTCTTAATACGATTCTAAGCCCAAATATTAATACATGCTAACCCATCATTAATCTTTCCATAAAACAACATCAAACACATAATATCCAACTTGTAAGCTTAGATCTACTAACCTAGCAATAAATCCACCATCAAACTGGCGGATATAGGGGGGCTCTGTAGGGGCGAGCGCCCCCCCTTCAAGTTTTTTTTTTTTTAAAAAAAAAAAAAATTTAAGCCAGTACGTTAAAAAAAAAAAAAAGTAAAAAAAAAAAAATTTTAGGACCATGCCCCCCCTTTCCCTGTCGCACGACTCACACCCACGCCCCCCCCTTTTCCCTTTCTCTGTTACCCCCTTCCCCCTTTCCTTCCCTGAATCCCTCGACTCACACGACTCACACCCACGCCCCCCTTTTCCCCTTTCTCTGTTACAGTGTTACGCCCCCCCCCCCCCTCTTCCTTCCCTGAATCCCTCCAATCCCTAATCTCACATTCTCACCTAATACTCTCACTCTCCCTCCACTACGCGGCACTCTTTCTCTAACTCTCTGTGACGACGTTTGAAAGAGAGAGAAAAACAGAGCCCTGTGAGAGACAGCCAGGCGTTTTTTTCCGAGCTGAAAGATCCGAGGTTGCGGAAGAAACTCTAAAGCAAATCGTGATGGAAGGTATGCATCTCTGTCTCTCTCTCTCCCAACCCTAAATTCGCTCTCTTTTGACTTCCACTTTGACTGAATTTTACTTCACAAACAACCCGATTGAACGAAATTTTCTTCCTCTAGGATAAAAGCAAAATGCGGTAAACTCGGTGCTTAATTTTTTTTTTCTTTCACTTTCTTTAGTTTCTCTACGGTAAACTCTGTTTTTGGGATAGATTAGTGGTGGAATTTTGTGTTCTGTTAGAATTTGGGGCTTAATTCGTGGCCGTTTTGTATTGAACAAGTTAGTTAATGTTAAAGATTGATGAATCAGATATTTGGGTATCCTGTAGGGGACAAGCTGAGAAGGAGTTCAAAATTGAGGTTGAGGCAATTGGCCGGGTTCGGCATAAGAATTTGGTGAGATTGCTTGGTTACTGTGCTGAAGGAGCTCATAGGTACTCAATTGTTGCCTAATTACCACAGCTTCCTTATTTGAAATTTAGCCTTTGGTATTGCAGGCTAGTAGAGTGTATTAATTCCCCATTGGAAACAACATTAAGCTGATGTAGACTTTCATAAATGATGTTAGATATATCATCTTTAAGCCTCGTGGATGACTGCTTGTTTGGTTATATGATAGGATGCTTGTCTATGAGTATGTAAACAATGGGAATTTGGAACAGTGACTTCATGGGGATGTAGGGCCTTGCAGCCCTCTTAATTGGGAGAATCGGATGAATATCATCCTCGGAACTGCGAAAGGGTATGATCCAAATCACTCACATTTGAGCCTTAGTTTTTTATATTCATTCCTTTCCCTGCATCTCATCCATTGCATTGTTTCACTGGCCGCTTGAATTAAGCATGTTTATAACTGGACTAATCATGTAGGCTAGCTTACCTTCACGAGGGACTGGAACCCAAAGTTGTTCACCGCGATATAAAATCGAGTAACATTTTAGTTGACAAGCTGTGGAATGCAAAGGTTTCAGATTTTGGCCTTGCCAAGCTCCTCGGCTCAGAAAGTAGCTAGTATATAGTATATAAAAAGAAAAAAAAATTCTCATTATATTATATTATTTTAGTTCCGCTTCCGCCCCACCTTGGTAGCATTCCTGGCTCCGCCACTGTCCACCATAATACATCTCTAAATCACATGGATATATGTTAACCACTCTAAACTTTAGGTTAATCATGCAAGACTACCAAGATAACACGTGCTAATCTATAAACATAAACTATCCATGCATTAATCAATATCAAACCTCTAAGATTCATCCTAAAAACCTTAGACAACAAACCAATGAATGAAATATAAACCTATAATATCCAAATCTAGCAAATCCATGAGCTAATATTCAGAAGAACTCAAGAATCTTAAAGAGAATAGTGTTAGGATCTTGCCCTTAAAGTTTCCTCCAAACCCTTTTGCTTCAAACTCACGCATCTTCCATTGTTTTCCTCCTCAAAAGTCTCACATTCCCTTCCATTTTCTCTTATCTTTCACTACCTGATTTGCCTCTCTCACACAACACAACACTCTCTTCCACAACACACACATTTCTCTCTTTCTCTTCTCTACTTCTCTTCTTCTTCCTCTCTCTCTCTCTCTCTCTCTCTCTCACGTGCAAGGAGTGTTGCTCCTGTTGTTCTTCAACAAAGGGGGGAGGCGTTCATGTAATGCCCCAAAATAGATTTCTCAAAATATTTGACAAAATGTTTTAATTAAAAATACTCACTCATTTTATAAAGCATTAAAATAATATTTTCAGAAAATGACAATATCAAACGTTCGATGAACAGTACAATCACGTTCTCTACAAGCCTATATATGCTCAGAACAGGTGTTAGTACAATACACCGAACGGTCGATGCTTTTCCCAAACGTTTGATGAAAAACCCTAAAATCGCTAGGTAATAATACATCAAACATTCGATCATGTCTTAAAATGAATTTTTCATAGGGGACCAACAACTCGCCTCATTTTCCTATAAAATATACCCTACCATTCAGTAAAAGCCACTACTTTCGCACTAAAACTTCCAAAACCACCATTATAAGTGTGAAATGAGGATTTTAAAGGTGGAAGCTCTCTCTTAGAAGAAGACTATCTTCTCAAAAAGTAACCTTTGAATCTACCCATTTTCCTTTATTGTATTTCATTGTTTTACGTTAATTATAATCATGTTTTGTTTTCCAAAGTATGTCATGAGGATTTAAAAACTCTTTAAGTTAAAATCCCAAAAGATGTGTTAAAAATGATGACTTGTATTTTATCTCTAAAGATAAAATATGTTTACTATATTACTAAACACTGCTTTAAGTCTAGATATAGTCGTGGTTAGGTTTGATAGGAATTTTTGAGCATTTACGCATTCTAGCCCTCAATCAAACATTCCATTGTTATTAATCGAAAGTTTGATCTTCAAGAACAAACGTTCGATACTCATGTCAAACACTCGATGGTAACCAGAAATGCCCAGATTAAGTTTTTTATGACAAAAAGCGCGCATACTCCATGATCAATAGATGATATAATTTTTGTGTTGTTGGGTTATTTTCGCAGTAAGCGGGAGTACGAGATGTCTGAGGCATCGGATAAGCAATCGAGGTAAGTAAATAACTAAGTATAAAACTCTCAATGTTAGAAGTGCAATATGTTAGATGATTGAGCAAGTTCTTCTTTATGACCAACTTTACAACTTCTATGACATGACATTATTTGTTTATATAAATACTCATATTTTTTGAATGATGAACAATATATTCATAGTATGACATGGTACACCGGTACGTGTAGTAAAACGGCTATGGGGCTTACTAGTATTACAAGTTAATTCTATAATCAAATGTTTCTTTTATGAATGATGGAGGCCTTGAATCCAATGGTTAAAAGTTTGTGACTGGCGCACAATTGTTCGAGTAGGGTCACTATTACGGCTTTACTAATAAGTGTGGATCACTATTATGTGAGTAGATTCTAACTAGCTCATTTATGTAAAAAAAATAANTTACTAAACCAACCACTTTAAATAAAATAATATAGAAAAATTAGCGACAATTTTTTTTCTTTTTCAAGGAACGCCACAAATTTAGCAATTTTAAAAAAAAAAAATTAAAAAGGGGGGTGGGGGGGACAAATGGCACTAAAAATAGCAAATAATAATGCCCCTAATTTAGTAAATAATAATGACGTTATTGACTTCTTCTTCTTCTTTTTTACTCTAATTTTCCGACGCTTTTTAACGTCGGTAAGAAAAATAAAAAAATAAAAAAAATTTAAAAAAGCAATTTTTTGTTGGCTTTTTTTAGAAAAAAAAAAATTAAAAATTAAAAACCCGATTTTTTGTAGTGACTCTTTTTCTTATTTTCTTTTCTTTTTCAAGTTCCAGGAAAGGAAAATTAAAAATCAAAAGCTTTTTAGATCTTTGCCTAACTCATAGTTATCATACAAGGATCTATTAGAAGAAATGTAAGACGGATTTTTCCTTTCATACAAGGATCTATTAGAAGAAATGTAAGACGGATTTTTCCTTTCAAGTTCATTTTTATGGGACTAGCTTGTGGCTCTCCTAATCAGGAAAATAAATTAGAATGCCATTTTAGCCAAGAGCTTTGTAACAACATATGACTTTGGAAAAACATAAACACTTGGAGAAAGCACAATCTCCTAATTAACGGAGGGAGTTAAGTGGAATGGGCAAGCAATGCAATTTTTTAAAAATTTGAAAGGATGTTTGACAAAGGGTTGGGTTGGGTTGGGTTTAATTTGTAAAACTCCAAAAAAAAAAAATCACATTAAAATAGTCTAATTTTTTATATTGCATCAATCACTTTTTAACAACTTTTTGCACTTTTTATATCACATCAAATACTTTTTATTATTATTCAAATAAAAAACTCATTAAAAAACAAAAAAAAAATTCACTATTTCATACAAAAAATTTACAACATTCTTTATACTTTCACATTAATAACTTCTTATTATCATTCAAAATTCAAAAACCCCAAACCTCCAACCCAACCTTTTGTCAAACATACAATTTTACTATAAGTTTAATGAGGTAAGTGTAATTTCCTACGAGTAAAAAAAAAATTCAACAAATACCGAATTTCGGGTACCTCAGTTTCACTAAATTTTAATCAGAAATAGATGATGGCAAAAGCTTGTGCGCATTCGGTGCGAAGAAACCTAGAAAAAAACTTACGTCATTTAGTTCCGTTTTCCACAGAACGAGATATTCAAATTTCAGGTAACTCGGTTTCACTAAATTTTGATTAGAAATATATGATAGCTAAAATTTGTGTACATCTTGTGCGAAAAAATTTAGAAAAAAACTTACGTAGTTTGATTCTATTTTTGACAAAACGAAACTAAATCATACTTAAGATTTTATTATAGTAAGAACGAGATATTTGAATTTCGGGTATTTTGATTTTACTAAATTTTGATTATAAATATATAATGGCTAAAATTTATGTGTTACAAAGAAACCTAAAAAAAACTGATGGTCCCTTCACTAAATTTTTTGTCATACCAGCATCTTTCGAGGAAGGTTATTTGGTTGGGACATCATGCTATAAGCTGATGGTCCCTTCACTAAATTTTTTTTCATACCAGCATCTTTCGAGGAAGGTTATTTGGTTGGGACATCATGCTATAAGCTGATGGTCCCCTCAAAAGTGCTTCAATGCATTGGCGAAAATGGTCAGTCGATTGATTATGAGTTATCTGAGGTTTGCTTTCCGTGCAAATAGCCACGTACGCCTGATCAGTGGCCAGAAATTTATTGACATGTTTCTGTGTCGTATCCCCCGAAACGCTCCAGTGAGGAGTTATTTCTGTGTCGCCAAAAGAAAACATACATTTAAGAAAAATCACAAGTTTTTTAAAACAAATAATAAATACTTTTCACCGATTTATTTATATTATTATTCTTTATTTTTAATTTTTAATTTTTTGACAAAAAATATTAGTAATAGATTATCTTAGAACATTCTCATCCGGTTCTCTATTTTTATCCTTAAAATATGGAGTAAAATCAATTTTTTCTACTTTAGAGAGCCACTTTTTCTAAACACCTACATCCGGCTCCCTACTTTAGGGATCCACTTTGACTTTTTCATTTAAATATTAATATTTTTTAAAAAAATTTAATTATTTCTTTAAAAAGAAAAAACAAATAAAATTAGAAAAATTAAAAAGTAGGAGAGAGAAACTAATATTTTATTATAAAAAAAAAGAGTAGGGAGTGAAATGGCTCCCTATAGGGAGTCATTTCATACTCCCTACTTTTTTTTCAAAGTAGGGAGCCGGATGTGAACAATAAAATAGTCAAAAATTCATTTTGGCTCTCTACTATAAGAATATCCCTATAGTAGGGAGCCGGATGAGAATACTCTTATAGGCTTATAGTTTGGGACTTGGGTCGTCCTTCACCGAGCTTTCATGCGCAAATGAGCTCCCATTAACTATTTTAAATATTTCTTAAAAAAGCTTCTCAAAAAAAAAAATCTTAAAAAAGATGTCAAAAAAAAGTATTCAACAAATTATTAATCACCAGTTGACTAAGGTCAACTCGCGAAGGTTACGTGAATCTTAGGGGACTTAAATAGAAGAATTAATCATTAACTGCATGACCATCTTCTATTTTTTCACACTGTTCATGTTCTTAATTTTCTTTTTAAAAAATATAGACTTCTTTAATTTATATATGTTTTTTTTCAATTTTTTTAAAATAAAAATTAAAATAGTTTTCTATGTGTTATGGTTATTTTTGGCTGAAGAATTAATGTTTAGTATAATCTGAAAAATAGTTTTAAAAAAGAAAAGCAAAAACTATAAAAAGTGTTAATTTGGATGTTTTGCTTAAACAATTTGGTTTCCTCGTAGAAAATAAAAGTTTGTTTGGATAGATGTTATTCTTATTATTTAGGGGTTTTTTTTTTCTACTATTTTAGTTATTTGTAATTTAATTAAAACAACTACGCTGCGCATGGTTATGCAACTAATTAACTCTTGATGATAAACACGTAGCTTTCATGAATTCCATACACATATATAAGCATTCTAGAAAATAAAAACATCAGTAAATGTAGAATACATGCATGTTATTAACTAGTTGTCATCTTCATAATTAAGCACCACAATATATATATATATATATATATATATTGTTAGAATATACTGAAAATATAATATATTTTCCATATATTCCATATTTGAATGATATTGTAATATTCTCTATTTATGATTGATTGTAATTAAATTTGGGAGATTTGATTACCAAACTTATATTTACTCAGTACCCTATAAATAGGGACCTTTGTATTGTAGACATATCAAGTTAATGAGCACAATGTAGCCTTAAAGGCTCTTCAGAGTGGTGGATGTAGGTGTTTAACACCGAACTACCCGTAATTTTCTGTGTCTCTTTCTCTCTCTTACTTTCGCTATTATTCTAGTATTTTATATTTCCGTATATATTTTTACATGGTATCAGAGCCACTTTCTTGTGGCCTTAATAAACGTCCTTGACGTTTCCTGGTGTTTCCTCCGATGACCTCACCATTATGGTAATCCTCGCTCTCCACCTATACTACTAGTCCCTTCTCCGCCGTCACTGCAGCACTTTCTAGAAAAAAAATCTCATAATCAAGATTTTGATGCCTAGATCTATCGATCTATACAAATTTCGCCGCCATCAGATTCATCATGCCCCTCCACGCGCCGCCAGGATATTTTGTCCACTCAGCCACGCGCGTCCACACTCAACAAATCACCTCTATTTTTGTACCAGTCAACAGATTTGTCATCGGCCGTTCCAGATATGCCAAAATTTACCCCAAAAACGTCTTCACGCGCTCTCACGCGCCACCAAGAGCCTCAATCCTTCAATCCACACGCTCCCACGCACCGTCGTCGGCCTCCACGCGCCACCTTGTCAGCCGTTTCCAAAAGCAGACACCACCATCGTGATCGGAGGCTACCGATCTACAAGATTGTGTCTACCACGTGTCCTAAGACCGTCACACGCGCCGACACAAGCCGCTCCAGTGCTGCTGTGTGCGTTCTAGCGCCTCATGTGTCATCGTCGGATGCCACGCGCCACTCTCTTTCGCTAATTTTTAGAGAAATTTCAGCGCCCAAATCGGAGGCTGCCGATCTGCCTCCCCGCCGCCAGCACGCGCCTCCACACGCAATTCCAGCCAGTCCCCTTGCAGTTGAGCACACCAGACTTACTGTGCTCCTTGCTACACCCAATCCAAGTACGCGGCTCACCAGATCCTCCTGTAGACTCTACCGCACCTAATCCGAGCTCACAGTAAGCCTCCTGAACTCGTCCACACTGGATCCTAGCCCGTTTTATTTTTCCAAAAAAAAAAGGAAAAAAAAAAGAAGACGATGAAAATAAAAGAAAAGAAAAAGAGGAAGAAGATGAAGAAGAAAAAAAAAGAAAAAAAAAAAGAAGAAGAAGAAGATGAAAATATCATGCACGCCACGCACAAGTTGAATTCAGTGCGCCGACCTCATAACTGGCCATGTGGGCTCATTCTTTTTGTATTTTGGCCCGAGCCGGCCCTTTTTTAGCTTTTGGCCCATTGTCGGCCCTTTTGTGTTTTGGCCTAAGCTAGCTTCTCTTGGATTTTGGCCCGTTGTCAGCTCTTTTGTGTTTTGGCCCAAGCCGGTCCTTTCTAGATTTTGGCCCGTTTGTCGGCCCTGCCTCTCGGCCCACGCCGATCCATCTTCGTCGCCGCCACGTGCCGCTGTCGCTGGCCACCCGCCAGCCTCTTGTCTTCTCCGGCAGTGTTTGCGCTCAGTCTTCACCACCGGCTCTTGCCGGTCCATCTTCGTCGCCGCCACGTGCCGCTGTCGCTGGCCACCTGCCAGCCTCTTGTCTTTTCTGGTAGTGTGCGCGCTCAATTTTCACCACCGGCCCACGCCGGTCCATCTCCGTCGCCACCACGTGCCACCATCGTTGGCCACCCACCAGCCCTCTTGTCTTCTCCGACAGTGTGCGCGCTCAGTCTTCACCATCATCCTCCGTTTATCAGCCATCGTTTATGCCCTGTTCTTGGCTTCCGCTGCCGCCGTAACAAAAAAAAAAAAGGTTTGATAATTGGTCAAAGTGGACCGCATCCCTTTTGAAAGTTTGGCACGTAGTCGGCTCTTTGGATTTTAGGGTTCATATTTAGCCCTGTTTTGTTGTGATATGCGGCGCAATTCATTAGTGAATCTTGGCACATTATGGTTCGGCCCCTTACGGGATTTGACAGCTAGTTTCTGTTACTCATTCCATCATTGTCAGTTGCGGCTTTGGGTCTTTTTAACGGATTGTCTCCGTTTTTCCGGCCGTGACACAACATGGTTCGGCCCGTCACGAGATTTGACAGCTAGTTTCCATTACTCCTTCCATAATTGTCAGTTACGGCTTTGGGTCTTTTAACGGATTGTCTCTGTTTTCTGGTCGCCACTTCCAGCCTTTCTCGCCAACATCACTTTGATCTAACTATCGACTTCGGCTACATTTATATTCTGTTTCTATTTTCAAACTCAAGCTTACAGAATCTTTCACCTTGAGTTTGAGGGGGGATGTTAGAATATACGAAAAATATAATATATTTTTCGTATATTTTATATTTGGGTGATATTGTAATATTCTCTATTTAGGGTTGATTGTAATCAAATTTGGGAGATTTGATTACCAAACTTATATTCACTAATTACTCTATAAATAAGGACCTTTGTATTGTAGACATATCAAGTTAATGAGCACAATGTAGCCCTAAAGGCCCTTCAGAGTGGTGGACGTAGGTATCTAACACCGAATCACCCGTAATTTTCTGTGTCTTTTTCTCTCTCTTACTTTCGCTATTATTCTAGTATTTTATATTTCCGCATATATTTCTACATATATATTCCTTGCACCTGCTTTTTCTCAACTTACGTGTAAATTCATAGGGGAATCAGTCAACTGGCACAAATAGTTATTGATTATTTTCCAACAGACTTTTCAATCTTTTTTTGCTTTTTAAAGAAGATTTTTCTGATCTTCTTGTTAACTCGATCTATATCTTTTGGTGGATTTCCGTATAGTGGTGAGTGAAGTTGCTTTTTTTTCTTTTAAAGTGTGCGCTTGTGCTTTCTTCTACATCGATCTTCATGCCATAATCACAATCTCAATCTCAACCAAACTCCCTTCAAAATCTGTAACATTAATGGTAATTTAATCCAAATCGGACGGTGGAAGATGATGATAATTTGTTCTTCATGACATGCATGTTGGAAGTTAAAGAACAATTTCCAAGCGCAAGGGTTAGCATTTATAATTTCTTGTTAGCTTATGAAGAGCAAAGATGCAATTCTTTGATTTTTAGGAGGTTGGAAAAAAGGGAGGATGTAAAGAATTATTTGAGATTCCAATAAACTGCAGAAGCTCGAAGCCAAAATTGACCGAATAATGCTAATTAAACATTTCTTTTGTGTCTTTTTGTCTCTTTATAATTGATGTGATTTTTAAAATTACTATTATATTTGAAATAAATCATTATTAACGAAATTTAATCAATTTTCTTCCAATCGGGGGAGTATGACACTAGAGTGTCCGAGGTCAAGTAGCACAAGATTACACAAAGGTCGAAGAAATAAATAAAGCTATTGATTACCAGCCAACCATTTAATATTTTTTACAAATTGTGTTTAGTTTAATTTCCTTTTACAAAATATACGTGATTTTGTTTTCTATTTTAACAAGGAATTCACGATGTCAAGATGGACTTGAGGAGACAGGTACAAAAACTCTAATAATGAAAAAGAGAATGTTTGGCCTTATATTGTTCTTGCAATCTAACATCGAGTCGAATGGAGAGTCTTCTTTTTAGCATCATACTCAAAGCAAATGATGCATGTCAAGTATTTGATGAGAGTTCTTTTTTTTTTTTAAGAAATCTGTATGGAATTGGTGGGAAGGATCCATTTTAATCAAATCCCAATTTGTGAGAGAGACATGGGGATTTTGGTTGTGATGTGCACCTAAAGCATGTGAAACACCAATCCATAATCAATATGGTAGAGCAACATAAAATCAAGCAAACTCAACTGAATATTACAACAATCAATATCAACTAAAGATATATATAATAGAAGCACAACATACACTCCGACAGGACCAATATAAATGCCATGATGCAACGTTATTGATGGTGCCACTATGAGTAGGAACGGGGAATACATTGGGTTAAGTGGGAAATAATGGACCTCAGTCATGGTGGGATGGGTTTTCGCGATCTTAAATGTCTTAATAAAGCGTTGTTAGCTAAACAATGTTAGTGAATTTTTCAGAATCCAAAATCACTCTCAGCCAAAATTCTTAAGGCTAAGTATTTCTAGCAAGGTACGTTCCTCATTGCCAAGTTGGGAAGACGTCCTTCCTATGTCTGGAGAAGTACTATTTGGTCTACACGAGAGCTCCTTCAGGAGGGTCTCTCATGTGGCGAGTTGGGAATGGTGAACACATTCAAATTTGGAAGGACAAGTGGCTACCTCGATCTTTAGCATGCTCTTCATTGGATTCACGGCGGGGGCTCAATGACGAGGCACGAGTGGCAATTCTCCTCGACTAGGAAACTATAGGGTGGAAGACAAGCCTAGTTCGTGAGCTTTTTGGGGAGGAGACGCTTGATGAAATATGCCAAATCCGTATTGGCTCAATTACTAATAACGATAGACCAATTTGGCCTCACTCTACTAATGGTGAATTTACTGTGCGGAGTGCTTATCATCTACAAAAGAAGATTACAACATTAGTAGAAGGTGAATGTTCTCAAATAGGCCAACATAGTGCTATACGGAAACAACTTTGGCAGATGAAGGTGCCTCATGCTGTGAAGGTCTTTATGTGGCGTGCATGTCATAATGCTTTAGCCACGAAAGCAAACCTCTTTCATCGAAAAATCACTGAAGATTTTTTATGTCCCCAACGCCGAGAAGCGGCGAAGACTACATGTATGGGTGGGCAAATTAACCATTAACCGCTTACCAACCGCCACCGACTGTTGTCGGTTCGGTAGTTGGTATAAAAAACTATACCAAAATTTGTTTAATCGGTATAGATTTTTTTTTATCGGTTAACCAATATAATCGAACCAATATATTTTTTTTAATCAAAACGACGTCGTTTTGAATGTTTCGATTTTTTTTTTTTTGAAGTGGTCATTTATTTTTTTTAAACCCTAAGTTACAACTTCCACACCCACTAACCCTCGTGGCCACGCCCACCCAAACCCACACGGCCTACTCCCATTCTCATTTGAGCATTTCTCAAACCCTAATGTCCCTAACCCTATTCTCAATGTCTCATTTCTCACAGTCTCTATTGCACGTCGCACCACACAATGGACAGAATGTAACGACCCAGGGAAAAGCGTTAGCCACATCTGCGCTATCACCCCAAAAGGACTAGTCAATTTTGGAGTTTCTACGAATCACTTATAAAGCCCAGTAGGCGATGTGGGACTCAACACTCATGACTCTCTTTATAAATCACCAACTCTATGTGGGCTATTTCTCTTCTTCCCAATATGGGACCGGGGTGTTACAAACTCCCCCTCTTAAACTCCTGACGTCTTCGTCAGGGCTACGTCATGCAGTGTTTCGATACCACATGGCCTGGCATTACAGGTGGAACTGGGCTTTATAAGTGATTCTAGGGAAACTCCAAAATTGACTAGTCCTTTTGGGGGATAGCGCAGATGTGGCTAGCGCTTTTCCCTGGGTCGTTACAAATGGTATCAGAGCCACCTAGTAACGCCAGGCCTGTGGTACTGAAGCATTGCTGACATGACCCTGACGAGGACGTCAGGAGTTTAAGAGGGGGAGTTTGTAACACCCCAGTCCCATATTGGGAAGAAGAGAAATAGCCCACATAGAGTGGGTGATTTATAAAGAGAGTCATGAGTGTTGAGTCCCACATCGCTTAGTTACTAGGTGAAACTGGGCTTTATAAGTGAATCTAGGAAAAACTCCAAAATAGACTAGTCTTTTTAGGGTGATAGCGCAGATGTGGCTAACGCTTTTCCCTAGGTCATTACACAGAATGTCCAACGCTGTAGGCCTGCACCGTACCAGCACCACGGATAGACCACCTACATCGCACCACACCAGCATCAGCACCACGCCCACCCACTTCTCATTTCTCATATCTCAAATCTCAACTCCTCTCACTGTCTCTATCACACACACTACGCCTCACCGTACCAGCACCACAGACCACTAGACCAATTGCACCGCACCAACACCACGGGTGGACCAATTGTGTCTCACGGAGTCACGGTGGTGAGTCACTCCCTCTCTGCCTCTCTCTCTAGTCTCTGCCGCTCCACTCGGATGTTTTTTAATTTTAAATTCAAAGATACACAGTTAACCGATTAACTGACTATAATTAACCGATTAATCGCTTATTTCAAAAATTAATCATCTCGATATGAAATTGGTGAATTAACCGACAATTTCGGTTCGCTTGTCGAAATAGCCTCTACCAATAACGAATTAACCGATACTTAGCCCTAACTACGAGTCATGTTCTATGGAGCTGTCCGGCCACAATGACTGTTTGGAGCATGTGCAAAAGCAACATTCAGAAGAGATGCATTGTGCGAGATAATTTTATGTTTATTGTTGAGGATCTTTCCTGATTTTTGGATAAGGATGATATGGAGAGTATGGCGGTGGTAGCTAGACATGTGTGGTTTAGACGGAATGTGGTAGTCCATAGGCGACCGGTTAGGCCTCTTCATACAGTGGTGAGCCAAGCAACTGAGTCTTTGATGGCCTTCCATAGTGCTAACTCTTAGAAACTCTCTACGGTAGCAGCAACTTCCTCTAGAGACCTTCGGCGGCATCCTCCTCCAACTAATTTTGTCAAAGTCAATTGGAATGCAATCGTGGATAAGGTGCACCGAAGAATGGGCATTGGTGTTATAGTTCAAGATAACAACGGTGCGGTGTTGGCCACCTTATTAGCTCCAAGGATTACATTTTTTCTCCAAATATCGCAGAGGCTACGACGACATTACGTGCAATCCAATTCAGTCCAGAATTAGGCTTCCACAGGGTAATTATCTAAGGTGACGTTCTCCAAGTTGTGCAGGCATAAACAAAGAAGAAAGAAGCTAGAGCAGGTTTGGTCATCTAACGAAGAAGCTTGAGGTTTATTAAACTGTTTGCAAACTTGAAGGGTTAACCATGTCCAACGTAACCTAAACGATGTGGCTCATCGTCTCGCGAAGGTAGCTCTGACTATTAGGGAGAAGCAAGTTCTTTTTGAGGATATTCCTTCTTGTATCTCATATATTATCTCTTTAGAGTGATGTACCTAAAATGTTTCTAGTTATATGACAATCGCCCAATTTCTTTCAGAAAGAAAGAAAGAAAGAAAGAAAAGAAAAAAAAAAAAAAAAAGGGACAAGACCAATATTCTTGGCTACATGGAAACCACTAAAACAACATATATACTTATATATGTATAGTACATCAATCACCCACACACAAAGAAAGTGTCTAATGAATTCTAATCCAAGCCATGCATGCATCAAATACCAGGACGCCAAAGCCTAGATTGAGGTTCACTATAATGTTGAACAAAAGAATGAATCCTGGGATAATAGTTAGGGTTGTCACTTTTTTATACGACTTGCGATCCCAATATGAAATTAGCGAGTTATGGTTGAGCCCATTTAATTAAATAAGTCGGGTTATGGTTGAACTATATAGTCTCATATCAATATTGCCTTGACACAACCCAAACTTTGCACACGACTTAAGGGTTGGCAATTTTTTACACGACCCGCAAACTCGACATGAACCCAATACGAAATTATCAAGTTAAGGTTGAGGAGTTTGACCTATATTTATAATCTTATATTTATACTTTGACACAACTTGAACCTGACACGTAAACAAAAATTGACACCCCTAATAATAGTTTAGGGATTGGTGGTTGAGTGAAGAGGGATGGGAATGTACTTGGGAACTGTTGTGATAGTTGGCTGTGTGCGCTTTGTTAGGTCCAGAAGATATTGATTAAATTATTAAATTAAATTAAGTTTAGTTTTTTTTTTAGAGTGTTAAAGTATTAATTAAATGATTGAATTTACTTATTTCTACCACCTTAAGCTTTTAGAATAAGTAATAATTTAATAATAATAATGTAATTTTTTTTTTTTTTGGCCGGACGAAGTTGACAAAGTGTATATTGAGTACTCCTTGAGGAGATATGCATCAATGAAGGCTTTGGGGAAAACACAAATGATTGGAGCACGCACGACCTCCCAATTTATTAATTATTGGTTAATACTATTTCTTCATCAAATTAATAATGTTTTTTGTTGGTTTTATTTTCATTGAATTAACGTGGATTAACAGTACGTTGACGCATTGGCCCATTGGGCATTGCCCAATAGGTGAACAAAATGCTACGCATTATATTCCATCTATATATCCACCCTAACGCCCCGGACCTCTAAAAGCCCAAATAAAGGGAGATCCGAAGGTTTTACTACACTAATCTATGATTATGCAGCATAAAATAATAAATAACATTTCCAGCAAAAACTGAGACATTTGTTGTGGAAAATCACATGAACTCTCTTCCTATGAGAGCAAATATCTTCAAATTCATCCCCTCAGGGGACTAAGAAAATACCTCTTGCCCCATCTGCAATGAGCCTTCAGAGACTATTCAGCCTCTTCGACGCGGTATGAGAAGGATTTTTCACAAAATAGATAAAGAACAAAAGAAAGTAAAGAGAAATCTCACGTTAATTAAAAATTTAATTGAAATAACATTAAGAATAGGTTGAACTAGAACCTCACCGGCCTTGGTAGAGTCTTACTACCGAATAAAAGATGAGTCACACTTCAAACAAAATATTTGTTTATTCTTTAATTTTAAATTGTCTCTATAGGAATACAAAAGAATACTTAAACAGACTCTAACAAAAACCCTAACCCTAATTTAACTGACTTTTGGGTCAAACCCATTATTAAATTATAAAATAATACAACTCTTAAACATTAACACATAAAAGTCAATGCTAATAACCTAAATAAATCACAAGAACTAATTAACTTTGTCTTCCCGCATCACATCTCATACTGGACTGCCCTTTTGGGTCCTAGCCCATTGAAATATGGGCCAAGGCAATCTTAAGGCCCCACTTCACACACTCACTCATCCATTTCTTTCTCTCAAATCAAATACCCAGCCGTATCCAATTACTTTCAGGAGACTAAATTTTCTTTAATGATTTTAACTACAAGTCGACGGAACTAATTTATTAGAACAATTGAGTACAACAAAGATGTAAAACTTGAAAATCCAAGGGCTGTCAGTAGAATTACACAAGGAATATAGGTATATTAGACCGTGAAATGAACATGTTTCAATGAGACACACATACAACAGGGTAGATATTCCCTAAAATTCGACAGATTGACAGTATTTTTCAATTATTTTCGAAGTCTATAAATTAAATCTATGCTTCAGCTTTCACACTCAAAATAAGTTCTGAAAAGACCAAAAAATAAAAGAAAATAACAATATAAACCACACAGAGAAGGTAGTAGCAAAATTCAGCACCAATAAAATTGGTTTTTGACTGCAAATCTGCTATTCTTCTCCAAATTGCCTCCCTCGTAATCCAATGTCCACTTCTCAAATGTACAGTCAACGAAATCATAGTACCCACCATGCACAAAGAGTTCTCCTCTGGCCATTTTTTCTTCTATCCATGGGTAAGTGAGCAGATTTAACAAGGAATGGTTGACTGATTCCTGTGGTAGAATAACATAAACATGTAAGAGGCTTAGATACTCAACATGCAAGAACCTTTTATAAATCTTATGTATCGTCTTACTAGACTGTTATACAACTACTATACAATTGGGATGACGTAGCAGTGAAAAACGATTCTCTACGACAATCGTATAACAGTCTACTAAATAGTATTACTCATCGTCTTATATATTTGGAGCACTGCTCATTAGTTGCATGACAAAACCCAATATCCACACAATGTAATAATATGCCCTTATTTCAAGAAATTGTGTTCTATTGCGCTCCAAACCTCCCTAGCTCACAAGCTAACCATTGAAACCCATTCATTTGTGCATCCCAGATGTCAAAATCCTTACCCTTTTTCCCCATTGCATCTAAGAGAGAACTGCTGATTTGACCTTCTAAATAGAATGATCATCCATGCACCAGAAAAAAGTTGTTCTTTTCAGACGTGGAAGGCATCGAACTTTGATAATCATTTTTTGAATCCCATAGTCGAGAATACATTACATTATTACCAAAATAAAAACGTGAATATTTATGTTGAATCAAACAGTCATACAACGGGATTTGATATTTCAAATTAAGGATGAAAGATTACCTTCTCACAGTGTCTGCACTGCTGGTCAAAGCTTAGGTTGGAAGCTGCAGACTTTGTGATTAACCTTGCATTCTTTCCAACAACAACCCAACTTTTAATAAAGCTACTGTATAGAAAAGTTTAGCCAAGTGAAAAAAACATGTAAGCACTGTTATTTACCCCAAAGAAATGATAGACGCAAAAGACTAGTACATTCTCTTAGAAAAGGTACTTAAATGATACATGCAAAATACTGGTAAAATAAGGAGTGGTGTTGTCTTCATTTTACCTTGACTCTTCTTCATCTTGCATACTCATTAGGGCACGAATGCCTCCACAGCAGCTGTGGCCAATGACTAGTATGTTCTCAACCTGCAAAATAATAATTATCATTCACCATTTCGAAAATAAAAATAAAAATTAAAAAAAAAAGGCAGAATAGCTGTCCATGTTTCTTTATATTTAAGATGCTACACATAGAGGTAAATTAAGTAATTGAATTAATGCATTCAGTTTTCAAGCAATTTTTCTCAGGGAAAAAAAAAATCAAGCACTTTTTATCATACAGGAAACTGACTAATGGAATGCCATGATTCGATAAAGTTCGATGTTTAAATCCATATTCAAAAGTTAATTCTAATAAATTTGCAATGGAAAAATATACTTCTTTGTTTCCTAAAACATTTCTTTTTCTTTTTTTTTTTTCCCCACAAACACAAGTTCATTCTCCAAGTCAATTTCATTCTTAAAAGTTGTTGCAAAAACTCCAGACTCTCCTTTGCCATAATTTATTATTCAACTCCAGTACCAAATTTGTATCAGAGAATTTTATTGATCAATCTACAATATCATACATAACAGGCATCTACAATACACAAGTGATGAAAACAAAGAAGCACGCATACTAGAATTCAAGGTATGAAATACTTACTTTAAGTGTATTTACAGCAAATTCTAATGCAGCATTTGTTTCTGTGGGTCCACTCTGAACACACAGAAAGAAAAAATGAAGGGGGAAAACACTCTGTAGCCTCAGTTCTTATCGGTTGGGAAGTATCAAAATAAACCAAATGCAATGTAACATGCACCTCAAACGTGGGTACTAGATTCGCTACATTTCGGACCACGAATGCTTCTCCCGGTTGAAACCCCAAGATGTTTGAGGGGCAAACCCTAGAGTCTGCACAAGCAATAATCAAGAACTGTTCCAGAACTTGTTAATTTTAAGAGGCTATTTATTCCTGACACTTGCAGAATTTTTTTTTTGAAAAAAAAAACAAAGAAAATGAGGGGAAAAGCCAAAGCTTATCCACCCATGATGTTCTCGATGTTTATATAACACGCGCAATAAATAATTATGACTTAACCAGAAAAAAATATCACCTTTGGTGCTTGACCCTGGGCAAGATTTTGAAAATGTTCCAAGTTTTCTCTGTACAAATAACAATTCACTTTAGAAGAAAGTATTGCTTTAGAGCTCAACAACTTTAGGCCAGAGTTGTTTGCTGCTTACTGGAATTTACGCTTTTTGAATCTCAGAAATCGATGTTTTAGATCTTCAAACAAGTCACACACATTTTCAGTTTCAGCCAAGCTCTCCATCCTGCTATTGTCAAGTGGCTGAGTCAGTCCTGGGGGCTCCTTGGAAGCCTTCAACTCTAAACGTGGACCAGTCCTGCAAGCATCAAAGCAGCATACAAAAAAGATGTTTGTATGTTCAATTTCAATGAATTATAAAGGGTAATTTTCAGACCCAGGTTCTAATTCTCAGTTCAAAAACATTAACGAGGGGAAATAACAGATTTCCCTTTTTTTTCTTTTGGTGTATCAACAGGTCAAAGTATGAGATTGAAAAGTAACAAAAAAATACAAAAAAAATTACATGAACCAATTACATCAGATTGAAATTTTCTCAGTTCTTGGTAAGTCTATATCTGAATCAGTTGAAATCAATTTCTACTCCAAATTAGAAAGAAAACAAACAGCTCATGAATCATGATATTCAAATTTGAAAATACTAATAGAATAACTGCATAACAGCATGGTAAATAAACAAATCTGTAACAATGGTAATGAAACAGAAACTTACTTGAAAAAAGTCAACAATCTCGAATGGGTGTGTTCAGTTTCTCCTGATTTCAGCTTAGGACCAAAGATCTGTTGCGAAAACGGCAAGAAATTAACAAAACCAAATCGAAATCAGAAACCCAAAAGGGAGAGAGCATTCAAGAACTTACTGTCGATGTCTTCAATGAAGTTCTGTGGACATCCATGGAGAAATTGAAGTGCTGTGAAAAGGTGGTGGGAGAAGGAGTTGCCATTGGACAGGTCTAAGGTGCAGCGGATTCTGAGAGTGTGGAATAAACGGAGAAGTGAGTGGATTTGGAAGAAGCATCGGGAGACAAAGGTGGGTGAGTTGGTTGGATGAATTAAGAAACATTGGTTTTGTCTCCAAGAAAGACGGAGAAACCGAAGTTTTAAAAAATGGGCCAAGTGGTTTGTGCGATCCCATTTAACGGCCAACTAAGCTCTGACATGAAATGTTGGACTTTCCACTTTAAGATGTGATGTGAAGCAGGCAGCATGTGCGTCTTCAACTCAGTTCTAATCTGGTGCTTCCTTCCTTTCTATCTAGATTTCTCTCTCTCTTATTTTTATTTAATTACGTAGACCTTAAAATTCAATGATAAATTTAAAAAATGGAGATGCTGTAGTATTTACTTATATTATTTTATTTTTAAAAATTATTATTAAATCTGTGGTCTTATATCTACACATAGGGACTACAGATTTAATGATAATTTTTTTAAAAAAAATGTAAAATTAGTCTATGCGGTTGGCTTAAATTACAAATCACTTCATGTGATATCAAAATGAACTCAAAAGATCATGTGGTATGCCAAAAAAATAAGTTAGCCCCTAAAGTAAAATTATATTAAATTTTTTAATATATTCTGTTAAGTGCCACATCAACACTAATAAAATGCTGACATGTTGCAATCTTATTAAAAATATATATAAATATATTAAGTATATCAAATATCAAATATCAAATTCAAAAATTAAATTTTCTTTTTTTTAAAAAAAATGTGGCTGCCGATTGGGGCGGGGGGGAGGGAGGGGCTGGCTTGCGAGCCACCCCCAAAGGTGGCTGGAGGTGACTTGCTGCCATCCTCGGAACCATGGGGGTTGTCGTGCGCTACCCCTGGCAACCTCTGGGGTGGTTCGTGGGCCACCTTAGGGCTACAAGTAGCGTTCGAGCCACCTTCAGTTACGCGGCCACCTCTTTGATAGCCGAGGTGGCCGCGCCCCATCCCAAATCTAATCTAGGCATGGCGCACGGCCACTCGAGCTGCCACAAATGTGGCCGCATAAAGGGGTGGCTCAAACGCCCTCAGCCTTAGGGTGGCCAGTGAGCCACCCCAGAGGTGGCCGGAGATGGCGGCGAGCCACCCCCAACCACCTTTGGGGGTGGTTCGCAGGCCACCCCCATCCCCCCTAAGGGGTTGGCAGCCACCCCTTTCTTCTTCTTCTTTTTTTTTAAAAAAAAAAAATATATTAATTAATTAATTTTTGAATTTTATATTTTATATATTTATATATTTAATATACTTATTTTTTTTTTAATAAGATTGTCATATGTCAGCATCTAATTGGTACTAATGTAGCACTTAACAGAATCTGTTAAAAATTTTAACAGAATTTGACTCTAGAGACTAAATTATTTTTTTGGCATACCACATGGACTTTTGAGTTCACTTTGATATTACGGGGAGTGATTTGTAATTTAACTAACCATAGGAACTAATTTTGCATTTTTCTCTTTAAAAAATAGAAGAATGAGAGAAAAAAATGCAGTAACATTTTCTTATCTTGTCCTTCTCACATCCTTCTATTTTTCAAAATCACCATTAGATCTGTGGTCTACACATTTCTCTTGTTTTTTAAAAAATGTTACATTTCATTCTCTTATATTGGTAGATGCTGTAGCATTTCTCTAAAAAAAATATAGAAAATAGATGTGTAGGAAAATGACATCAAACACATCTCTTTCCTTTTGAGCTGGCCCTCGGCATATGGAGATCCTATTTATTTGTTTATTATTTACTTAGGGATCTGAGCAATTTTGTTGTCAATTTGAACACCAAGTATGCGAGGTAATATGGAGCTTACCTGTTCAAATAAATTTTGGATTGCCCACTAAGGGTACACTGCTCTAGATGGGCAGTTTTTGATTCCTACTTGCCTCTGCTCTAAGCAGTTAGCTGTTTTGAGGCCCCGCATAGCATATCTATGGCGGGCATTATTTATGCCCTGATCGGCTCTGTTAAGTATGAGCCTTTTAGGCCTATTTTTGTTTTTTATGCTTCTTTTTAGGACCTATTTTAGCTTCTTCTTTTTTTAACCGATTCTGTTTTAATGCTAAATTTTAAAAAGAATACTTTAACATAAAACAAGTAATAAAGCTACAATTTTGAAAAAGAGAAAAATAAAAAAGAATTACATAACAAAGGTTCACAAAAAAAAATTGGGTTAGTTGGAAAGGTTGCTTGGCCGCTTGTGTTGTTGGTTGGTTGGTGGCAGTGGAGCAGTTAGTGCTGTGATGGAGGAGTGAGCGGTGCGAGCTGGTTAATAATCGGTCTACCTGAACAGTCTTACTGCCTACCCACTTACTTAGGCATATTAGCCCACAAAAACTCACATCTATTACCTAGATTGTTAGCAATCTGAGCATCAAATTGTTGGAGATCCATATATGTTTACTTAACTATATATTCATTTATTTATTTAAATCAAACCAAATTACAAAGATTAATTTTTCAAGTCAATCTTAGAATTGGTTAAACTACACGTCATCCTTGAAATAGGGGAATAGGTAATGATTTGTCTTTAAATTACAAAGGGTGCTAAATTTGCTTCTACTAAAAGTTCTAAATTTGAGAAGTATCACATTTCCATCACCTTCAAATTAGTTCCATACATATAAGTATATTAATTATATATATAAATATAATCTATATTATACAAACACAAATGGTGATAAAACATTTTAACAGACAAAACTATCCGGCATATCTTTCTATTTAGGGTTATTAAAACCCCAGTATACCTGATTTTCGATGGACTTCCGATTCGTTCGGGTTGGCTTCCAATCGAAGACAAATCAATTGTTGGAAGGGAAAATTGAATTCTAATCAAAGTTGGGATAGGGATTGGATTTCCAACAAATTTCTTCACCAAACCAACTTTGAAAAAAAACCAAAACAAAACAAAACAAAAACAAAAAATTTAAGCGCATGACAACAAAAGATCAATGACTAAAAAGCGTTGCATGTAGGGCTGGCAAAACAGGTTGGCGTGTCAAGTTCCGGTCAATCTGCTTGACTCACCAACCCATTAAGTGTAAACCTGAACATGATCCATTTATTAAATGGGTTGACATGACCCATTTAATAAATGGGTTTAACACGACACAAACCGTTAACCCGTTCAGTTGTTGGGTTGGGTTTACCTAACCCAACCCGCAAATCACCCACATGATCACATTTGAGATTCTGAAACGATGGAGAGAGGCCGTGAGATTGAGAGGGATGTGGAGCAGAGACGTGCAGAGACAAGCAGCGGAGAGATTGAGACGTGCCTGAGATGCGCGAGACAGAGAGAGAGAGAGGTACTGCCAGAGATTATCAACGAAGAGGCCGTGAGAGAGGGAGATCGAGAGAGAGAACTGAGCGACTGTGAGAGAGAGAGGGAGATCGAGA
Organism: Betula pendula; assembly: GCA_900184695.1. Lineage (NCBI taxonomy): Eukaryota > Viridiplantae > Streptophyta > Magnoliopsida > Fagales > Betulaceae > Betula > Betula pendula. Next base: position 107,441 of record FXXK01000277.1, read on the forward strand.
GAGATGGACTCTGGAGATGGAGATCGAGAGAGATGGAGGTAGGGAGGGAACTCGACGACGTGAGAGAGAGAGGGAAATCGTAAGAGAGAGAAAGGGCGGGTCAGACTTCAGAGAATGGATTAGCCTTTAGGTTTAGGTTTTTATGTTTTTTTTTTTTAAAAAAAAAAGGGTGGGTCTAACGGGTTAGGCGGGTCACCCACATGTTGACCCGATAACTAAACGGGTTGACTAGTTTATGACCTGAACCCGATAACCTCAAACTCAAACTCGCTATCTTCTTGTCATGTTCGTGTTGGGTTCACGGGTCGTGTCAAAAATTGTCACCCCTAATTGCATGTCTTACTAAACTTGTCAGCAATTTGTCAACCATCTTCTTAAATGACAACACTTTTATTTTAGTTATTTACATTTTTATCTCACAATTATTTCACAATACTGATATGACAGTTCCCAATCAATCTTTGAATCATTCCTTATTTAAATTTTTTTTAAAAAAATAAAGTATTTATTAAAACTACCATGTCAACATTGTGGGTATGTTGTGTGATAAAAATATGATGTATAATTATACTCTTTTTTAAAAGCTAAAATAGGTGATAGACCTTCAATGATTGCGATCTTCTTGGCATCTTACCCATTCCTACATCGGGATAGGCACCATGTGTCACACCACCATATTATTATAGACTGAGATGGTGAACTTATACATTCATATGCTCAAGAAAATTAAATAACTCACTACAATTAACTAAATTATATTGAATTATAAAACCATACCTTCATAATGTATGAATCTCGTTGCAACCTTTTATTGTAGAAATTGAAAACGGGTGTTTAGAACCCAATGCAATCAACCAATAATTAAGCAACAATTAACTCAATTATGCAGCATAAAAATATTTAGATATCAAACCACAAGACAATATAAAATCAATCACACATTAACACAACAAATTTTGTTTTGATGACGGGAAAAATATAAAAATGCTTTTAGCTAAAATTATTTTCTTGAAAAATAAATTTTCTAAAAATATTTTATGTCGAAACAAACGAAGCCTGAGGCGTAAATGAAAATATGAATACAATTTAGAAAGTGAACACAATTCCCTTTGCTTGCGTTTGCTTTTAGAACTCAATCAATTTATATTTTTTGTAGACACATACAACTCGATCACACTTCTATATGGAATTGAACATGACTTTTATAAAAGAAAAAACTTTTGGCAATCCAATTCAATTTCACAATATGTTTTTGTGATGGATTAAGACCTTATAGATCTTTTTAGAGCTCTTAAGATTCTAATCCTTACTTGAAAATTAAATATTTCAGATTATATCACACCAACATTTATCACCTTTAGATAATTTAATTTTTGTAATTTTTTTTTTATCTCATATGATGATAAATTCTAAAATAGTAAAAATCCAAACTATTCAATTTAAAATAGTAGTTAATAATTTAAGAATTCCGTCATAGAATTATCCTTAAAAATAGAGAGAATCCTCATCCCTCTTTTTTTTTTTGGTCCAATTAATTTAATCAATACTATATAATAAATAATAATATAATATAACCCAAAAAGGAATGTAATTTGAATTTTAAGGTTTTAGTTAGGATTGTAAGTTAGGAGCCCAGGATGAATTTGTTTTCTTCAATTTTCTTTCACAAATTAATGGGTGGAATGCAATGCATAGCACAACTTGCATGCTTGACGTGATGCACATACATGTGTACTGTGACCTAATTTGTGTTGACGTATGTATGAAAATTGAATAGTCGTTGAAGGGGAGGAGATTTTGGTAGGTCAGTATTTTCTAGATTTGTTCTAAGAGTTGGAGGCAGTTGTTGAAGCTTAGAGTTGTTGCCATATATTTTATTTCTTTTGCTATTGGTAGAAGTCAGAATATATATCTCTAATTTGATGCTTGGCACCCGGAGGGCGTCCTTTATGATAAGTATGGGCATCATGTCATATATGATGCTCATACTATACCTAGAGGCCCATTTAGATTCTGTCATTAAGGATGATCAATGGAATTGGAGATCTGCTCTTGGTGAGAAGGATATTTCGCAATGGTTTGCTAGAAAAAATGGTATGTACTCTTCTTCATATACTTGAGATGCCATTCGTGTTAAGCAATAAACTGTGGATTGGTAATCTTTGGTATGGTTTCCTTTTTACATTCTTAAGCAAGCTTTTGTCACTTGGTTGGCAATGAGGGGTGCATTATTGATTGGAAGGAAGCTTTTGTGTTGGGGTTTTCAAGGGGATGTAAAATGTAATTTTTTGCAATTTTGAAGCTGATGATAGATATTTTTCTCTTGTGGGTTTAGTGGCAAAATTTGGAAACATGTTATGAAGCTATGTGGCGTGTTGCATCCGCCTAAATGTTGGGACGATGTGGTGTCTTTGGGATTAAAGGAGTTGGGTGGGGTGGGGGGAGGGGAGGTAAACTATGAAAGCTTATATCTGTAGGTTAGTGATTAGTTCTTTCATTTATAATATTTGGAGAACGAAAAATACTTTAAGACATGAGAATAAATAATCCTTAAACTGAAGAGAAACTTTTTTGGCAGATTAAGCGGGAAGTGAAAATACGGTTTACTACCAAAGATAAATTTAGGAAGATACATGTAAATATCATTCTTTGTAATGCTTGGAATATAGATGGGATTTTGTTTAAATTTTGCAAGGGATTTCATACCGAATGTTGTTGGTTTATAGTTTTGTTTGTATATGGGTTATGAAGCTTTATTATTTTGCTATAGCTTTTATTTGTAAAGTGTTCAATACTTGTATATATTCTCACATATATGCATTACAGCAAATCATTTAGTAGGCAGACTTGGGCTTATACTTTCCGCTTGACTGGACTAGCTGGACTTAAAATTAGGCCCAATTAAATGGGCCACTTGGCTAGTGGAACAAGTCCATTGTGTCAGCTGTGCTACGTTTACTCCCCTATTCTTGGCGAAGGATAACAATCTAAAATATATCATGTTTTATGAAGAACAGAAGAAGATCAATCTCATGCTGCTTACCTTATTGATAGTCTTTATCAGTTAGTTCCCACGGTTTCCGTTTAACAGTAGCATATACTTTTTGTTGAAAGATAAATGTTTTTTTTTGCATTCTGCCGTTCATCTCATGTATATATCCGCTGAATTGATATGCTTTATTTACCATTTTTTTTTTTTAATTAAGAATGAATAAAACATGCTTTATTCTCACATGCTTTTTTTTAATAGTATTAATAAAAAACATGTGTTTCTCACATGTTAAGGGACACATATCATTTTATTAAACTGGTTTGAAGTTAATTGCTACAAATCAGTTTGTAGCTAATTTCTGTCCCAGTAAAAATATATACGAAATAAACGTCAGAATGCAATGAAGTATTTCTCTTTTTATTATAAAAGTAGAATGTTTTTTACGGCTTGAAAGCTGCTTGCATATGAAGGACGAAATGCATCACACTTAGTGCTGTAGTCGATTCGAGTATTGAATGTTCAAGTTTGACTCATTTAATTTTATTTCGAATACGAGTTGAGTTCATGAGCTGCTCAATTAACTTATTCATTTCTTTTATAAAGTAAATATTATGATTGTTTATCTTTTTATAAATCCATACTAATAATTAATTAATTATTGTTAAAAAATTTCTCATTTGAGTTCATTAGATAAATTAACTTAAATCTTAAATAATTTAATCTCGAGTTTATATCTATGTATATAACTTTATTATGCACATGCACAAACATGCGCGTGCACACACATAAATATATTCACACATAGTCACAAACATATTCATGTACACACAAATCTCTAAAATTAAACTCACAACAATAATAATTCAAATAATATCTATCATATTAAAATGATAGTTTCTTTTTACTTCAAATTTAAATAATACTAAAAAAATTTGTAAAAATAAAGCTATTATTCAAATCAAAACTAAACCAAGTTTAACCGAGTCATATATCCCGTGACTGTCAGCTCCACCATCTTTTCTCTACCTCTTCAGGTCGATAAAGCCACTGCCCAGTTACCATAATCATGCATGATCCCAGCTTTAGTCTAAAGATTAATTATTGCCACGTAAGGTTTCTTTTAGGGGTTTGCTAGAACATCTTCTAGAGGTCCTTCTAGGGGTCCTTCTAGATTTTTTTTTTTAATTTTTTTAATCAAATTGAGCCCACCTTTCATTGAGAGGTGGGCCCCAATATGATTTAAAAAATTAAAAAAAAATTCTAGAAGAACCCCTAGAAGGACCTCTAGAAGATGCACAAGCATTTTCCTTTCTTTTATATATCCTCAAGAGTTAGCACGATAATTGCTCCCATCGTGCTTATCCTGGCGGCTTGAATTATAGTTCTGATGGGGTCCCACAAGGCCTCATAAGAAGGAATTTATTGATTATTATTTCCAGAATGCTTTATTAATCTCAACTTCGTCTGTAAATAGACTCACAAATGGAATAAGATAACATCAAGTACCCTACTAGCAAATCATATCAAGAAAAGATAATAAGATTTTTTTTTTTTTTTGAGGTGAGATAATAAGATTATTAACCATATTAGAAAGATAACAACTATCCCTAATTGAATTATTTCTACTAATCATAATCTTGTTACCCAAGGGAGACTATTGAAAATATGTTGAACTATTGAAGCTAAGTACGTAAAAGAGATGTTGGTCAAGGAAATTTTGTGGGAGATGAAGTTCAGCTTGCTAACACCAAAGAGGAAAGGCTTGAATTTGGAGTGAGAGAGAGGGAAGCACATGTAGGATGTGAGAGAGGGCTAGACTCTCTAAAAACATGTTTGAGATTGCGTTAGAAAGTTTAAAAAATACTTTTAATACCTTAAAAGTTATGCCAAACAAAAAGTTGATATGTTTGATAAAAAAACTCTAAAAGTTTTTTTTTTTTAATTTTTTTTAGTCTAAAATTAAGTAAAACATACTTTTGGAAAAAAACTTTTGTTAAATAGTATTTTTTGACTTAAAAACCTTTATTTCCAAATGCATTCATTAGCAGGCTCTAAGACAAGGAGGTAGCTAAGGTTTGCAAAAATTTGAACCTTGGTTTGTAAAGATCCCAGCCGTTCATGGAGTTGGAGGAAACTGTTGAAGTTGATGGATCTAACTAGGAGCTTTATTCAATTCCTAGTTGGTAGTGTTGATAAAAAAAAAAATAATAATTAAAAAAAAAAAAAAAAAATTGTGGCTTGATTTGTAGCATCTCGATCGTGTCCTTGTTATAAATATGAGTATAGAGTTGTCTATGATGCAGGTAGTCATATTCAAGCCAAGCTCTCAACTATCATTTGTGATCAAAACTGGTGCTGGCCCTCTACAAGATCAAACTCTCTAGTCTGCATTCAAAGTCAGCTCTCTTTAGTACTTTTGTGCGACTTTGATTAGGCTGTTTAGAGCATTTCTTAAACATGTAAGTATGACTGCACTGAAACTTTGGATTATATTAGGAACAAGAGGGCTCATGTTTCTTGATGGAAATTAGTTTGGTTTTCTCTTGTTGTCCCACCCCAAGCTTTTATTCTTTGTTTGGTTGTCTGAAATTGACTTATGACAAGGAAAAGGATGGCTAGTTGGGGTTATATTGGGAATTTTATGTGTCTTTCGTAGAGAATGTATGGAAGGAAGATACAATCTTTTCTTTCAGTGTAGTTTTTGTTGGAAAGCTGCGATGGATAGATATCTTATTTCTGATACTCCTAATTAGGAGTGTACAAGCGGAGCGGTTATTAACCGCTTATAACCGGATAACCAGAAATAACCGGATTACCGGATAACCGGACAAACCGGAAAACCGGGAAACCGGGAATAACCGCAACCGGATAACCGGATAACGCGGTAGGCCGGTTGCGTTGCGATTATTAATTTTAAAAAAACCGGTTATTAACCGGTAACGCGTTTTATATATATAATTAATTTTTATATATATATACAATATATATAAAATTATTAATTTAAGACAAATTAATAATATTTTTTTCTTTTTCTTTCATTTTTTTTTCTTTTCTATTCTTTTTCTCCCTCTAGCTCCCTGCTGCAGGGAGCAGGGAGCTCCCTGCTTGCAGGGAGCTTCACCTGCTCCCAGGGAGCATGAAGCTCCCTGCTGCAGGAGCAGCAGGGAACTTCCCAAGCACCTTGCAGGGAGCTTAGGGGAGGAGAAAAGGAAAAAAAAAAAAAAAAAGAGAGAAAAGAAACGAAAAAAATATATATATATATATATGAACTTGTCTAGTTGTCCCATATTAAATATGAACAAACTTTTTTTATTTCTATTTCAAAAATAAATTTTTAATGAGAAGTGATTAAAAATATTTTTTTGTAATCCATAACATTAAAACCGTTACCGGTTATTAGCAACCGTAACTGGGGTCCCGGTTGCGGTTGCGGTTTTTAAAAAATAAATAACCGGGTACCCTGGTTGCGGTTGCGGTTATTGCCCAATAACCGCAACCGCAACCGGTTGTACACCCCTACTCCTAATGATCGGAAGAAAATCATTGACATAAGGGTGGAGGATTAGAAGGGGAAAACTTTGAAATCAGTTTTACTAGACTTTGCTTGAGTTCATCGGTCTATGCCATTTAAAGAGAAAAAAAAATAGTATTCGTCATGGAACGCATTTACTCATGGAAGAGAAGATCCTTTTAAAAATACATTAGGAGATTCGAACTCGGGTTACTTCTAAGTGTAAATATGTGAGAAGTAGAGAAAAATATTTTTTTGTATTGAAATTAGGGTCTCCTTGATAAAGCCCTTTGTTAGTAGGTGATGTGTAAAATTGTTGTTGTTTAGAAGTTTGTTGGTTAGCTACTGTGGATAGCTAGATTCCAATTTGTTGGACTTGTTTTGTTAATAAAGTTGCTTATTCTCTTAAAAAAAAAAAAAACAAAAACAAAAACAAAGTACATATATAAACCATTGTCAATTGGGTTGGTATGGGTCGTTCTTCTAACACCAAAACCGACCCTGTTGGTTTGTCAAATTTTCTATCCGACCCGATTGACCAGCATTGGAAACCAACCGATTTCGATCAATTTTTGGTTAGGTCACCTTGTTGTGTAGATTTTCAGGCATTTATGCAGTCTTAGGGAGAAGAGAATATTTTAACTTAGAAGACTAATGCAAGACGCCTGCAAAATGAAGGGAAACATCATATATAAAATAACATATGCAATAACCATGGGAGCATCTTACAAAAGGATTTAGGGTACATTTGGTATGCGTCTATTTTATTAGGAAAAAGTTATACCCTTTATTAAGAATAAAATAAATTGAATAAAATAATCTTGGTGTTAAAGTATACATATGCTTTAATATTTGAAATAGTTGTTCTCTCATAGTTATGAGAATAACTATTTTACGGTTAATCAATTTTACCTTTTTCAATGTCTAATTAAAGCTATTTATTTTTTTAATAGAATAATCATTTCGCATATCAAACGTAACCTTAGGATTTGTGTATCAAATGTAACTTTAGAATACATTTGGTATGCAAAATTGCTATTTCATTTTAAAAAAATGAATAACTTTTATTAGGTTTAGGTATTCCCTTATAGACAATAAAAATGACTATTCTAATGTTATTTCATTTGAGTAATGCTAGGAATAGTGAAAATTTCTGGAATGTATTCGGAAGGGCAGCACATGGGGCAACAAAAAGCATCCAATTGTGGCACCAAAAAGCAATTGGATGCTTTTTGTTGCCCCATGTGCTGCACATCTGAATACATTTCAAAAATTTTCACTGTTCTTAGCATTAATCATTTCATTCATAACCTTTTATTTTTAATAAAAACTATTCATTTTTTTTAATAGAATAGTTCCGTGTACCAAACGTAATTTTAAAAAAACACCAATAATCAACCAGCATCAAAAAGTAGGCTATTTGCAACGAGATGCTGCAACAAGGAACAGATAGATGAACTGCTGACTACCGTGTCTAGAATCTGATAATTGTCAAGCACCTTGAAATATGGCTTGTGAATCTACAAGGAGGCAGAGGTAGAGCATAGTTGTCTATTGTTTTGATTTGGGAGATATAAGCATGCTGCATCCATATAAGGAGGTAAACCCTAGAATACGAGTCTATTCAACTCTAAATTTACCTGGTTAAGATGTCATTAACAATATCGTTGCTACAGAAATGAAAGTAAGTTTCACATCAACTTCTTCTTATGGTACTGGCAAGCTCAATTTTATTGAAACTTTTCAGCAGATAATCCATTGCTTTAAATTAAACTTATGCTCACCTACAAAAACCAACTCATTGCAGAAAAGTAAAAAAAAAAAACGAAAAGTAAATAAATAACATGCTTCCCGGCTCCTGAGCGTGTGGATGAGTCAAATATGAAAAAACAAATGTGAAATGACAAAAAAAAAAAAATTAGAAAAAAAAGGTGGACAATGGACATAGAAGGATGAGATATGCCCTTTGGCAAATTGGAGCATAGTGCACAACTTGGGAGCAAGAGCAAGCCCCTGCATTTTCAGCATGCCATACTGGAAATTTCACCTCTTGGGTGGTCTCCATCCCACGAAAGTATCTTTACATATCAGCAGTGTTTTTCCAGATATGAGATGCCCATAGAGACAAAACTCAAAGAATAGTCAAATGGCCTCTAGATATAGTTCCAATTATAAACATAAAGATTTAATATCACCAACAAAAAACCAAGAAAATAAGTTCCAACTGTACGTGATTATGTGACTAGTTCTAAATTTATGGTTGATAAGCAAAATCAAATGTAGAATGCCCCCAAATAAAGAACGATATACCCAGAACTCACAAATATGAGGTAAAATAGGATCACAAAGAGCTTTTGAGATCTAATATTTGCATATCTGCATGTTAAACATTTCGATTTTCAAGAACATGACAACTCACCGAAAATGTGAATAAGCATGACAACTCACCAAAAATGTATGCGAAATGAACGCCAAAATATAAGAAAGCATTTCTCTTTGTATAATAACACTTATGGCTGTATTCAAGCCAAATATTGAATATTCAAACTTAACTCATTTAATTTTATTTTCAAACAAGAGTCGAGCTCACAAACGGCTCAATTAATTTATTCATTTCTTACATAAAGTAAATAGTATGATTGTTTATCTTTTTATAAATCCATAATAATAATTAATTACTTATTATTAAAATTTTCTCATTTAAGTTAATTAAATAAATTAACTTGAATCTTAAATAATTTAATCTCGAATTTAAACGTATGTATATAAATTCATTATGCACATACATTACACACGCGTGCACACACATAAATATATGCACACATACTCATAAGCACACTCATATACATACAAATCTCTAAAATTAGACTCACAAAAACAATAATTCAAATAATATCTATCATATTAGAAAGATAATTTCTTTTTACTTCAAATTTAAATAATACTACAAACATTTATAAAAATAAAATTATACGAGTTTATACAAATTTATCCGAGCCAAGTTTATACAAATACATCTTATTTAATTTTCAAACATATTGTTGTGTTCACAAACGACTCATTTATTATTTAAACCGAAACTGAATTAAGTTTAACCGAGTCATATATCACGCGACTGTCAGCTTTCCACCATCTTTTCTCTACCTCTTCAGGTCGATAAAGCCACTGCCCAGTTACCATAATCATGATCCCAGCTTTGGTCTAAAGATTAATTATTGCCACGTAAGGCTTCTTTTGTATATCCTCAAGAGCTAGCACGATAATTGCTCCCATCGTGCTTGGCCTGGCGGCTTGAATTATAGTTCTGATGGGGTCCCACAAGGCCTCATAAGAAGGAATTTATTGATTATAATTTTCAGAATGCTTTATTAATCTCAACTTCGTCTGTAAATAGACTCACAAATGGAATAAGATATAACATCAACCCTACTAGCAAATCATATCAAGGAAAGATAATAAGATTTTTTTTTTTTTTTGAGGTGAGATAATAAGATTATTAACCATACTAAAAAGATAATAACTATCCCTAATTGAATGATTTCTACTAATCAAACCAAGGGAGACTATTGCCAATATGTTGAAGCTAAGTACGTAAAAGCGATGTTGGTCAAGGAAATTTTGTGGGAGATGAAGTTCAGCTTACTAACACCAAAGAGGAAAGGACTGAATTTGGAGTGAGAGAAAGGGGAGCACATGTCTCTAAAAACATGTTTGAAATTGCGTTAGAAAGTTTAAAAAGTATTTTTAATACTTAAAAAGTTATGTCAAACAAATAACTAGTATGTTTGATAAAAAACTCTAAAAATATATTTTTTGATTTTTTTTAGTCTTAAATTAAGTAAAACATACTTTTGAGAAAAAGCTTTTATTAAAAAGTACTTTTTGACTTCAAAACCTTTATTTCCAAATGCGATCATAAACAGGCTTTAAGACAAAGAGGTAGCTAAGGTTTGCAAAATTCTTAACCTTAACAAAGAAAGTATTGGTAAAAATCTCAACCTTGGTTTGTAAAGATCCCACAAGGCTATTCATGGAGTTTGAGAAAACTGTTGAAGTTGATGGATCTAGCTAGGAGCTTTATTCAGTTCCAGGTTGGTAGTGTTGATAAAATAAAATAAAATAAAATTGTGAGTTGATTTGTGGCATCTGGATCATGTTTATAAATACAAGTATATAGCCATTTATGATGTTGGTAGTCAGATTCATGCCAAGCTCTTCACTGTCATTTGTGATCAAAACTGGTGCTGGCCCCCTACAAGATCAAACTCGCTGGTCTGCATTCAAAGTTAGCTCCCTTTAGCGCTTTTGTGTGACTTTAATCAGGCCGTTTGGATCATTTCTTAAACATGTATATATAATTGCATTGAAACTTTGGATTATATTAGGGATAAGAGGGCTCATGTTTCTTGGTGAAAATTAGTTTAGTTTCTGCTTGTTGTCCCACCCCAAGCTTTTATTCTTTGGTTGGCTATCCAAAATCGACTTATAATAGGAAAAATGATGGCTAATTGAGGTTATATTGGAGATGTTTTATGTGTCTTTTGTCGAGGATGTATGGAAGGGATAGACCATCTTTTCTTTTAGTGTAGTTTTTGTTGGAAAGCTGCGATGGATAGATATCTTATTTCTGATACTCCTAATGAGCGGGAGAAAATCATTGACATAAGGGTGAAGGATTAGAATGGAAAAAGTTTGAAATCAGTTTTGACTAAACTTTGCTTAAGTTTATCGGTATGCCATTTGGAGAAAAAAAAATAGCATTCGTCAAGAGTGCATTTACTCACGAAAGAAAAGATTCTTTTAAAAATACATGGGAAGATTCGAATTCGAGTTACTTCTAAGTGTAAATATGTGAAAAATAGAGAAAAATATTCTTTTGTATAGAAATTAGAGTATCTTTGATAGAGCCCTTTGTTAGTAGTTGATGTGTAAAATTGTTGTTGTTTAGCAGTTTGTTAGTTAGCTATTGTGGGTAACTGGGTTCCAATTTGTTGGACTTGTTTTTGTTAATAAAGTTGCTCATTCATCTTTAAAAAAAACAAAAACAAAGTACTTAATATAAACCATTGTCAATTGGGTTGGTATGGGTTGTTCTTCCAACACCTAAACCGACCCCGATTGACATTTTCTATCTGACCCGATTGACCAGCATTGGAAACCAACTGATTTCGATCAATTTTTGGTCAGGTCACCTTGTTGTGTAGATTTTCAGGCATTTGTGCAGTCTGAGGGAGAGAGAATATTTTAACTTGGAAGACTAATGCAAAACGCCTGCAAAAGCAACGGAAACATCATATATAAAATAACATATGCAATAACCATGAGGACATCTTAACAGAAAGACTTAAAAGGTAAGTTTGGTATGCGTCTATTTTATTAAGAAAAAATGATAACTTTTATTAAGAATAGAAAAAATTAAATAAAATAATCATGGTGTTAAAATATAAATATATTTTAATACTTGAAATAGTCATTCTCTAATTGCCATGAAAATGACTATTTTACGACTAATCCATTTCACTTTTTTTAATTTCTAATTAAAGCTATTCATTTTTTTAATGTTATAGTCATTTCACGTAACAAACGTAACCTTATGGTTCACATATCAAGCGTAACTTTAAAGTACATTTGGTACGCAAAATTACTATTTCATTTTTAAAAAATGAAAAACTTTTATTAGAATTAAAAGAAGTTATTGAATAAAATAACTTTAATGTTAGAGTATATAACAAGGCTCTAACACTTAAAATAGACATTCCCTTATAAACAATAAAAATAGTTATTCCAAGGCTATTTTATTCGTGTAATGCTAGGAACAATGAAAATTTCCAGAATGTATTCGAATGAGCAACACATGGGGCAACAAAGAGCATTAGTGCCATTGTGCCAATGATATGGGTCCCACAGTTGGATGCTTTTTGTTGCCCCATGTGCTACCCATCCGGATACATTCCAGAAATTTTTACTGTTCCTAACATTACTTATTTCATTCATAACCTTCTATTTTCAATGAAAATTATTCATTTTCTTAATAAAATAATCATTCTGTGTACTAAACATAACTTAAAAAAAACACATGTAATCACCCAGCAATTCAACATCAACTGTCAAAAAGAAGGCTATTTGCAAAGAGATGCTGCGACAAGGAACAGAGAGATGAACTGCAGACTACCGTGTCTAGAATCTGATCATTGTCAAGCACCCCGAAATATGGCTTGTGAATCTTCAAGGAGGCAGAGGTTGAGCATAGTTATCTATTGTTTTGATTTGGGAGATATAAGCATGCTGCATCCATATAAGGAGGTAAACCCTAGAGCCTAGAATACGAGTCTATTCAACTCTAAATTACCTGGTTAAGATCTCATTAACAATATCGTTGCTACAGAAATGAAAGTAAGTTTCACATCAACTTTTTCTAATGGTACTGGCAAGCTCAATTTTATTGAAACTTTTCATCAGATAATCCCTTGCTTTAAATTAAACTTATGCTCACCTACAAAAACCAACTCATTGCATTTTCCAATAGAGCAACTTATACAAGCCAATGCCTCCCTACACCACAGCTCAAAGAATGTGGCACACCAAATTCATACAATAGCCAAAAAGCACTAATAATATTTATCTCATATAGATCAGCCAGCATAAGACAACAATATAACAAGAAACGGCTGAAAGAATTTTATTTAGAAAAAGAAAAAGATAATAAGAGATGATTTAACCAAACAACTTATAAGAGTTCCACAAGATTTATATTAATTGGGTTGATTAAGCGGAAATAAGTGGTCCAATGGATCAGTAAAACCTTGTCAATGAGCAAATGCAGAAAAGTAAAAGGAAAAACAAAAAGTAAATAAATAACATACTTCCCGGCTCCTGAGCGTGTGGATGAGTCAAATATGAAAAAACAAATGTGAAATGAAAAAAAAAAAAAAATTAATTAAAAAATAAAGGTGGACAATGGACATAGAAGGATGAGATATGCCCTTTGGCAAATTGGAGCATAGTGCACAACTTGGGAGCAAGAGCAAGCCCCTTCATTTTCAGCATGCCATACTGGAAATTTCACCTCTTGGGTGGTCTCCATCCCACGAAAGTATCTTTACATTTCAGCAGTGTTTTTCTAGATATGAAATGCCCACAGAGACAAAACTCAAAGAATAGTCAAATGGCCTCTAGATATAGTTCCAATTATAAACATAAAGATTTAATATCACCAACAAAAAACCAAGAAAATAAGTTCCAACTGTGATTATGCGACTAGTTCTAAATTTATGGTTGATAAGCAAAATCAAATGTAAAATGCCCCCAAATAAAGAACGATATACCCAGAACTCACAAATATGAGGTAAAATAGGATCACAAAGAGCCTTTGAGATCTAATATTTGCATATCTGCTTGTTAAACATTTCAATTTTCAAGAACATAAATTCTGCAAGATATCCAAATTAGCAAACAAACAAAGGGGCCTGTGCTTGATTTGAAATATGACCAGGTCAGGATTAAAAGAAATGTTTCTTCAGGATGATGATGTATAGGCTCTGGAAAAATTGATAGTAAACTGCACATGTGGAATAAAACTCAAGAAAAAAGCAATAACTATAATCTAACCCATGATGCCTAAGCATGTCACTGGAAGTTCCTCCAAGAAAGAATGGCTTCTGCTCCCACTAAGCCCGTTCTGATACTTTTTCAGGCACATTTTTGTATTGCCTACTCCAAGTCTAACAATCAATCATTAACGAGCCAGATTACTCTGGCATTATTTAGCTACATCTACGAACGTAACTTTGCAACCAAATTGCTCAAATTTGGAAATCATAGGATCTCTCACAGCCTCTAGCGCACACAATAATCCATTTACCGAGCTTAAGAAACTAGTGGTACCAGCCCAACCTACTCTTTTGGATAAATTCACCAATGACCAGGACCAAGCCCTAGAGGCCATTTGGAGCCAATCACCATTCCATGGGTTCCAAACCCAAACCGACCACTTAGCTTCTGATTTCATGTCTTCAATCAGTTTCAGGTAAGGAACTGATGGCTCAAATACAAAACCCCAATGGGATTGATATTAATATCAACACCATTATTGAAAAACTCTCAGCACATTTGGTAAACTTTTTAGAGCTTTTTCTTTTTTTCAAACACTGAAAAACATTTTCTAATCAACAGTTACCAATCAATTTTCAGATGCGGCCCCCTACCACTAAGACACTTTTCAAAACAAACCACAAAACACTTTTTAAAAAACAAAACGCAATACACTTTTTAGAAAACTTCCCACTCTCCCTATAGGAATATTTGAAAATACATAGGGCGTGTTTGGTAAAGTTTTTGAAAAGTGTTTTGGGTTTTGTGTTTTGAAAAGGTAAAAATTGAGAAATATTTTCAGTGGAGGCAGGTGTCGGTGGGGAAGAAAATTTATTTGGTAAACTGAAAAGTGTTTTTGAAAAGCAAAAACCTGAGAATTAGAAAACTATAAAAGCAAAAATCAGGGTGACCGTGTGACCACCCCCTTTCTTCCTCTGGGGGGTGGCTGCCACCCCCCTCTCCTCCGTTGGTTGGTTGAGGGTAGCTGCGCAACTTGCCTCTCTCTTCCATTGAGGGCAGCCACACAACCACCCCCTTTCCTCAATTTGAAATGGCCCCTTTCCTCTGTTGGGGGTGGTTGTGCGGTTCTCTCTCTATTTTTTATTTATCAACCTCCATACCTGAAAAAATAACTATGGTTAGGTTTGAATAAGAATGCAGAACTTGGGATGAAAATGGAGGCGATGGTTTAGAGAGTGTGGAGGATGTTGATATGGATAATATTGATGCTGGAGAGCAGGGTTTTAGTTATGAAATCGAGTGCAAGCTATTTGGATTCCCCCAACCCATCCCTCTGCCCCTCAAATTATGTGCTTCTCCCTCAAATTCTTCTCCAAACCCTCATTCGATATAAAACCTAAATTCTAGAATGAAAATTCAAGCCAAACAAAAATTAGCTGGGCAGAAGTGTTTGGAACTAAAAATGAAGACAAGATTTCTAGTGTTAAAGAAAGAAGAAAAAATTAAAAAAAGATTAAGAAAATTTTAGAATCTAACCTCTTTTTCTCCAGTATTCCCCTTTATCTTCTATTTCCATAATTTTTGTCTGTCTATTGTAGAACTAGAACCTCTCACTATAACCCCTAGCTTTACTGTTTTTCCCCCACTCTCTTTTTTTTTTTTGTTCTCCCTTGTCCACAAAACCACTTCAAAAACAAGATCTTTCCTCTCCTCTCTTTTGAAATAATCCATCTTCTCCACCATCCCCCTAAAAGTCCTCCTCAAGGCCCCTGATGGAACCCAATCAGAAATTCAAGAACTAAAGGGAAAATTCAACAAGTTCTAGTTAGGGTCGGAAGAAACAGCATACAAGAGAATTGATTAGCCAATTCCCTCTCCCCAGTGGGAGCACGATTCATCTCTTGTCTTCGCTTTTATAACCATCCACTAAAGAGACCCACAACACCACTATACTTCCCATCTTCGACATTAACCCAAAAATACATGCAAATAATCATTCCACATCCTACACTACACTACAATACATGCAAACAACCAACTATATGCAATACACTCCACATTTGGATAACCTCACTAGCCAGGCCCTGTAAATCACCATATTGCAGCCCCACAACCTGACAATTAGATTGGGGCCTAACTCTCATCCCCCTTCCCTCTCTTGAGATAAATCTTGCCCTCAAGGTCTAGATTTGGAAAATGGTGGGAGAGCCAGTCCACCAAACCAAAGCCTTCAAAGGCTGTCTGGCTTTCTGCAGAATGAGCATTCTCAATGAAGAGCAACAGCAGGATCAGACACTTATGGCCAGGAGTAAACCATTCGTTGCAATTGAAACACAAACCCTTTTTCCCATTTGCACTGCATTTATTCTCACAGAATTTTTTTCACCGAAGAAGCAAAATGTCTACTGGTTGATGGAAGGTGTGCCGGTGGGTGCCATAGTTGGGATGGCAGGCCATAGAGATCACCTTTGACAAGAGAGGCATTCGTCCCTTATTTAGGCCATCTAAATGGTTTCACGCAAGGTTTCAGGCTTAAACATGTGAACCTCAGTGGTCATTTCCTCTTTAAGTCCTCCCATAAAGGTATCTATTAGCGCCTTCTGAGGCCAGCCAACCACACAGTTTGTAAACTGTTCGAACTCACATCAATAATCTCTCAAAGTTCCAATCTGCATAATCTTGGATAATGCCTCATCAAAATCTTCATTATAAGTAGGTCCAACATGTGATAGCAATTCTTTCTCAGAATTTCCCACAACACCATTAAACTACCTGTATCCTACATTTGTCCCAAATACATGAAAATAAACCAACCCACATCCTACATCACACTACAATACATGCAATACCAACCACATCTGGATACCTCCCACTAGCCATGCCCTGTTTTTTGTACCATAAAACAGAGCTGAAAATGAGCATGTTGCACCCCCTCAACCCACGACCCAGCAGTTAGATGGGGCCTAACAGACCCCTCTAAAACCCTCAGCTCCATCCTGTCTCCTTCCTTTACATGATTGAAGATAATAATCAATAAATACTAAGAAAAGTAAAATAACTTTTGCACAAAGCTATTGAAGAGACAACTTTCAAGGTTCCCATCAACTAGGTTCTCTTCACGGCTAACAACGTAACCAAATTTAACTAAAACCTCAGTCATCCAATCTTACACAAGAGGATAATCACAGTGGAGGAAACAATCCTCCTCATAGCCGAAGCAAATCGCTGCGAATCATATAAACGATTGGCTAAAATGAGAACCATTGAACAAAACGCACAGCAGCTCTACATAATATAATTGTACATACCATACAAAAGCACAACAGCTACAACAGCAACAACAAAAGGAAGAAGTCTTACTTCAACCAAGTAGCCTTTAACCTTTCAGAATCGGCAAGCTACTCAAGAACTCATCAAGACCTTCAAAAAACCCAATCCCTTCAATGTTATCCTCCTCCCCATTACCTGCATTAACCCCCCGTACTGGCTCCTCCGCTTCATTACTGAACTCCACATTCAAATCCAATTTTCCCAACTCCGCCGCACCCCTCTTCCCCGTGCTGCCACCCCCCGTCCTCTTGCTCGCCTCCGCCTTCGAACCCTCCAAAGTTTCACCGCTGGCCGCATTGGGCTGTCCCCTCCTCACTCTCTCATTCTGAACTTTCTTCGCATATGCACTCGCGGAGGCTCTTTTCTTCGCCTTTCTCTTCCTCCTACTACTCCCCCACTCATCATCCGAATCCTCACTCGAATCAGAAATCTCCAAAAGCGCGTCATGGTCGTCATAATAAACCCTCGGCGCGCTCTTTGGTTTCGAAACGTTTCGGTTTGCTTGGCCGCCGGCTTGCACAGGACAAGCGAACACCGGCGAGATCGGCGTCCACTTCGACGACCCGCTCGAGTCTCTAGCATTACACGAAAGCCCTAACGGGAAGAACCCCCAGGAACAGAAGTACGTGCCCTTGTCTGTCGCCGGCGGTGACGGAATCATCACCGCGTGGAACGCCTTCTTACATTTCTGGCACCGGAGAGTACACTCCTCGTAGACCTTGGGGTACTCGAAGAGCACGTAGCAGTACGGACACGCCGTCCAGAAACTCGGCGATTCTGACTCAGCCGGACGAGTTTCTTGCCGAGTCTCAGGAGTAGAACGAGATTGCTGAGTCGACTGAGGAGTAGGACGAGATTGCCGAGTCGGTTCAGGCGTACGACGAGATTGGCCAGTAGACTCAGGAGTAGGCCGAGATTGCCCAGTCGACTCAGGAGTAGGTCGAGATTGCCCAGTCGACTCGGAGACGTGATTGAAACTCGGCCTATCTTCATCTGCGCTTACTACTTTTCCGTCCTTGGTTCGAGGGCTTCTTCTCACAGGCGGTTGTGACTGAGTCGAGTCGGAGGCCAAGCAAATGCTGAGCGCGTGATCGAAATCGGCTTTCTTGGTGGGGTGGGAGAGGACGGACCAGGCGTCGGCAACGAGCCTGAAGGCCTGATCGGCGAATCCGAGGCGGTTCCTTTCAGGACTGAGGAGGATGGCGAGCCGGCGGAACTGAGTGGCGATGAGCTCGAGGCTCTGAGTCGGCTGGACGAGCTGGAGGATGGTGTACCAGTTGGGCTGGCCGTCGGGGATCCGGGACTCTCCGGCGAGGAGCGTGTCGGCAACGGCGATTATTTGGTCCGCGGACTCCATCCTCGTCCCCGGGTCTGAGTCACGTGCCCGGATCGCGAAGCTCTTTGCCCCGTGAAAGTCACGTGTCAGCAGTAGCCTCTCCGCTATGCTCAGCCACCTCTCCGCCTCCGCTCTGTTTGTGCTACCTTCCATTTCTTCTCACTCACTCTCTCTCTCTCTCTCTAACTCTGGTTTTGTTGGGTTAGGACAGTGGTGGAAAAGGACTGGGAGAAAATTTGAAGAGGGTAAGACTTCGGGTGGACGAAAAAGGACAGGGTTTTGTGGGAAATGACGGAGGATTTGGTGTAAGGTTGGAGTTGAGTATGGTTTTGGTTGAGGGTATTTTGGTCAATCAGGAGACCTAATTGGGTAGATGCGTAGTGGGATTCTTTTTATCTGTTGCTAGATTTGGTGTTGTGCTCTGTGACTGTGTTAGAAAATGAGAAGCAGGGTTTTTGCCTCCTGCGGACTGCAGTTAAGGCATGTAAAGTGCTAGGAAAAAAAAAGTTAACGTAACAGAGGTTGTCCGTACCTTGAGTTTTTTTGACTTTTGGAATGCTTGCAAAGTGCAAGGGAATTTTGCCATTTTTTTTTCCTAGGCAAATTTACAGGGAAAGGAGAAACAAACCATCAAAAATAGAAAAAAAATTATGGGTAGTCAACCCAAAGAAATACTACCAAAAAAAAATTATTACAGTACAGTTGAGAGGTCCTAAAAATTATTGGGAATGTACTATGATATCTTAGCTTCTTTAGCCAAGAGAGGGCTGACATGTGCGACGGTTTGAACGGCAAATAAATTGTTGTTATGATAATAAATTTTGTCATGTCGACACTTATCTATATCTATTTTAATTAAGAGTTTGAGTATGTAGTAGCAATAGGTTTTTATTGGGAGTATAAATTTATAGTTTATCCCATAATAGAGTTAAGAGTTTATCAAGTCATGATAGCAGTTTATCTTTTAGTAGAGTGATAAGAGTTTATCTTTTAGTATAGATAGGAGTTCATCTCCAAGTCTATGACATTGGACTTCTCTTATTATTTATAGTTGTGAGTGATTAATAAAAGTAAGCAAAAATTAATCACAAATCTTGTGTTTGAAAGAGGTCTAGGTTCCCTCAGAATTTAAAAGGTCTAGGTTCCCTTAAAATCTAAAGGTTTAGGTTCCCTTAGAACCTAACAATCTATCACGTTACGTGTTTGTGAAATCATTCACGTAACATTTTGGTATCAGAGCCAAGTTGTCCACACCCACCAAAGTCATGACCGACTCCCAAACTGATTCTTGGGAGTTTTTGATGATGCGTTGGGAGCTACAACAAGCTCTAATCATAGAACGAATGGAGCGAATGGAGAAAAAAATAGAAATGTTGTATGAAAAAAATATGGAATCCCATATCCTCAGCATTCCCAAACAGTGTCAACCCCATTCCCACAATCCAATCTCACTGTCACTCAAAAACCAAAAGACACCAAAGCTCAACCACCGCCTGATTTCAGTGGCGTTACGAACTTGGCCAGCCATCAGAGATTGCAACACCTCCTAGTTTCGCCAACCCCCAATATCCGACGTCAGCAGCAAGGCAACATGCCACATCATCGTCACCGTCTCCATCAGTCTGCACTGCCAACGGATCAAACAAAAGCACCACCACCCCCAGCCGCAGATCCGCGTTGTTTTGCCACCGCAGTCCATCATCGCCCCATCTCAGCCATGCCTCTACGCAATTCGCCAATGCCGCCGTCTTCGTCGTCTCACGCCAGATCGTGGCTCACCCAAATGAGAAGAAAAAGATGTTTCATTATTACTTGGTTCAGAAAGAGAAAAAGAAAAAGAAAATGTTTTAGGGCTATTACGCAGATAAAGAAGAACATAATTCATGTCCACATCATCGGCTACATTTCAACCATAGAAGATAAAAAAATCAACTCGAACCTTGAGGACAAGGGTTTTTGAAGGGGGAAGGAATGTTATGATAATAAGTTTTGTCATGTCGACACTTATCTATATCTATTTCAATTAAGAGTTTGAGTATGTAGTAGCAATAGGTTTCTATTGAGAGTATAAATTTATAGTTTATCCCATAATAGAGTTAAGAGTTTATCAAGTCATGATAGCAGTTTATCTTTTAGTAGAGTGATAAGAGTTTATCTTTTAGTATAGGTAGGAGTTCATCTCCAAGTCTATGTCATTGTACTTCTCTTATTATTTATAGTTGTGAGTGATTAATAAAAGTAAGCAGAAATTAATCACAAACCTTGTGTTTGAAAGAGGTCTAGGTTCCCTCAGAATCTAAAAGGTCTAGGTTCCCTTAGAATCTAAAGGTCTAGGTTCCCTTAGAACCTAACAATCTATCCCGTTACGTGTTTGTGAAATCATTCACGTAACAATTGCCTGAAGAGAACATCAACTACGATTGAGGAGACCACAGCGAGGATAATTGTACTGGAATTGGTGGAATTGAAGCTTCTTAGGTGGACCACCATAGCGATGTCCGACAACGATAACACCTAGGGCAAAGGACATCACAACAGAAACTGCAACTTGATCTGCAAAACTCCATAGGCCAAAACCTAGAACCAATTATGGAGAAGCCATTTACAAACACCGGGAGGCCTACTAGCAAGTGTGTGTTGTTAGATGAGGCGACGATGGGACGACGCGTGCAGTATATGCGTGCCTTGGAGGCACGTGAGCCGCACGCACAATAGTGGCTGGCTGCAAAGAGGGCGGAGATGGATGATGAAAGCATATTGACGACGCGTTTGTTGAGCAAGGGATCAAAACCTCGTAGATCTACCAAAGTTGCAAAAAGAAAATACCCTAGAAGAAAATAAAACAAGAGGGAGAAGAAGAAAAAAAAAATGAGAGGAGGGATGGAGGATCATCCCTCCAATCTGCTCACTGGTGGAGCTAGCTACCTCATGCGAAGACGAAGATCAAAACATGAGCAGTTTTTGGGAGGTTTTCTCTCTTCGAGCAAGGGAGAGAAGGGAGAGAGAAGAGAATTTTGCCATATAAACATACAATTCCACTTTTCTTTTCTTTTTTTTCTGGTAATTGTGTTTTTCATCATTATCAACTTGTCTGATCGATTTCAAAAATATCACATGCAGTATTTGGGATCGTCTAATTATTGAAGTTCATCCCTTTGTCCATCAAGAAAGAACAGTTTGTCATGCCCAGACCTCTTAACATCTATTGTGTGTTCCTCATGTCACATCATTTTGCTCCATTAGCGTTATTTAAAATTATAAAAATTACAAAAAAGAATTTGAAAGGGCAAGGAGATCATCCCCACCTGCCACCAGTGTGGGAGATCCCACCCGCCACCCACCAAGCATTCACTATTCTATCTCTAACACTACCAGAACCCATTAACAATCCTTTATAGTGTTTATAAAACATCCATGCATGTAAAAATGCAAACTTTTTACGTAGAACTTTCTTCATTTGTAGAGAAACCCTAGTTGCTGCCAAACTCTCTTCTTTTCCATATTTTATGTTCCAAAATGCTTGGATAGTACAACAACGTGTTTACGTGCGTAAATGAATCTCATACAGAACCTTTTTATGTGGTTTAATAAAAACGACATTTTTCGACTATCCTATCACAACTCAGGATAACAACATAGCCATCTATGTGGCATTATTACTATACAATACTCATAATAAATGTTTTATAATACAACCCAAGCATTATCATGACAATGTAGCGTTTCCACGTGTAACTTTAAACAAGCATTACTACGACATTAGTATAAGATTTAACTATTGCTCTAAAAACATCTGGCATTATAAATGCAATATAAATATACTTTCTAACTATTTTAAAATTATTTGGGCATTACATTGGCATATTTAAAACCCTACAAAACCAAATAATTAAAAGATAGAGTTTATAAATTATACCCAACAACTCTGCTTTTTATAGAATACTCCAGACTTCATAGATCAAGATTTCCTTCTTGTAAATACTCTGATACCAAAACTATTTTAAGAACAACTAAAATCAAAATAGAGAAAAAGAGATGCTAATTTTGGTGTGATTTGCCCTCAATCTTGAGTCCTATTTATAGCTCAAGGGTCGGTTACTATTCATACCCATTCGGACGGAAATTCAACCTGCCCGGACGTGTTGAACCAAACACGTCATGTTTAAGCAATAATTTCTTAGTCGCTAAGGGAAAATTTTGGCGTTCTAACATGTGACACCTGGCACGTGTCTTGTTCAAACCAAACATGTCATGTTAGATTGAAAATTTCTTAATTGCTAAGAAAACTAACGCATGGCATTTGACACGTTGCACCTAGCACGTGTCTTGTTCAAACCAAACATGTCATGTTAGATTAAGAATTTCTTAATCGCTATGAAAACTAACACATGGCATCTGACACGTAGCCTTTGATGTGGCATTTGACACATGGCATTTGACATGTGGCACCCAACCATCTTCGAACAATCCATCTCTCGTTTGAACCAAATTCCTCTCATTCGAACAAAATGTCCTTTTTTTTTGAATTTTCTAAAGTTTTAGTAGCCATATACCACAAAGGAGGTGGCGATTCCTGCAAAAGATTGTTAGAAGCAGCAAGAGTGGAATTTTGCAATTGTCAAGAGTTGAAGGAAGAAGGCAATAGTGTTTGAGAGCTAAGAGAATTAGATTGCTTTTGGCATTGCGATTCTGTAGGCAAAAAATGCAATTTTCAACCAAATCGCAGAAAATATAGTGTTTGAGAGCACTTTTTTTAAAAAAAAAAAAAAAAATTGTGATTTGAAAATGTAGAAAATTTGGGTTTTCAAATCGTAAGCAAAGGGGTACGTTTATAACAACACACGATTTAAAGGCTGAACTGCACGCTTTTAAAGGCCATACTGCGATTTTATCAAACACATAATTGCGTTTTTAAAATTCGTATTTTCAATCGCAAATCGAAATGGACCCTTAATAGTCGAAATGAGCTAGATTGCAGCATTTAAGGGAGTCAAAGGTGGACTTGTAGAAAATGGGAACAAATTTTCATTGAAGATGGCATGTCGTGATATGTAAATTCGGCCTATGGAAGTATCTAAACAATGATACTTATGATGGCCGTGACTATAGCTAAGAAATACACATGTTTTGCATCTATAATAAGGCTTATGTTGATTATAAGGCCTATGACAAGGTTAGCATGCACAACCAAATACTTGTAAAAAATGTATTATTGGGGTTCTTGCAAAAAAGAATTTCAAACAAACTTTTGTTTTTTTTAACATTGGAGTGGGCAACCTATGAATAAGATAACAAGGCGTCTGAATGCCTCTTCACAACAAGTTTGGGGCATAGAGGAATGGGCCAAAAGAGATAAGCCCATTTCTACGATGTGACAATGACAACATTCCACAGATCTATTTTGTTGATGGGTGTGGGGACAAGTAAGGCAATGGATAATTCCTTGGGTTTTGAAAAACATTTTGAAGCCATTGTATTCACTGCGTTAGTTCCTTTGTATGACTCTGATTTTGTGATTGAATTAACACTCCATATGTGCTTGAAACTGATAAGAAGTGGCCTCAACATAAGTTTTTATTTTAATGGAAAGCCAAATAAATTTACTCTAATCATCAATATAAATTAAATAAGGGTGAGAGCCACTAGTGAAGAGCATTAAGTGGGTGTATAGATGGAGAGACTTGGATTCAAACATTTGAAAAAGAAGACAATGACTTTGGGCCCACTTACACTTGGAACACACTTTGGGCCAATTATTGGAACAAAGTAAGAGTTCATTACACGACACAATCTTGTTGATTGTTAGAAGAGACATACTAGACGTTCAACCCCATTGTCCTCTCCCCGTCCAACTTTTGCAAATTCACCATTGAATTTGTGGGACTCACATGAACTTGGAAAAAAATCATTTCTCTTGTTGGAAAAACTAGATGTCCAAGCCTTTTATGCCAGTCACCAAGAGACGCACACACCGATGAGAGTCCACGAGGACCATTATGGAGCGGTCCACAATGAAGGGTTGTCCCCGAATTGCAATCATTTATCACAAAATAATTGGCATGAAATTCAAAATTGAAATTATTATCTCTAGCAAACTATTGGAAAAAGAAAAGATTATTCTGAATTTTAGGAACAAGTAATATATATATATATATATATATATTCATCATTCATTGATAACAGATGAGCAAAATGCTCTTACAAATCATAAGCTTAAGCTACCATAAGTAGCAAAAAGCACAAATAACCATAGCACAAAGCTATGAACTTACACAGTCATAAAACAGGAAAACCTAACTATGACATCATCTTCTGCACATCAACGAAGAACACCGAGAAAAGAATAGATTTACTCCGACCATACTAGATCTACAATATAGGTAGCCCAATTTCACACTAATTTTTATTAACTCGGTCATGAGAGATAGTCTCCCACACCGAAACTGCTCTTCTTTAACTATAAAGGTCAGGGCAATAGTAACAAAAAAACAAAACAACAAAAAAAACAGCACCCAACAGATCTATCGACTAACGAGGGCACGGCTAGTGGTAGAAAAAGGTGGAGAAACCCAAGAACACGGTGGAGGGGCACGTGAGATGGTGGAGCCCTCTAAAGTTTTCTGATCTGGTTTTGAAAAACCAAAATTAAAAACTCTAAAAAGCATATATGGGGTCATGAATGGCAGGAGGATGTAGAATCCAACTAACTAGTGGTGGAGATGGAGTCGGCAAAAATTGCAGTGGTAGGAAAATGCCTCTAAAAAGGTGGATAAATTCTCTAAAGAAAAGGAAAAAGCCTCTAGAAAAACGGTTATTACCTCTGAAACAGCAAGAAGGGGAGGGGGAAGGAGAAAGAGGGATTTTGGGGGGGGGAAGGAGGAGAGATTCTCTCTCCTCCGTCCAAACGTAGGGAGAATTTTCGGCTTGGGTTTTTTTTGAAGCCTCCACTCTTTTAAGTAATATATTTTTTAAAGAGTAAATGATTTTATGAGAAGTGGAAATTTTGGAAGAACCAATGCGAAAAATTTGAAAATTTGCAAATCTGCCTTGTTGCTAACTTGGATGTGATCTATACCCATGTATTCCTCATTCCTCATATTTAGATTATTCACTTCAGCTTTGAGATAAGTGTGTAGCTCCATGTCTAAGGTCAATTTATGTTCTCTAGCTTATAGCGTTTGTGCTAATGTACAAATGCTTAAATCACTTATATTAAGGGCCTGTTTGGGATTGCGATTTCAAAAAGTGCGATTTTAAAAATAGCGATTTTAAAAAGTGCGATTTAAAAACGTGATTTTTAAAAACGCAGTTAAACGTTTGGCAAAATTACAGTTTGGCATTTAAAATTACAGTTTAGCATTTAAAATTCTGCGTTTTCAAAAAAGCACCCCCTTAACTGCGATTTGAAAACGCAGATTTTCTGCGTTTTCAAATCGCAATTTTTTAAAAACGTAGTTCCCAAACAATCCAATTTTTGCGATTTGGTTTAAAATTGCACTTATTGTCTACGAAATCGCTTACCCAAACGTATCCTAAGCTTAACGAAATAGTTAAAAAGTTATTTTTGTTAGTTTTGTATCAAAAAATGCTCCACATCCAACTCAATAAAATAGTTAAAGATTTGTTGAGCTGCTACAATGCCCAGCAAATGAGCTCAACAAATCCTTAGCTATATTAACAAAATAAAACAATCTTGTTCTATTTCTTCATTGGGAATATGAAAAGTAGATAAAAAAAATAATAACAAAAAAATCTTAAATGGAAAAGTGAAAGTGAATATTTACAATGCTGTGTCAAATGTAGGTATTGGAAAAGTAGATAGCAAAATAGAACAAATGTGTTTTTTAGCTAAACGTTTATTGAACCAGATGTGTGTGCTCATATATTTGTGGATTAGGATCTCCTACCATTTTAAAGAAAGCATAAATTTTTAAATTACAAAATCTAGGCAATTCTTTTACATCAAAAAACTTAAAAAAATGTTATCTATTAAAAGTGTGACATGCTACCAATGGGTATTGAGTATATTTTTGAAAAGTGAATAGCTAAAAAAAACTGTATTTTTTATTTAAATATTTATTAAACCAAATGTAAATGCTCTCGTATTTGTTGCAATAGAATAATACAATTGCATGTCATATTGGAAGGCATTAATTTTCAAGAAAGACTCCCGAGATTCACCATACTTCAATTCAGCCAATTTTCAAGATAAAGAACAATATGACTTTAGATTTTGATGCCCAATTTTTGAAAATAAAGTATTGAACTTTAATATCCCACCCCACGCGAACTAGTACTTAACATATAAATGAACCTTTGATTGTTGAGGATTCAACTATATATCACTCTCTCGATCTTTGCAAAATTAATTTGAACTTAAGAAATATTAATATATCATCCAAGATGCTAAATCATGGTTGAAATACTATATACCATGATTTTTAACCTGCCACTTTAAGAGATCTTGGAGTTTGTAATTATCATATTTAGAACATGTTAGAAGCCATAAGTAGATCAACATGTGTGGGTGACGGTTTTTTATTTTTTTTATTTTTATTTTTTATCTCTCTTGTTCTTTTTCTCTATACTCCATCTTTCTGTCGTTGTCTTGACTAATTTATGGTGGAGGAGCTCGAGGAGTTGTGTGGGAGAATCTCTCTTTTTGACAATGAGAAGGAGGGGATTTCTATTAATGAGGGTGAAATAGCAGGTTTACGGGAGAGAGGTCCTGGTGTCTGGTGGGCCGATTAGGCACTGAGAAACGTATTAACAAGGAAGCCTTCCGTTCTCTCCTAACAAGAATTTGGCGTCCTAGCGGGAGGGTATTTTTTAGGAAGTGCATGACTATTTGTGGATTTTTGAGTTCTCAAATGGTGATGATATGCGAAGGGTGCTGGATGGATGTCCCTGGTCTTTCGATCGTTTCATTTTGGTGCTGGATGAGTTCGATGATAGTTTACCCCCTTTGCAGATGGAGTTCAAATTTTCCCTTTTTGGGTGCAGGTGCATGATTTGCCGTTACTTTGCATGTCTGTTGGGGTGGGCAGAAAAATTGGAGCGTTGCTTAGCGAGTTCATTGTTGCAGATGTTGCTGGTGACAGTGGTGGATGGGGGCGATGCCTCCGCATTCGTATCCTCTTAGATATCACGAAGCCACTAGAGAGAGGACGCGCACTCCATGTAGCCGGAAAAACTCATTGGATAATGTTCAAGTATGAGAAACTTCCCAATTTTTGCTTCAGATGTGGGTGGATCTTCCATGGGTCTGGTGGCTGTCCTGAGCGTGATGTGGTGGGTAGTGCGGCTCGGTGGGGGACCTGGCTACGAGTTGATCCTCTAAAAACTTTCACTGGGGCTGTTCGTGAACCTCGACGATGGCGGCCTAGGCGTACCGACAATCACCCTACAGTGGTGGGGAGAAACTGCTCGGCAGGTATTAATGGTGATAATTATGGGTCCCAAACGTTACAAAAGGAAAAAGGTAACTGCGTTAATTAGGGGACTCCATCATCAAGTCAGGATTGTGACTATTCTGAATGTGATATTCGCAATAATTCCTCTGCAAAATGTACGGATGATGTTTCAAAGCGTACGGGGGTTGAAGTGCCAGTTATGGCTTCTGAAGGAACGAGTAAAAGTCCAATCTTCGTTTTTAATGCAACCTCTATAGAGGATGTCATGGGACCACGTCAGCCGATACTTCAAGACTCGGATTCGGGTTTCACGCAACCAAGGCCTGCCACTTTTATGGGCTTGGGTGGATCAAGGTCCATTTTAAATCAAGTCCTTTTTTAAGCCCAATCATAGGATTTTAGTGGGCCTTCTGGGGGGCTCCAAGGGATTCCTTTGGATTCTCCTCGTTCATGCAGTGCCGATGTTCTACTTTGGTGTCAAAAGTTGGAAGCGGTCAGCTAGAGCTCGTGGTTCTACTCCGAAACATATGACTAACCATCCGGTTCCTCTATGGAAGCGCATGTTGGTCACAGAGGAAAGTCTGGAGGAGTATGATACTACTAGTAAAAAAGGTAAAATGTCTACTTTTGATACTAGCTATCCCATTCCCATTTTGGCGGAGGTTGCTGGACGACCCCGCTAGCATCAATGAGTCTTCTCAATTGGAACTGTCGAGGGCTTGGGAAGCCCAGCAGCCTCCGCCAGCATCAATGAGTCTTCTCAGTTTGAACTATTGGGGGCTTGGGAACCCCCGGATAGTGTTGGACCTTTGCCAGATGGTGAAGGAGAAGCAGTCCCAGATTTTGTTTTTGATGGAAACAAAAATCTGTAATTACCGTATGCAAACAGTTCGGTCTAAACTAAGATTTGAAGGCATGCTCACCATGGATCCAATGGGTTTGAGTGGAGGAATTGCGTTATTATGGAGGGAGGCTTTGGATGTGGAGATTCAGACTTACTCTCTTTGTCATATCAATGCTCTTGTTAAATTAGACAGTACAACAACTCCTTGGCAACTTATTGGGTTTTATGGAGCTCCAGATCAGGCAGGCAGGGAAACTGCGTGGAATCTTTTGGTTTATCTCTGTCCTTCTACTCCTCTACCCTAGTAGGTTGTTGGTGATTTTAATGAAATAACTGATCACTCAAAGAAATTTGGAGGAGCATTGCGCAGTGAACATCAGATGACTTTATTCCGGGACTCGTTGGACGTTTGTTGTCTCTCTGATTTGGGATTTTTTGGGCCATTATTTACATGGACTAATTGCCAAGAAGTGGAACAATTCACTGCAAAACGACTGGATCGGGCTACTGCTACCTAAGAATGGCGTGCCCGTTTTAGTGACGCAGTAGTATCAGCCTTAGCCGCTCGAAGTTCATACCACAACCCTTTGTGGGTTACCTTCACTAAGAAACGGCGCTATGTTTGTAGGAGGAGGCAATTCAAATTTGAAGCAAGTTGGAATACTGACACCCAATGTGCAAATATTGTTAAACAAGCCTGGCACGGTCATAGTTTGGGCGACAATGCCCTACAGTCGGTACAAAGGAAACTTCAGTTAGATCCCTCAAACTTTAGGCTGTTTTGACATGCTTCCCTTAAACTTTATTTTCTTTTACTTTGATACCTTAAACTTCTAATTTTTTTCACTTTACCCCTTATGTCAGGATTTATCGTTAAATCCTATTAAATTATCAAAATACCCATATATTTTTTTAAAAAAAAAATTATAAAAAAATCTAAAATGAGGGGTATTTTGAAAATTTTTACATCCATACGTTAGGATTTAAAGGAAAATCCTAACGGAGGGGGTGTAAGTAAGAGATGTTAGAAGTTTAGGGCACTAAAGTGAGAGAAAATAAAATTTAAAGGGGCATGTCAAAATGGCCTAAAATTCAAGAGTCTAATTGAAATTTTTCCTAATATATATCTTCTAATTGGGAAAATGTCATGGCCCACATCAGCTCCCTTCTAGTTCTGTCACTACATGTGAGAAATAATGTTAAAATATTAATTAAATAATTAAATGTATCCATTCTTATAAACGTAAACTTGTGAAATAAGCAGTAATTTAAACGTTGGCATGAGATGAAATGTACATGGTTTGAGGTTTAGTGGTTGCATGCGGTAGTGAGAAGAACAGGATGGAAGGAATTGTTGTTAGAATAGTTGGGATTGAGGGAATACTAGGACGCGGAGGCAAGGTAACCCATGTTGCATGAAAAATTCTGAAAGCATAAACTCTACGTGGTTGGCTAAAGTAATAAGGGCATTGGTCTTTATGACATCTTTATCAGGTTTAAAATTTAAATTTCTTTAGGAGAAAATAATTCTTTAGAACCATGCATGCCGGCAAAGCCAAAGTAATCTTAGGGTTCTTAGGGTTCCTGTCATTTAAAAAAAAAAAAAAAAAAAACGTTGACTGCATGTTGTAGTGGTTTGGTAGTGGAATTTGTTTAATGCCAGTAATTCACTTTGGACACCAAACCCTTCTTTTTATGATCTGTTTGTGTTTGGTTAGCTAATCTGAGTTCACGGCGATTGTGAACCCACGGCCTCTTCGTAAGCTCACCCAATCAGGCCATTTGAGTCATTAAGGGCATGTTTGGGTAACCAATTCTTTTTGGTTTAACTCAATTCTTCTCAATTCTTCTAAAAAGTCAACAATCTTCAACAACTCAAATTTTTTCAACTCAACTCAAATTTATTCCCCCCAACTCAAAAAATAATATAAAAATTATATAAAATTATATTTTTATTTTGAAAAAAAAAAACTGAAAAAAGGAAAAAAAATTCCAGGTGGCTGGGGTGGTCCTGCCACCCCCGGCAGTGGTCCGGCCACGTCCGGCAGTGGTCCGGCCACCCTCCGGCGGGGGTCCGGCCACCTCCGTCGGGGTCCGCGACCTCCGGCAGGGGTCCGGCGACCTCGGCAGGGGTCGGCAACCTCCTGCGGTGGTCCGGCCACCTCCTGCGGTGGTCCGGCCACCTCCGGTGGTAGTCCGGCCACCTCCGGCGGGGGCCGGCATCTCCGGCGGTAGTCCGGCCACCTCCGGCGGTGGTCCGGCCACCCTGGGGTGGTTCCAGATTTTTCTTGTCTTTTTTTTTTTTTTTAAAAAAATATTTTATAATTAAAATATAATATTTTATTATTTTTTTCAAATATAATCACTTACTCAAATATTTTTTCTAAACCATCCAAACATAATTTCAAAACCCATTTTTTCTCGATATCGTGTGAAGTCAAAATAGAATCAAATAAAATCAAATTAAATTTGACATCCAAACGAGCCCTAAAAATTCTACTGCATTGGAAAGGAAAGTTACATCAGTTTTGAATTATCCGTACCAAATTGGAGTAGCAGCCTCTTACGTGGCCGGCCTAGCACGTGGGGTCAGCGCATAATTGAGTAAGTGGGATTTGCCACTTTTGAAAACGAAACCAAATGGCAGTGGAGAAAGATTTTTTCTCATTTATTTATTATATGGTTAAAATTTTATTTGTTGTATTTAATAATATTTATAATATAATAATATTTAAAAAAAATTAAATATTTAGCAATGTATAAGAGTTGTAGCATTTAGAGCGAAAATCTCGCTGCCGTATTAGTTTCGCCATATTATCGTAGTTAGAAGTGAGATTATATACTTTTTTTTTTTTTTTACAGAGTTGATATTTTTTATTTTCTAATTTGCTATTAAGTCAAGTTCTGGACTTAAACTCAAATATTGTAATCTTTTTTTATTGTAGTCGATTGATAGGTTTTTTTTTTTTTTTTTGTGATTTATTCTTCTACTTGTCTAATAATTCACACATAAACCATTAGTTTGACCCAACAAAGCCCACCTTACTGCCGAATAATGTTAAGAATTATTTTTTTATTTTTTTTATTATGTTAAAATTGATGTGACTATAAAAATATTATTATATTAAATTTAATAATAATTTATTTAAAATTAATAGTACTTTAATAGCTTACAACAACTTTAAAATGATGAAAAAATGATAAAAAGATGTTATCTTTCTTTCTTTCCTTCTTTCTCTTTTTTTTTGTTTTTCCCTGTTTTCTTTTTCATTTTGAGCTTCTCTTCTTTTCTGCTCCATATATGCATTCAAATTTCAAAGTCTATTTCGATTTTATTTGGTAGCAGACCAAGCAGGATGGGTACCAAATTAGCCATTAATGTAATAACGAGAAATTTTTGGGTGCGTTTGATAACCCCTTTTGGGTCCCTTTTGGTTTGAATTTTTTTGTCGGTAGCTTTTTCAGACTTTCCACCAGTTTTCCATATTTATCTGACAGTCCTTCCAAATATGCTGACATTTGCAGAAAACTTTTGACCGACAAAAAAAAAATACAATAACATTTTAAAATCCTTAAAATTACTTTCTACTTTAAAAAACGAAAAAAAAAAATTAAATATTTAATTTTTTTTAAATATTTACATTCGACTCTTCAAAATGAAGAAAATAATGATATATATCTATTTTGTATTCATAAAAAATAATATAATTTTTAAAATTATTATTTGATCAAAAGTCAATAATGATTCATCATAAATTTAATAATAATTTTAAAAGTTATATCACTTTTGATTGACAATAAGTAAACATAAAAATTGACATATATAATTAAACTCAAGATATTTTCACTCTTTTATTTAAATTTAATTTTTAAAAAAACAATTGAAAATGAAAAAATGAAAAAAAGTTACAGTGGTAAGGAGAGATAAATAATTTTTTTAATGGTGAGCCTTTATTAATAAGTTTTTTTTTAAAATCTATCATTAAATTTGTTGGACTTACATTTTGGGTCCTAAAATCCAATTGTAAATTTTTGAAAAAAAATTAATTGAAAATAAGGAAATAACAGGTCTCATAAATTAAAGATGGGTGGTGTTTTTATTTTCACAACGTAATGGCCAACACTCATTATTCCAAATAAAATAAAGAGAAATTTTATCATAATTTCCAGGGTTTTCGCAGGATTGTAATTTTACTTCTTGTGTTTTAAAAATTGTACTTCAACTATTAATTGATCCACATCATCACATGCCATCTATAAAACAAATTAATTTTTATATTAATAAAAATAATACTAACAACCCATAAATAAATAAATAAAAAGGTGGGGGGGGGCGAAGGGGTAGGGGGGAGGCAGCAGTCACACCGTTGTAGTGGGGATGGCCGCACAAACCATTTCACTGCAGGGTGCCACCTCATGTTTTTATTTAAGCACCAAATCGAAAATTCTGCTAGGGGATCAATTAAATTAATTTTTTATAAAAAAAAAAAAATCAAATGAGATTCACCTCTTAAAAATCAACTAACATTTTTTTTAAAAAAAATTTTAAATCAAATAGAACCCACCTTTTTAATGAAGAAGTAGGCCTCATTTGATTTTAAAAAAAAATGCTAGTCGATCATTTAAAGAGATTTCTAGTAGATTGCCCAGCATTGCCCTTTTATTTATTATTTTTTTTCTTTCTATTTTCCAGTTTTTAGTATCTTTTTATGAATACAATTTTTTTTTTAATACTTTGTGACAAAATTGCTAATGTGATATTAACCGGGTTAATGCTACCTAATTACTTTTAGACAGAAAAAATGAAGTAAAAAACATGAAAAACTTCATGAGTTAAAATGTGACTTCAAATTAAAACTTCATGGAGCAAATTAAAATTCCGCAAAAAAGTTAGGGAGTTATGATGAAATTTTCCAAAAATAAAAAGCTAGATTATCTTTTTCTTGTTTAAATCATAACTTGACCAAGTTCATAGTCTTTTGTCTGTTACCTTTTGAAGACACATTGAAAAGTGAATCAGAATGATCTTCAGAGGTTAGAAAAGATACGTGCATAAAAAATAAAAAAAAATAAAAAAAATTGCTGTTAGGTACGCACTTATTTAGAAAATTAACAGAAGAAAAATAAAATTAATTAAAGATTAAGAAGAAACAAATACAAGTCAAAAGTTTATTGGAAGTAGACAAGTAGAAAGAGACATAAGCTTGTGGGACTAGACTGTTAAGGAGACATTATTGCACTAATAATCTTTTTGACCCGCGCGAAACGAATAATTTATTTCATTGTCAACATCTAATAATGTTGGATTACACCTAATAATAACCACCCATGTCCACCTCAAGATCTTATTCCAAACAAAAATGGCTAAACACAAATAATGAAATATGGAAACCTTTTAATAAAGAGAATTAATTAAGAGTAGCTATATCACTTTTCTAAATGTTGACGTACAATTGACATATTTAAAAGAGTAATATTATATTTTTAATTTTTTTTTGTACAATTTTATCTAATTTTATATATTTGAATAAAGATGGGTTCACAAATGTAAAATAAATTCTTTAAAAAAAACAAAATAAAATAAAAGCTACATATATAAAGTTGGATGAAGTCAGACAAAAAAATTGAAAATGTATCATTATTTAAAAAGAGTAACAGTGAAAATTATGTTTTTATCTCAACTAATTCTTTGTTTTTTTTTTTTTTTTTAAAATAATCACTAATCTAATGATTGGTTGAGACTATCACATCATTGTGGTATAATTCTGAGATAAAAATATGGTTTTTAGTCAATGGTCACTAAACTTTATCACATCAGCTTTGTGAGATATTTATATGATGTTTGTATAGTATGTAACATTACTTTTATTCTTAGAATAATATTATTTAGTAAACTATTATATGACTGTCATATAATTGAGATGATATGGTAATGAAAATCAACTTTTAATTTGTTTTTCCTGTTACGTCATCACAGTTGTATTACAATTGCATTTCAGTAGCATTAATCTTAATAATGTTACTCATTTAATAAACTCAACTACTCATCCCATCCACAACAACATTTTACAGCAATTAAAACCAAACCTAAAAGGAATGTAAGACAATCCTTTTAATGAATTCTCAACCAACCATCAAAATCCAACCCACCAAACCTAGTGGCCGCAACCTCCTATCATTTAATCTATGTAATGTTTCACTATATAAACGCAAAGACCAAGTCTTGTCTCCCTCACTACACAAACCCTTTCACTAATTTCCTCCTCTTCCTATAATTTCTTCCAACCCTTGAATATTTCACATGGTGATGGCATCTTCTAGCCGTATCTTTGTCTTAGCTTTCTTCATCGTTTTGTCACTTTCGAGCATAAAAGTAGCCGTTGCTGCTCGAAAACTTTTGGCACCAACCTTGCCTGGTTTTCCTCCTCTTTCTGGCCTGAAATTTCCCCCTCTGCCTCCTGGGGGATTCAATATTCCCAACACACCAATATGGCCGGAGTACAGGCTGCCATCGCCAAGTACTTCATTTTCACATATCCCATTCGTTCCCACAATTCCGACGTTAACTCCATCGGCCACGACCACCGCTCCTTAATAAAGATGAGAAGTGCTACACATACTTTCAAGGACTGTTTACTCCCTGACGTGATAGTGAGAGTCACAATCGAAAGTATTTGTAAGATTTAATTGTGATTTTCATTGTCACGTCAGGAAGTGAGCATAAGAAGTATTTGTAGCGTTTTACAATAAGGATATATGTGCCTCCATGCATAAGCCTCGAAATTATGTTTATGTGCTACTTTTGCTGTATCAAATGTTATTGTGGTGTCAAAAAGAAGAGATGATATTTCGCTGTGAGTGTTATAATTTCGTAGTAGTGACTTGTATTAAAAGTTGGGGCGTTACAATTGTCACATATGGCTATAAAACACTTCCCTCTTTCACGTATATTAGCTGTTGTTGTTATGAGCTTATGAGTGGCCTTAATTATTTTGCACTAGTTTGTTATACAGAATTTTTATCTTCTTTCCTCCTACTTAAAATGAGAAATTTGCTATGTAAAAAAAGGGCGTAAATTTGAGTATAAGCTACCGCAAAGTAATAAATTTTTTTGTAAGACTGAGATCGATCCACAAGAATGGTAGATACTAAGTAAAATTCTTATTATTGTGCAAAAAATTAAATTGAGTTAATTTTGTTATTTTTTCACTTTAAAGTGAAGCAATGGAGAAAAATATAAAATAAATTAAATTAATTAAAAGAAGAGTTTGAAAAAATTAATGAGAAACCATAAGACTTCATGAATCCATTTAGCATTCTAATACGTATCTAACTAGGTAAATAATCAAATCTCCTAATCAATAAGAAGATAGAAGAATAAAGCACAAATAATAATAATAAAAAAAAAGTAAATTGAACATAAGTTGGTTGATAATTTGATTTCAATAACATGTCATAAGATAAATTAAGCATTCAATATGTATTCAAATCATAAAAAATCAAACAAAGTAAGTATTTGATATAAACAAAAATATAATGAATCAAAATATTCTTGTCAACACGAAACTACTCTCAAATTAAAATTATTCTCAATATTCAATTATTAATCTAACAAATAAAGCAATCTCTACTACACATAATAAAAATACTAGACTTTACTTCTAGCCCTAACTAGCGATTTAGTCACACATAATTACCAAAATAAATTCCTTAATCAAAGTGCTAAACATCAATAAAGAAAAATAAAATAAAAAGAATTAAAAATAACAATTAAAAAAAAAAAACCCTCTGGCCCTGCGGCGTGCCGTGCCGTGCCTTCTTTATAAAGAAAAGAGTTTTTCTTCTTCTTTTAGGTTTCGTACAACTCTTTCCCCTTTTTCCGTACGAATGCTAGGCTTTGAAGTAAAACAAAACAAATGCCACTTTCTTCAAGAGCCTGTAACTCATGAACCCCCTACTTTTTAGGCTTTTTCTTTTTACAACAATTACAGATGCCTTTTCTTTCCCCTTTTGTTTTTTTAGGTAAATTTTGCTTTCCTTTAGTTTCTCTTTCTTTTATCATTGCTTTTGTCTTTTCTCTACCAAAACCTGTCTTTTTGTTCTTGTATTTTCTGCATAGGGCCGGCTGGGGTTGCTTTTTATTTGGGGTGTCCACGCCAGCCTTACTTCTTTTCTTAAAAAAAATCATGGGAACTCCTACAAAACACAATTTCTTTGCATTAATACATTATTATAGCTCAAGGTTAGTAATCAAACTCTATTCCATTCCACTATAAAATGTAAGAATTGACAAAAAAATAATTAAGGTATATGATATCGTTCACTCTAATTAAGAAAATAAGCATATTTTAGGCTCCATTTGTTGTTGTTCGAAAAAATGTTATAATATGACATAAATATGAAAGTGTTCTTGAGTATTTTGTGATTGTTTTTTGTTTTAGATTATTTGTTATTGTTTTGTTTTAAAAAACAAAAAGAGGAAAGTAGAAAGTGTTACAAAACAAATCTACTACTTTTATATATGGAAAATTTTACTTACCCCATCTAATGTAAAAGTGATTTTGCAATCATTACCTCGAAGTTAAAAATTTGGTATTCCATGTTTTAGCTCCTTTTAATTTTACCAATTTTGTATTAAAATGTCCAAAATACCTTTTTTTTTTTTTAAAAAAAAAAAACGAAGGTGAAAATTCAAAAATTCCTTGGACTAACCGACGGCATTTTGGACATTTAAACAAAAAAAAAAAAGTAAAATTAAAGGGGGCTAAAATATAAGCTATTGACATTATAAATTTTTAAATTTTAAAATTATAATCGTAAAACCACTTATATTTTAAAGGGTGTAAGTAAAGTTCACCATTTTATATAAGTTGTGGCAGTGGCAGTAAAATCAAAATGGCATGAAAGAATGTAACCTATAGAAGTACGTTCAATTGTTCTAAAGCTCAACCATGTAAAAGAAAACCACCTAAAAAGAAGAAAAATGTAAAGGAAAGAGTAAAATGTGAAAAAGGCATGCCATGTAAATTTGGGGATATTCATCAATTTTCGCCAAATTAAGTGGGTAGAAAGGCTGCCTGCGCCTATTTATCCTTTTCCGCAGTTTCCTCAGGTGGGCTTGGTTGGGCTTGGTTCCTCCACTCTACATTAAAATGTACTACTTTTTCCCAGCGATTACGAATATACTAAACTGACCAAACACTCGCAGAGAAGACTTCTGCAAAGACTTTTTCCTCAAAATTAGCAGAATTAAGAAAAATGACGAAATAAAACACCTTCGAACTAATAAATAATCCAAACCAGATATAAAAGAATGAAGAATACACGAAACAAAACTCTTATTTTCCCCCTTATTTTTACTTCTTCCAAAAAAAAAAAAAATTATCATCTTTTTAAAACAATGACAGAAATTAGCTACAAATTGGTTTGTAGCTAATTGCTACAAACCAGTTTGTAGCTAATTTCTGTCCTTAAAACAATTACCAAACAAAATTTTCACTTTTCTTTCATAAAAAATTTATTTTATATTTATATCACATCAATCGCTTTTTATTACTATTCATAGTAAAAATTCAAAACAAAACCCTTTCACCAAACATAGTCATAATTTTAGTATTAAAATTTGAGAGGACAAATGGCTCAAAAATCCATCAAATTTTGTGGTGCAATTGCCGTCAAGAGATTGGACAGAAATGCAAAAGTCAAGAAGGGGTGAAAGCTCATGTGCCTCTTGTTTAGCCATGTGTGGAAGAGGTTTTGGGACCTAAGTGTCCCAAGGGTGGTGAAGGTGTTTTTATGGAAGGCATATAATAATTTGCTGCCAATGAAATAAAATTTATTCAAAAAAAAAAAATTACTAAATATATGTTGTGTCCGATTTGTAGGTGGAGGTGGAGAAGACATGTCATATTCTATGGTGATGTCCCTTATCAAATGATGTGTGGGGAGATTGTATTAGAAAAATTCAAGAATGCTCAAGCGGCAGGGGTGATTTTCTACAAATAGCATATGAGCTATTAGAAAAGCTTGATAAATGAGGAGTTTGAATTAATGGCCATAAGCTAGAAGAGTTTGTCTCCACATAAATATAGGTTTTTTTTGGAGGAAATCTCACCCATCCTGCCCAACTTATAAGAAGTGAGAAGGAAGTAGTGGAGGAATTTTAGGAAAAGAACAAAAGGGTAAAAAAATGTTGTGGAGTGTACCCTAGACACTTGTACCAAAATGGATGTTTCTCTCCCCTATGGGGTGATCAAAATTAATTGAGATGCGGGATTGATAAATCAAAAGAGAAGATGGGTGTTGGCATAATTTTTAGAAATTATGAAAGAAAGGTATTGGCAACCATGTGCTTGTCCAAACTGTACATAACTGAGCCAACTGTAGCAGAGGCTTTTGCAACATAGAAGACTGTGATATTTAGTAGAGATTTACAAATACATAATATTATTTTGGAGGGTGATGCTTTGAAAATTGTATATGCGTTACGAAAGGAGAAACAGTCTTAGAGTCAGTATGGTAATCTGATTGATAATTCGAAGACGCTGTTGAATAGTCTCCAATCTTGGGATGTGAAACATGTAAAAAGGAAAGAAAATATGACAACCCATCATTTGGCGAAGGCAGCACTCCATCAACCTTATGAGCAAATCTAGATGAAATAATACTTTGTTTTTATTCATGATGTTGTAATTTCATAGTATTACAGTTTGAGAAGTTTACTGAGAGCATGAAATTTTTACTCAAAAAAATAAAAAATTTACATGAATCATTTTTAGATTTAATTTTTTTTATTGTTAATTTAAAGGTAAATTGAGATTATATAGAGTTTTTGTTAAAAATTAATAAAAAAATTGGATGGAATGATCTATTATATTTTAAAAAACAATTCAATGTTATTGAACTAATTGAAAAAATTGAAAGCTGAACAAATAATTGAAAAATATTTGACGTATTATAAATTTTACTACAAAATTATTTACAACTCGATGTAATTAATGAGCTAAAATTTTTTATTAATTATTTCACTAATGACAAACTACCACATTAACTTGTGGTAGTTATTATAACTACCTCGAACACCACTCAAAATAATTTGATAGTTATTACAAAAAAAAATAATAATAATTTGATAGTGACCGAAAACTCGGGTAGTAGTAGCCAATAGGTTAATTTCTTTTATTATTATCTTATTTTCTGATGGACAACTTTAATAATCTATTTTTACGTGATATGAGTTTTAATCCTGTAGTTGTGTTCACAAGCAGTTCAACGTAAACCCGACTGGAACGTGCTGAGACGTGATCCAATCTGCGTCGAAATTACCATAAACAAATAGCGAGGCAAACTACAACACTTCACAACCTTCCGCCTTTCACTGTCCAAAGTCGCCATTTTTGCATCTTCAATTCTGAAAGGCCAAGTAGCAGCAGTTTGAAATCCGATACGAAGACCCAAACTGGGTTTCCGAACCCCAGAAATCCCTGCTGAAGTAAGACCCTCTATTTGCTTCATTTCCGATTTTTGATTGATAAGAAGAAAACAATAAGATCAGCATGATTTGTAGTGGTGAGATATTAATTCCTAATTGATATGGGTTGGTTAGATAACTGCCCCAGAGACAGTTCTTTGGTAATTGATTGATTATCTTTGTGCAAAAGTGTGTATATTGGGGTTTTTAGTCTGCCTTGGTGTGAGCTATATGTTGTAACAAATGGGTTTGACCTGCCTGCTTGGTTTGGAATCGGAAATTGGGTTGCTTTTTGATCTGTATACTGTATATCGTTGAATTTGTAATTGAAAATTCAAGTTTGATGAATTCCCAAATCCACAAGTTTTGTTCCACTATGAAACCTCGTCTTTGTAATTGCACAGGATTAGGATTCCTTAGTTAATATCACATACTTTTAATTGCCACTTATCCTAAAAGTTTAAGTCAAGAGGAAATGATGAATTTAATCATTTAATTTATATTTTAACATTCTCTTTTTCGTATGGGCTCAAACTCCCTCTTAGAAAGTGAGCGGTAACATATAAAATATTTAATTGAAATGAAAGGCGAATAGTAGAAATAAGGTTTGAACTAAAGACCTTTGCTCTGATATTATGTTAAATTATCACTTATTCCAAAAGTTTAAGTCGATGGGAATGGATGAATTTTATAATTTAATTTATATTCTAACAACCTATGAGTAGTTAAATGCAGCCTCTTTTTTGTTTTTGTTTCTTATTTTTTTATTTTTGTTTTTGTTTTTTGATTTCCTGGTATAAGTTTATAACCATTTTGTAATCAAGATTTATGTCCCACTAGCAATGTGGAATTATTAGAATGATAATTATAATTTTTTTTTTTTCAATTAAATTGTAGATTGGCCTATCCAGGTTATCTGTTTTTCTGAGCTTTGATCATAGGGATGGGGAGTTTCAATGAAGGGAAACTCAGGTTTTGCATTGACAGAGGGGGAACCTTCACCGATGTTTATGCTGAAATCCCGGGTCAGCCTGATGGTCAAGTTTTAAAACTTTTGTCTGTTGACCCATCAAACTATGGTGATGCTCCAATTGAAGGTATTCGGAGGATTCTTGAGGAATTTACGGGGGAGAGAATCCCACGGACTTCGAAAATACCTACTGATAGGATAGAGTGGATTAGGATGGGAACAACTGTGGCAACTAATGCACTTTTAGAAAGAAAAGGAGAAAGGATTGCTCTGTGTGTGACTCGAGGCTTCCGAGATCTGCTCCAGATTGGTAACCAGGCTCGCCCCAGCATCTTTGACCTCACTGTATCCAAACCATCAAATCTTTACGAGGAGGTTATAGAGGTGGATGAGAGAATTGAGCTTGTTCGTGATAAGGAGGTAGAGAACCAGGAGTCATCTGCATCATTAGTTACGGGTGTTTCAGGTGAGCTTGTCAGGGTTGTGAAGCCTCTCAATGAAGATGCTCTAAAGCCTTTACTGAAAGGGTTGTTGGAGAAAGGAATTAGCTGCTTGGCTGTTGTGTTGATGCATTCCTATACTTTTCCACAGCATGAATTAGCTTTGGAGAAGTTAGCTACAAGTTTGGGTTTCAGACATGTTTCTTTATCTTCAGCTTTGACTCCCATGGTTCGAGCTGTTCCTAGGGGTCTAACAGCTAGTGTTGATGCATACTTGACCCCAGTTATTAAAGAGTACTTATCAGGGTTCATATCCAAATTTGATGAAGGGTTGGGGAAGGTGAATGTTCTGTTTATGCAATCAGATGGAGGACTTGCACCAGAAAGTAGATTTTCAGGGCACAAGGCAGTGTTGTCTGGTCCTGCTGGTGGGGTTGTTGGTTACTCACAGACTCTTTTTAATCTTGAAACAGAGAAGCCCCTTATTGGGTTTGACATGGGTGGTACTTCTACTGATGTGAGCCGTTATGCTGGAAGTTATGAACTAGTTCTGGAAACTCAGATTGCTGGTGCCATAATACAAGCACCTCAGCTTGACATAAACACTGTTGCTGCTGGTGGTGGATCAAAGTTGAAGTTTCAATTTGGAGCTTTCCGAGTGGGACCAGAATCAGTGGGTGCACACCCTGGTCCTGTCTGTTACCGGAAAGGTGGGGAACTGGCAGTTACAGACGCTAACTTGATTCTAGGATTTGTAATTCCTGATTATTTCCCATCCATCTTTGGCCCTAATGAAGATCTGCCTCTAGATATCAAGGCAACCAGAGAAGAATTTGAGAAACTTGCGAGGGAAATAAACTCCTACAGAAAGAGTCAGGATCAATCTGCAAAGGACATGACAGTGGAGGAGATAGCACTGGGATTTGTGAATGTTGCTAATGAGACAATGTGTCGTCCAATACGGCAATTAACTGAGATGAAGGGCCATGAAACAAGGAACCATGCTCTTGCTTGCTTTGGAGGTGCTGGGCCTCAGCATGCCTGTGCTATTGCTAGGTCTTTGGGTATGAAAGAAGTACTCATTCACAGGTTCTGTG
Source organism: Betula pendula (assembly GCA_900184695.1). Lineage (NCBI taxonomy): Eukaryota > Viridiplantae > Streptophyta > Magnoliopsida > Fagales > Betulaceae > Betula > Betula pendula. Next base: position 150,395 of record FXXK01000277.1, read on the forward strand.
GGATCTTAAGTGCCTACGGGATGGGATTGGCAGATGTTGTTGAAGAGGCACAGGAGCCATATTCTGCTGTTTATGGTCCAGAATCTGTCCCAGAAGCTTCTCGCAGAGAAACTATGTTGCTAAAGCAAGTAAAACTGAAGTTGCAAGAGCAAGGGTTCAGAGAGGAAAACGTTACTACAGAGACATATTTAAATTTGAGGTATGAAGGTACAGACACTGCCATCATGGTTAAGAGGCAAATCACTGAAGATGGATCGGCAAGTGACTATGCTGTGGAATTTGTGAAGCAATTTCAGCAGGAGTATGGATTTAAACTACAAAACAGGAATATCTTAGTATGTGATGTGAGAGTTCGTGGTATAGGAGTCACAAATATTTTGAAGCCACGGGACCTTGAACCTGTTTCTGGTGTTCCTAAAGTTGAAGGCCACTACAAGGTGTACTTTGGGAATGGGTGGCATGATACACCTCTATTCAAGCTTGAGAATTTGGGTCATGGGCATGTCTTGCCTGGTCCTTCAATCATCATGAACGGGAATAGTACTGTTATAGTAGAAGCCAATTGTAGAGCTATTATAACCAAATATGGCAATATTAAAATTGAACTTGAGTCTACTTCAAAAACCGTGAAGGTAGAGGAAAAAGTTGCAGATGTTGTGCAGCTTTCAATCTTCAATCACAGGTTTATGGGTATAGCTGAACAGATGGGAAGAACCCTACAGAGGACTTCAATATCAACAAATATCAAGGAACGGCTAGATTTCTCATGTGCTCTCTTTGGTCCTGATGGGGGACTTGTCGCCAATGCCCCTCATGTCCCTGTGCACCTAGGGGCTATGTCCAGCACAGTTCAGTGGCAGCTCAACTACTGGGGTGACAATTTGAATGAGGGTGATGTTTTGGTTACTAATCATCCTTGTGCTGGAGGTAGCCATCTTCCTGATATAACTGTTATTACACCTGTTTTTGATAATGGGAGGCTGGTATTCTTTGTGGCAAGCAGAGGGCATCATGCAGAGATTGGAGGTATAACTCCTGGAAGCATGCCACCTTTTTCAAAGGCCATATGGGAAGAAGGGGCTGCCATAAAAGCATTTAAGCTCGTGGAAAAGGGGGTTTTTCAAGAAGAAGGAATTGTGAAACTTCTCCAGTTCCCCTGTTCTACTGAAGTGGTGCATAAGATCCCTGGAACACGCAGGCTTCAAGATAATCTATCGGATCTTCGAGCACAAGTAGCTGCAAACCAGAGAGGAATTTCCCTTATCAAAGAGCTTATTGAGCAATATGGATTGGAAACTGTTCAGGCATACATGACGCATGTGCAGCTGAATGCAGAAGAAGCAGTGAGAGAAATGCTTAAGTCAGTTGCTACTAGAGTTTCATCTCAGTCATCTGATCTTGGAGATGGAAATTTAGTATCCATTGAAGAAGAGGATTACATGGATGACGGGTCGGTTATTCATTTGAAACTGACAATTGATTCCAATAAAGGTGAAGCGATTTTTGATTTTAACGGGACCAGCCCTGAAGTTTATGGGAATTGGAATGCACCAGAAGCAGTAACAGCAGCAGCAGTCATTTACTGCCTTCGCTGTTTGGTGGATGTTGATATTCCTCTAAACCAAGGTTGTCTGGCTCCTGTTAAAATCCATATTCCAGCTGGCTCATTCCTCTCTCCAAGTGATAAGGCTGCCGTGGTAGGAGGTAATGTTCTAACGTCACAGAGAATTACTGATGTTGTACTTACTGCATTTGAGGCTTGCGCATGTTCACAGGGTTGTATGAATAACCTCACATTTGGTGATGATACTTTTGGCTATTATGAAACAATTGGAGGTGGGAGCGGGGCCGGTCCGACTTGGGACGGGACCAGTGGAGTCCAATGCCACATGACCAACACCAGAATGACTGATCCAGAGATTTTCGAGCAGAGATATCCAGTTCTTCTGCATAAATTTGGACTTAGAGAGAACAGTGGGGGAACTGGAATTCATAGAGGAGGTGATGGGCTTGTCAGGGAGATAGAGTTCAGGCACCCTGTTGTAGTGAGCATTCTATCAGAGAGGCGTGTTCATGCTCCAAGAGGGTTAAAAGGTGGAAAAGATGGGGCTCCTGGGGCTAACTTCCTTATCACCAAAGATAAGCGGATAGTTTACCTTGGGGGTAAAAACACAGTTGAGGTGCAGGCAGGGGAAATTCTTCAAATTTTAACTCCTGGTGGTGGTGGATGGGGTTCTCTTTGATTCTTCTCTGCTGCAAATTCCTTTTTGTAAATGGTGTTGGTCCACATTTCGGGAATCCGAGTCCATTCCTATTAAAGGCATGTTTTTTGAATGAATAAGAAGAAATTTACTTGTTTTATTGAAATCTAATTGGGGTTTTCTTTTGTAGATTAAGCACTTTTCTCCATTTTCCCTAGTTAGTACATCATTAATTTTTTTTCCTGATTAGATGTACAGTTTGATCATTTTACTCATCCTTTCAATTCTTGCAATTCCCACTAAATCTGTGGGTCTCACGCATGAGACCCATATAAATTTATAGATTCAATGGTAATGGTGAAAATTAAGAGAATGTGAGAAGAATGGTGGTAGATGCATATCCATAGATCCAATGGTGATTATAAGAATTGGGATGATGAGAGAAAGATGGTGGTAGATGTCTTAGCATTTTTCTTGTTAATAACTTGACAGCTCATATAAGAAAGCTAATATGAGTTCTAGCTGTCTGAATAGATGGTCGAGCAGCCTAAAATTTATCTGGCCAAAAGGATCCCATATGAGTTTTAGCAATTTGAATCGCTAATAACTATGAATCCTATTTGGTGCCATAGCGGCCACAAACTAATTTGTACTATCATGCAGACTCTCTTATTTTGTATTATAGTAGATGCTTTCTGTTTTTCGTTGGTGCCATTTTACTAATAAAGGCATGTTCTAGTTTCACTAAATGAGGCCAATTTAGTTTTTCTAAATCTCTCCATATTTCAGTTTGGGCTTTTTATAAACAATAGTTGTACTCTTTAACCAAGAGAACGAAATTCAGTTAAAATGCTTTAAAAGTGTCTAGATGTGTCAATTATCATGTATATGTTTTAGTAAAATGAGCAATTTTTAACCTTTTTTTTTAAGTATTCTCTTAGGATCTCTCATTTTCTCTTTCATTTGGATCAAAAGTAGGAAATATCTTTCTATGTAGCCCTCTTTCCTCATTCTATTTGGAAAAAAAAAAAAAAAAAGAAGAAGGAAATTGAGAAAATTGGAATAATGCAGAAAACTGGGAGTTGACCAAGTATGACTCTAAAAACGGGAACAAGGGATTAGATTCCATCCTTGTGGTATGCACCATCTTATTTATTAGTTGAAGAATCAGTTGGTCAAACATTAAACTCGAGAATGATGAAGCAAAAGAAAGAAAATCAAGCAACCAAAAACTTCGCCGATGGGCCGGCGGTTTATTCCGATATTTAAGTCAATATTTACTTGGTGGGAGAGAAAAAGAAATTCGGAGACAATTGTGCATACCTTGCAAATGAGCCTATCTAATCCTTTTAGTTTTCCCGCGTTGTTGTTTGATGGAGAAGGGGTTCCATGAATAATTGAATTGATTCCTTATACCCCACTCTGTTATACCCGATATTCTCGGGACATTAGGATGATGTTCTTCGACTAGGATCTTATGCATATGTAAGTTTTTAAGAAAATAAAATAATATTAATGTCTTATCTAATTACTTATTTACCATAATTAAGGGCTTTAATTAAATTATATTGACTATAATTAAAGCTTTAAATATATATATATTTTTTTTTATGAAATTATTTTTTATTAGTAATCATTAACCACAGGGAGGGAGGGTTTAGGCGGCCGCCTAATAATTGTGATGCCCTTGCCAGCAAAAGAGGATAAGAGTAACGATTAATACTAGGTTGGATAATACTTGAATCTCACATCTCTTTCATGATATTCTCGATCTTGGCTTTCTAAAAGTATGAATAATGATATGGCTAAACATCAGTTTGTGCACTTCCAGGCAAGAGAGGAATACGATGATCATGAACTCTCTTTGGAGGCAAGACTTTTGGTTTTGAACATATATCTTCAAAATCCTTCAAAAGTGATTCCCTCTTCAGCTTCTCTTCTTTACTTATCTTCTTCGCCCCCTCATGCTTTAGTTGCAATAAATACCATCACAATCCCCTTTTTAGAATGTGCTCCATTCAGTGGCTATTAACGGTAATAACAATTCCTTTGCGCTTGCCTTGAAAAGACACCTTATGCCAATTCAATATGAACTTCATAGTTAATTTAGAGAAATTTTAGAGTATGTCTCCAAGAGTTCTAAGCCACTAAATTCCCAATACTACTTCACAATCGTCCAATGGTAACGAAGAAAAAAAAAATCAGCTTGCAATTCTTGATGTTGCACTAAAATCTTTGGTCTTAAGCACTTACATGAACAAGTCAAGGTTCTTCTGCCTGCTAACTTTACCTCAACTGGTCACAGGGTATCACCATAATCAAAAGTCTTTTGGCAACATCCCTATTTAAAAAATTGTTGGTATTTACGGTTTCAATTAAAACTGTTACTAGTTGGAGTTTGAGATATTCACTAATCTTCATTGTTTGGGGGTTGGAATAGTCAGCTAGTGCATGAATTGTGACTGCTATCATATCTTTTGTATTCTCAGATTCTTCATTGTCAGACTCAAATTCCCCACTATCAATTTTTTGAATGAGTCGACTCTTCTACAAGTTCAATAATTAACAGTTTTTCTTGTTTGCATTGGTGTCCCCCTATGCCACTTTTCATCAAAAAGCGAACAAAGTCCCTTAACTCTGACCGTTGCTTGAGTTCTTCTTGTGTCAATCAGGTATCAGGAGGTTTACGAGTAAGATTCAAAGCACTAATACTTGCTCCAGCAATCTTGTTCACCACTTCAGTTCTTTTGCGGTTTTCTTCGCCAAACCTCCCCTCCTGAGCTCTAGCAATTGAAAAAATAGTTGTGATTGTCCTTGAGTATTGGGCCTTAACTTTTCGTCGGATTTATGATCGAAGTCTTTCAATGAAAGTTTCCACCAATTGCTTTTGGACCACTCTCGAGTTCGATTGTAGACATGCTAAAAGCAGCTTTGATATTTATTCATAGTAGATGTCTGTTGAATCTTCGTTAGCTCTCGTCCACATTGTCATATACTGAAGGACCAAATTGGAGGAGTCTTTCTAAAAATTCATCCCATGTTAGCTCTTCACGGCAAGCCATCAACTAATTAAACCACTCTATAGCGTCCACTTCTAGACTAATTGATGCTATTTCTATATTTAAATCATTATGTATATGGTGATATTTGAAAAATCGCTTTGCTTTGAATACCCATCTTGAGAGAATTCCATCATCCCAGCGTGAGAATTCTAATTTTATTCGTGGAGCTTCATACTCTTGTTCTATTCAAAATCAAAATTTTGGCGACCCTTGATTTTTGTCTGACCTAGTGTTTTGACCCCTTTGTGATCGAACTTCAGTTGACTCAATTTATGTTTAATCTAGAGTTCACTCCTTCATTGTCTAGGGCTCGTTCAACCATTTTTGCAACAAAATCTTCTATTAGTTTCCTTAATTGTTCAAGAAACTTAAGATCCATTCTCAATTCCAACGACTCCCTCGTTTAATGGACTAAAAAACATTGCTAATAGAAGCCATGTTCTATCGACTTAAGTTGGTAATACAAAACTCTCTATTGTAACTACGAGTAAAGGGCATAATTTTTTTTTTGACCTTACGCAGAGTAAGCTATTCCAGGGCTACGGTAAAACTGGAATAAGGGTGACAGTAACCTCGTAAGTTTGTAATTTGTAACTAGACACTAGATTTTAAAACCAAACCGGAATAAGAGAGTACCTGTGCTGGGATAGGGCTATCCATCCACTGGAATAAGAAACTCCTACCAAACGCTGCAACCACACAGTCTTGTTCTTCCACCAAATAACCCAACGCACGATTCACAAATCGCAAAACAGAATTGCAGAGCCAACGGTTGCTTCCCACGGCTGCACACCGCCGCTTCCAGCCTTCGCCACTACCGGAGAGAACGCCGTCAGCCATCGACTGCCGTTCCGGCACTCAGCCCAGCGACACTGCTCCGACGTTGCAGCACGGCGCAACCCACCGCTCAGCACTCAAAACAGCTCGGGTCCACCGCCTGCCACCGTCAGCCGCCGCGCCAACCACGGAGGATCGCTCAGCACCCCCGCACAGCGTTACCACGAGCGGCCAACTCGTCGTCGATCACCACTTCGCACAGGTAACCCACTCGCACGACGGCTCACCGCCCGTATAGAAAACACCCAAAAAAGAACCCTCTCTGATGCCAGATGGTAAGAACCGTAGATTTCATCAACTAAAATCAGAGAAAAACAAACGAAAAACAGAGAAACAAAAGGGATTAACCACTTCGAGGGGGTCGACCTCCACAAATTGGTTATTGCAATAGACTAAAATTCTTATTTGGTGAATTGCCATACGACATCAACACTGAATTTATAGAAGAAAATAATCCTAAGCTAGTAGGGAAAGGAATCCTAACCTAGTAAGGAAAGGACTAATTATTTTAACAAAATTCTAATTATTCGGTTTCCTAACACAAACTAGCTCAAATGATCGTTTCTATGATATGAACACTAATATCTTTCCTCGAAGTAGATATAATTAATCAACTTCTCTAGTTTAGTATATTTCTTAGTTCGATTTTTTGTTTTTTTTTTTTTTCTATCTTTGCATTTCTTTTTCTTAGATTATTATTTATTCATTTTCATCGCACTTTGTTCGCGTTTTGATGGTGGGGAAAATGAAGGAAAGGAAACGAAGCTAATTTTTGATATTTAGAATTTTTTTCTTCATTATTTGGGACTTGAGGAAGTCAATCCTTCAAAGCGTATGGCCTAATTTTGTTTTTTCAAACAAAAAGAAAATGAAATATTTAGAATTCAACTTTTTTTTATTTTTAAAATTTTGTGGTTTTACTTTCTCCATATTTGGTTAGCTGGAAACAGGGTAATTGAAAAGAAATGTGAGAGCTTACGGTTTTTTTCTTGAGAAAATGGAACGTTAAACTCAATTAAATTTTATCCAGTTGGTTGGCTTGGTTAATTTAAATCACTAAATTTAATTCTCAGGAACAAAGAAGCTGGAAATTTAATATTTTCTGTTCTTTGTTGTTTTTACTCTATCCTTTCCCCAATTTTCTCAGTGACCAATGGTTACTTTTCGTTGTTTTGTTGGTTGATTTTTTATTTTTTTTTCTCTTTCTCCCAACTGATACTTATATATCCGACTTCACATTTTTGTTGTAATTGCAGGACTGATAATTCAAGATGGGTTATGAGTCAGGTAGCCCTTCCCAAGATGGAAGGGATGAAGGTTAGTGGTTTGCTTAAGTCACCAATAACGTATAGTTTTATTTTGCAGATAAATTAGTTTGTTTGTTGTTACTTCATTATATGATGACAAACAGCCATATGATAACTATGATTTGTGTGAATTATAAGGCCAAATATCTCTATTTATTTCTTTTATAAATAATTCAATTTTATTATAAGTGTAGAGGGGTGCAACCTTAGTACACATGAAGTATACAAGAAAAATCTTTCACTATAGAGGAAAAGAGAAATAAAAATCCAAGAACTTAAAAAAAACTGGAAATGGGCAAACTATTGAACGCTGCTATCCATGTGTAGAGTGATTGAAGCAACACATTTCTTACCTCTAACATCAAAGTCTCTCGATCTTCAAAGTTCTTTGCATTCCGCTATCCAAATACACTATATTAGACACAAAGGAGCCAACTTTTAAACTTCCAGAGCATTTCGATTTTCCATTTGTTCTCTTTAACTCTCCAACATCTCTCTCATCCTTCTAGGCATAACCCCAACAACATCAAACAAATGTAAAAGCAAACTCCATAATTCTCTTGCAATAGCACAATGTAGAAGGAGGTGATCAATAGATTTCCTACTTTTCTTGCATATATAACACCAATCTACAACAATGACGTTCCTCTTCCTCAAATTATTCAAAGTCAAGATTTTTCCTAAAGTCAAGATTTTTCCTAAAGCCACCGTCCATACAAAGAACGCCACTTTCAAATGTTTCTTAAATTTTCAAATCTTATTCCAAGGAAAAGGGGAACTTATATGTATAGATAACACATGATAATAAGGCTTTACATTACCAAAGACCTCCTCATCCCATTTCTTTAAATCCGATTTCGATGCTTTCAATTTATGTGCCAACACATAACTAGGAGAACCCTCAAAATTATAGGACACCTACCATGATTTCACTTGCTCCACAAAACCTTTTGACTTTAGCCACATATTCTCAAATTTAAAATCCCACTACCCCTACTCACCACATCTCAATCCAACATCAAAGGAAAGTGATGCGACAGAATTCTAGGAAGACGTCTCTGAGATACATCTAAAAAATGTTCTTCCCAATCCGGAGATAGAAGGAACCTATCAATTCTAGACCATGCCTTAGAATCATGATTATTAGACCAAGTAAAATACACCCCACCAGCGGAATGTCCAAGAGGCCCCGAACAAAAATGAATTCCGAAAAATCCAACATCACTTGTGAGTGTCTAGGATCGCTGTTTCCTTCACAAGGGTATCAAACTACATTAAAATCACTCCCAATACACTACGGTACCTCCCACCAACTCATAAGGCGAACCAACTCATCCCAAAGACATTTTCTTCCCACATCATCTTAGGACCATACACATATGCAAACGCCTATTTCAAATTCTCTAAAATACTTCCAAAAGAACACGCTACCACAAAGCTTCCCACACACTCCTCAACCTTCTCCACTACTTGCCTATCCCACGTTAACAAAATACCTTATGACTCTCCTCTCGAACCCAAATATGACCAATCCACATATGTTATCGCCATAAACTGCTAATTACCTCCCTAGAAATATACTTCATTTTTGTCTTTTGTAAACAAACCATATTTGCCTTCCAATCTTGAGATGACCTCTAGTCCTCAATCTTTTCACATTTTCATTCAGGCCTTTCACATTCCACGATACAATCTTAGGTATCATAAATAACAATTAACACCCCTCCCCTTCCCTTTCACTCTATTTGAGTGGCCTCCCTTAATATCATAATTCACTTACCACCAAAAAAAGTATCTAGGAACAAGCATGCATATGTGCATAACAATGCTAACTATATCTCCTTTTTTAAGCTCTAAATGTCTTATTTCTATACTCCGTTTGGAGTGCGTTTTTTAGTTGTTTTGAGCTGTCCTGGGTGATGCCTAGGCGAGTTGTGGATTTGTTAGGCTGCTGGTGGTCCTCGGGCAGGCCTAGGAGCGCTGCTGTGTGGAAAATGGTTTCTACGTGCCTCTTCTGGTGTTTGTGGAAGGAATGGAATGACAGAAACTTTGAGGATAGAGAGAAGTCGTTGGAGGACATTTTATCTTTTTTCTATGAGACTTTGTTCCTCTGGACAGCGGCATTTGTTTCACCGCTGTCTCTTAGTTTCAGTAATTTTTTTGTTTATTTTGCCCCCCCTAGTTAGGGGTTCTTTTTGTATACTTCTTGTGTACTTAGGGGCGCCTTACGCTTTTATAAAATTGACTTTTACTTATCAAAAAAAAAATTTCTATACTAGTTATTCTTCCTTACCTTTCCCTTTGGCATAAGTTTTATTATGTTCCTTCTTGTTGTTAAGAGGTGCTGGAATTTTTGTCTTGGCATTTAGAATCTGCTTAGCGTATACGACATTTATAGATATTCCACGTGCATGACACATGTAATTTTTATTAGTTTTGTTTTGCGTTTAGTTGTCATGTAATATACAATTTGTAATTTGGTCTACTTCTACTTATAAAAAAAAAATTGGTGTACTTCTGTTAATCAATGTTTTGATTGTTTGATTTGGTAGATGATGAGGAAGAATACGAGGAGGTTGGCGGAGGTAATCGGTTTTTGGGATTTATGTTTGGAAACGTTGATAACTCCGGTGATCTTGATGTTGATTACCTTGATGAGGTAACCTTTTTGTTCCCTTGATGTAATCTATTGTTCATAGTAATACAAACAAACAAACAAACAACATATGTGCACCCATATAGATGTACTTTTGCAAATGCCCATATGGTTTTGTATATACATATGATGTAGAACAGATTTTGGAACCTATCTATAATTGATTATGTTATGAGCTTTAGGGTTTGAAACTTGTGGTTTTAGGGCATAGGATTGTGGACCAAGGGGCTAGGATTTGTAGGTTGGTTACATGTTAGGGGTTAGGGTTTGTAGGTTGGTGTTATGGTTACATGTCTTCTGTAAATCAAGCATTCAATAGTCCATTGTCAATGTCTGATTTCTTTAAGTACACTGAAGTAAATTTATATGGAATCTTTACTTTTTCTCACTTTCTGACTAGATCTTTAAGACCATATAAGACTCCTCTCAATTTAATGTCGCAGTGGGTCTCAAAAAGTAAAACATGAAGTTCTTAAAATTGGAAAGTAGCATGCATAGCAGCAATAAACCCCATGCTCCATATTGCCATCAACTTATGTGATATACATATGCTATACAATATGTAGTACATGTAATGTTAGTTACCACATATTTCCTACATGCGTGTTACCTGAACATATCAGTTCTATTGTCTATGTTTGTGCTATCATATGGACCTTTTGAATAACCTAGCATTATGTGTATGGGAGGAGGGTGTGACTTACCTCCTATTACATTCTCTGCTGGCTTGGTATCTCTGGTATGATAGTTGCCTTTGGATTTATCAGTGTGGATGTATGCGGTAGTACATGCTGGTATGGCTTATTTGGCTTAAAAGTTGACGCCTTTTTGTGAAGCTGCTTATGTGGGTGTGTTTTAGGTAATGTGAGGAATAAGTGCAATTGCAAGGCCTTTGAGGGGATTGAGCCCGTCATATGTCCATTAAGCAACATTTTCACATACTTCACATATGCAGACAGTTGACTAATCTTTCCTCATTTTTGGATGGATTTTGTTTATTTATTGTTGCTTGTAAGGACTAAGCATGTCTAGTTTTATAAGAAGTTATCGAGCAGTGCATGGAGGCCCGTGGTGGACGGTCTTTCCTTTGATTCTATTGATGAGGTTGAGGCTAGTTTTTTGGAGAGAGAGTTTGAGGAAAGGGAGGTTGTGAAAGCAACAAATGGTGACAAGGCACCGAGCCTTGATGGTTACTCTTTGGCGTTCTCCCAAGCTTGCTAGGTTGTTTTGAAAGAGGACATCATGAAGGTCTTTCGTGAGTTCCATGCTAGTGGTAAGTTCGAGAGAAGCCTTAATGCTACGTTTCTCACCCTCATTCCAAAGATTCCAGGGATTGTCATCCCCAAGGATTTTCACTTGATCAGTTTGGTGGGTAGCATTTATAAGATTATTGCTAAGATTCTAGTGAATAGGCTTAAGACGGTAGTGGAGAAGATCATCTCTAGGATCTCCTGTGGAGTTAATGAGAAAAGGCTTATGGATTTTCTGTCAGTCCTTGAAGAGAGACATCGTCATGAGGTTGTGGCTTTTGTTTCTAAAACATAAGGGAGGAGGGAGCTTAGAAACTTGGAGTGCTCTATTAACTTTGATGCTAGAGGTGATTGTTCTAGTTGGGGCAAAGGCAAGAAGGTTCTCTCAGTGTGATGGTGAAGTCCAAGGCTCTTCTATGGGCATAGGGTTTCTTTCGTGGGTGGTACAAGAAGCCTTTTTTTTTTTTTTCTTGTATTCCTTTTGTATACTTCTTGTGTACTTTGGGGCGCCTTCGCTTTTTAATGAAATTTGCTTGCTTACCTATCAAAAAAAGGAATATGAGAAATGGTTGGGGATCTTTTTCCAATTTTGTATCCTACAAAGTTGGGGATGGTTCCTGCATTCGCTTCTGGCATAATGTGTGGTGTAGAGAAGGGGCTCTTAAGTATCATTTTTAGAATTCTATTCCATAGCCCGTAACAAAAAGGCCTTAGTGTTGGACTACTTGGACCTCTCCAGTTCCCCAATCCATTGGAATCCAAGGTTCATTAGGGCAGCCCATGGGTGGAGAAAATTCAATCTAGTATTGGTTACAATGGGTTATTCGGGCCATTCTTCGTAGAAGCGAACGCGTTTGAGATTCGGACAGTAACGGTATTCGTTTTGCAGAATGGCGTAGAGGGACGCTTAGAGCAGTGATGCTGGGGAAGATGAGCGTGCTATACGACGATGGAGAAATTGATTAAGGGGGCGAAGATTAAAGATTTTTATTGCATGATACGTTATGAGAATACAGTTTTCGTTGCTCAGAGGAAATCGAATGGATATGGAAGATATCTGGAATTATCAGAGTATGGTCGAGGGGGCCGAAGAAGTTTTATAGTGTTTCCAGAAGGGAATGAAGGCAGGGGCTGGGCAGAGTGTGCTACTCAGTTGAGGAAGGTGCAGAATTTTTTTGTATGGTCTGAAAGTACTGCAAGAATAGGTGAGAAAGCTAATGGTGGCGCCATACTGGTGAAGCCACGACCGGTGGAGGAAGACAACGGGACATTTGCAGAGGTCTTGACAGGGAAGGGACATGAGAAGGAATTAGAGATTCTGAGCGGGGACATTCTGAGTAAAGCAAGAATCACCCGTTGAGAAAGTTGGATGATTTTGGCAAGAAATTTATGGAGATGTTACCCAGAAATCAAGCCGGCGGTGATCATGGAAATTTTCCTTCGATGGACAAGGCGAACATTATTCCTGTCAGCATTGTGAAGGAGATGCTGAATTCAATTAAGGAGGAGGTTGATAGCTGGCTGAGTAAATTGGAAATGGGTATTGGTCAAATTGGGCCTGAATTGGCAGATAATAGGGTACAACCCATAACGTCCTTTGAAAGGCTTGATGGAGGGGAGAACGTGGAGACAGTTTTGGGCAAGTTAGATAGGGCCGTGAGTCATAATAAAGAGGTCATAAGTGGGCTGGAAAATAACAGTTTATATGGGCTAGCGGAGGATAATAAAAAGCAGGCTCTCAAAAACTATATGGAGGAGAAGAGCTCGGTGGAGGATGGGTAGGTGCCAGAACGAAAAAATGGAGGTCGTGTATCTCCGTAACAAAGAGGCCTTAGTGTTAGACTGCTTGGATCACTCTAATTAGGAAGCAACAAACTTTAGAAAACCTAACTGAAAAACAACACATTGGCTAGTTCTATCAAAAGCTATTCACTCATCAATGTAGTTGGAGGCCGCGGGTGGATGACCTCTCCTTTGATTCCATTTTGGAGTTTGAGGCTCGTTGGCTGGAGAGGAATTTTGGTGAGGAGGCGAGGAAGGTTGTGACAGCTATGGCTGGTGACAAGGCGCCAGGCCCTGACGGGTTTCTCAATGGCGTTCTTTCAAGCTTGCTGGGAGGTGTTGAGAATGGACATCATGAAGGTTCTTAGTGACTTCCATGCTAGAGGTAAGTTTGAGAAGAGCCTTACTGCTTCATTTATTACTCTAAGTCCGAACATTCTAGGTGCTATTGATCTCAAGGACTTCCGCCCGATTAGTCTTGTGGGGGGTATCTACAAAATTATTGCTAAGATCTTAGCTAACAGGCTTAAGATGGTTATAGAGAAGATTATCTCCAAGTCCTAGAGTGCCTTTATTGGATGTAGGCAAATCCTTGATCCAATTCTTATTATCAATGAATGCCTTGATAGTAGGTTAAGATCTGGTGAACTAGACGTCATTTGTAAAATGGATATGGAGAAGGCGTATGATCATGTGAATTGAGATTTTCTCTTGTATATGCTGAGGTGGTGTGGTTTTGGTGAAAAATGGTGCTCTTGGATAGCCCATTGTATTTCCTTAGTGTGATTCTCGGTCTTGGTTAATGGCACTCCTTCAGGTTTCTTTAGTAGCTTCCGTGGGTTGAGACAAAAGGACCCTTTATCTTCCTTGTTTGTGTTTGTGATGGAGGCTTTGAGTAGAATGTTATCTGCCCCGGTTAGTGGGGGGTTGTTGGCTGGCTTCTCAGTGGGTTTTGTTGCCTTCTCTTATCTTCTGGTTGCTGATGACACTCTGATTTTTGTGATGCTTCTTATGCCCATTTGAGTCATCTTCGGAGCTTATTTTTGTGTTTTGAAGCTGTGTCAGGTCTAATGGTTAATTAGCCAAGTTAGAATTGGTTCCAGTGGGTAATGTCTCTCGGGTGGGAAGGTTGATCCGTATTCTAAGGTGTGGTGTTTCCTCTCTGCCACTCAAGTATCTTGGTCTTTTGTTGGGGGCTTCGTGCAAGGCTAAGCATATCTGGGATGGTGTTTTTTTTTTTTTTTTTATAAGTAAATTATCACTAAAAGTGCAAAGCGCAACCCTGATACACAAGAAGCATACAAGAAAAATGACAAAAGGAGAAGAGAAGTGAACAAGAAAATCAGTAAAACTAATCACTAAGAGAGCTAAAAAAGCGGCTGTTCAAGAAAAGAGAGTAAAAAAATGAGGACTTAAGCTCCTCTAAAGTCTTTTCTTGGTCCTCAAAAATTCTATCATTGTGCTCTTTTCAAATGCACCACATAAGGCAATAAGGCACTATCTTCCAAACGACAGCACTCAAAGAACACCCACCCGTCCACCAACAAGCGAATAAGTCAACTATACGAAATGACATAACCCAAGACAACCCAAATCGGCTGAAAATGGCATTCCATAAGATACATGCAACCTCGCAATGAATAAGAAGATGGTCTATGGACTCCCCATTCTTTTTGCACAAACATCTATTCACTACAATGACATGTCTCTTTCTAAGATTATCCATTGTAAGAATCTTTCCTAGAGCCACCGACCAAGCGAAGAAAGCCACTTTAGGAGGAGTCTTAGACTGCTAAATACTCTTCCAGGGGAAAGAAGTGTCATCCTTACAAGCAAGGACTTTGTGGAATGATCTAACATCAAACTTCCCTTTAAGAGAAGGAACCCACCAAAGCTTGTCAACCCCTTCCCTTCTCTCTCTATGGGAATACAACAAAGAGTAGAAGCAAGCCAAGACATCCACCTCTCATGTGCCGCTCGAAGAAAACTAATGTCCCACCAAAGAGAGCCACTAGAAAAGTCCAAGTTAGCTGCAACACAAACATTCTTATCACAAGCAGCTCCATACAAAACTTGAAAAGCAACCTTGAGGGCTAACTCTAGGGGTATAGGTTGGCTAGTTGAAAAATGGTGTATTTGTCCAAGGGTGGCAAGGTTACCCTCATCAAGAGTACCCTCGCTAATCTACCTACGTATTACATGTCTCTCTTCCTTCTTCCGGCAAGTGTTGCTAACTGCATGGAGAAGATTCAGCGTGATTTCATGTGGGGTGGGTTAGGTGAAATATCATTTGGTGAGTTGGTCCCAGGTCTGTTCTCCTATCTTTGAGGGAGGGTTGAGTATCAGGAATTTGATGGTGTGTAATCGTGCTCTGTTAGGTAAATGGTTGTGGCGGGACTTGAGAGAGAGGCTTGGTGGAGATTAGCAGTGAACTCTAAATATGGTAGCTTATGGGGAGGGTGGTGTTCTCTTGTCATTGCAGGAGCTNGGCAAGTGTTGCTAACTGCATGGAGAAGATTCAGCGTGATTTCATGTGGGGTGGGTTAGGTGAAATATCATTTGGTGAGTTGGTCCCAGGTCTGTTCTCCTATCTTTGAGGGAGGGTTGAGTATCAGGAATTTGATGGTGTGTAATCGTGCTCTGTTAGGTAAATGGTTGTGGCGGGACTTGAGAGAGAGGCTTGGTGGAGATTAGCAGTGAACTCTAAATATGGTAGCTTATGGGGAGGGTGGTGTTCTCTTGTCATTGCAGGAGCTTTCGAAGTGGGGTTGTGGAAGAATATCAGGAAAGTGTGGGAAAAATTCTTTAGTTCTACGAGATTTTTGGTGAGGGAAGGTTCTAGAATTAGCTTTTGTCAGGATAAGTGGTGTGGGGATGTGGCTCTTAAGGTTGTTTTTTCAGTCGTAAATGGCTTTGCTTGTGCGAAGAATGCCTCTATTGCGGCTAATTTGGAGATCTTGGGCGGTTCCAAGCAGTTGAATGGGAGCTTTGCTAGAGCAGCGCATGATTGGGAGATAGATGTTTTTGCTTCCTTCTTCTAGGTGTTGCATTAAGCTTCTGTGATAAGAGGTTGTGTAGATTAGCTGTGGTGGGTTCCTGCCAAAAGAGGTTTGTTTAAAGTCAAATCCTTTTATAGCTCTTTGGTAGCTCCTGAAGGTTGCTGCTTTTCTTGGAAGAGTGTTAGGCGGACTCCGGCTTCCTCGAGGGTTGTCTTCTTTGCTTGGTCGGTGGCTTTAGGCAAGATTCTCACCTTGGATAATCTAAGGAGGCGGCACGTCATTGTGCTGGACAGATGTTTCATGTGCAAGAGTAATGGAGAGTCTGTGGACCATCTCCTGCTTCATTGCAATGTGGTTTCCGCCATTTGGAGCGCTTTTTTCAGTCGTTTTGGGTTGTCCTTGGTTATGCCTAAATGTATTGTTGATTTGTATGATTGTTGGTGGTTCTCTGGCAGGCTAAAGAGTGTTGCGGTGTGGAAATGGTGTCTCATGCCTATTTTAGTGTTTGAGGAGGGAAATAAATGATAGGAACGTTGAGGATAGAGAGAGGTCGTTGGAAGAAATATTATCTTTGTTTTACGATACTTTGTATCTTTGGACTGCAGCTTTTGTTTTTCTATGTCACTTAGTTATAGTTATTTCTTTGTTCGTTTTGCTTTCTCTAGTTTGGTGTTTCATTCTGTATACTTTCTGTGTACTTAGGAGTGCCGTACGCTTTTAATGAGATTGGTTTGTGACTTATTAAAAAAAAAAAAAAACCGAACTGGCTATAATCCACATATAAATGCCTGTTATTTAAGTAGATCCATATACTTATCATAAAAGTTAAGTAAGATCTATATACTGGTAGAATAAGCCTTGGATTCACAATTATGGCCCACAATCAAGAAATTATGAGAATACTTTTGACTCCATAAAGTCCAAATATAAAGTAAAATAAAAAAAAATACTAAGAACCTATTAGCTACTGTAAACACTTATTCTTTGTCCCGAAAGGTTTCTTGCTTTGTGTGGAGATGATTAGATTATATTTCATGTCTAAGCAAGAAATCACAGCTAGAATAGGGATACCTGTAAGAAATAAACCTAGTAGCTACTGTTTATCCACATTTTGAAGCTTTCTTTGTAAATTAAACCAACCGTATCAAACCGTGAGTATTCTACAAATCCTAGACTATACACCTCATTTATTCACTTTCTCAAAAACCTTTACTTGCGTGTGATGTTTTTTTTTTTTTTGTTTTGTTTTTGATCTATCATGTTTTGCAGATTGATTCTATTAGTTTTCTTTCTATTATATATTGTAACATTGATGCTAATTAAACAATTATGCTTTTCAGGATGCAAAGGAGCATCTTGCTGCACTAGCTGACAAGCTGGGTGCCTCCCTGACTGATATTGATGTATGGAAATCTCAATCCTGATTTTTGGATGTAGGCCAAAATGACAATATAGGATCTTATTTTTGGTTATTTGTGACCTATGGTTATCACAATTTGTATCTTTGTTATTTGAGGGGAATGTATTCTGAGTTTCATCTCTTCATTATTTCTGAGGCTAATAATGTTATCTAATTTCCAGTTGTCAGTAAAATCACCACGAACACCAGCTGATGCTGCTGAACAAGGTGATGTTTTTATGCCTAGAAAAACTTTCTCCTGAAATTTTTGATGTTCTGTTAGTATTTGATTTTCCTCAACCGGGTAAAATTTATTTAAATTTATTTTGAGTGACATTAATGACTAGTCTGTTGTGGTCTAGTATTAGTATGTTGAGGCACATGCGTTTTGGTGAATGAAGTTGGCATTTACCTGATGAATTTATTGTAATAGTCTGGACTTGCTGCAGAATTAAAGTGTGGTTGAAAAGATCTACCGACTTCTGTATGTTTTATTTGCTAATTTCAAAAAGGTTAAGTAGACGTTTTTTTTTTTTTCCGATGAATAAGTAGATTTTGGTTCTAAAGATTCAGTATGAACATTCTCTGTCAAATAACTTTTTAACCTTGTGTGCCTCATTAACGTGGTCAGTACTGTACATCAATATGTATACCTTTGTAAATTGTCTCTTGAAAAGATAGAACTTTATGGTGTAGAACGTATGTACACAAACAAATGTTGAGGTCCATGCATAATAAGTCATTAGACAACAGAGAGCAGCATAGTTTTTTGATAAATTTGTTACCTATCAAAAACTCAGAGCAGTACAGTTTTGAAGTTTTCTAAAAGCCCGGTGCCCTTGAAAATGTATATGGTTGGATTTACATAGGGGTTTATAAGAAGTACCATTTGTTTTATATGCACTTAGGGGTGACAATGGCTCTTCATCCCTTGTATGAAATATGTTTTTGAGCTTGAGATTAGATCATTAACGTTGAATTATTTCTCTTAATCATAGTCATTGAAAAAGTTTGCAAGTTATCATTATGTGTACCTCCATTCCAGCTCCCACGACATCTGATATTTTATGTTTTCATATTTGGGTTTCTCTGCTGATAGATTATGATGAGAAGGCTGAAGATGCAGTTGATTATGAAGATATTGATGAGCAATATGAGGGTCCAGAGATTCAAGCTGCTACTGAGGAGGACCATTTGTTGCCCAAGAAGGAGTACTTTTCCGCTGAAGTTTCTTTTGGCACTTTGAAGTCCACGTCTGTGTTTGATGATGAAAATTATGATGAGGAACTTGAACAAGAACATGAGAGGGTGGATAACAATCTTCAAGATCAAACTATATCTTTAACAGGTTTAGTATCTGGTCATCTATTAGTTTCCAATTTTTGCATAATTTACTAGTCACTTTTTTAATTATAGGTACATTCATATACACATTTAGATAAATATACGTGTATGAACAGAATATATATATATTGACACATTTACCATTAGATTATATACCCTCCCTAAGTTTTGTTCTTCCTAAATATCATGATGAGGGATTAAGAATTATTTCATCTGCAAAACATTAGTTTTTTTATACGTTTTAAAAATAAAGAAAATATTTGACTTTATGGATTTGATAGTTCTCATATCTGATTGTCATGAAATTTGACATGCATATATAAAGAGCAAATATAAGTTATTGGTGAGATTGTGAGATATTCTATTAGAAGTTATTGGGTGGTGGAACATTAACAAAAATGTATATCAGGTGTAACTTAAACTTGACACCTATATATATATATATATATATACACATATTTTTGGTCAACTTGACTCCTATATTTATACACACACATACACACCACTGTGTAAAGGGACTGACCACATTAACTCTCATCTTTTGTTCTCAAAAATATTTTTGTAACGGGAGGTCTCTAAGTTCTTAAGAGGGTAGTTGTGCTGATAACCGTGAGGGTGTGAAGGTTGCTTAGTTCTTCAAAAATGGTGGTTGCTTTGGATCGCTTCCCCCACCCCGCCCCCACCCCCGCTCCCCGCATTTAATGTTTTCTATGAAATTCTTTCTATTGGAAAGAACTTCTCTTTTGGAAGAAGTGAGTTGGAGACAAAAATCAAGGGTTCTTTGGTTGAGAGATAGAGACAAGAATGCTAAGTTTTTCCACCGTGTGGCTAATTTCCATAGAAGGAACAACATTGTGGAATCCTTAGTGATCAAGGACTCCGTTTCTTCAGACGCTACATAGATAAGTGAGCATATATTGCAGTTTTACACTCGTCTTTATTTAGAACAATTTGGTTGGAGGCTGAAGCTGGATGGTCTTTCCTTTAACTCTATTGATGATGACGAGACTTTGTGATTGGAAAGAGCCTTCAAGGAGAATGAGGTCTTGGAGGTGGTGAAAGCTTTGAACAGCGATAAGGCCCCAGGTCCCGATGTTTTTTCCTTTGCCTTTTTGTTTTTTGAAGGGGGGGGGNGGGGGGCAGGCCTAAAAGAAGATGTAATTAATGTTTTTCATGAGTACCACACTCGGGGTAAGTTTGAAAGGAGTCTTAACGCCTCTTTTATTGCTCTTATTCCCAAGAAAGCATTGGCGGTGGAGGTTAAGGACTTTCACCCTGTTAGTCTTATGAGCATCATTTATAAAATTATCTCTAGTCCCTGCGAATAGGCTGAAAGCGGTGTTGGATAAGGTCTCAGAATGCTTTTTATCAGGGGTAGACTTAATCCTTCTCTCAAAAGAAAGTCTCGTTAGTAGAATTAGATCAGGGGTCCTTGGGTGCTCTGTAAATTGGACCTAGATAAGGCTTATGACCATGTTAATTGGTATTTCTTGTTGGATGTGGTTTCAGGAAGAGATGGCGTGGTTGGATCGCTCATTGCATCTTTATAGTGCAATTCTTTGTTTTTATTAACGGAACTCCTTCTGGCTTCTTTGATAGTTTGCGAGGCTTGAGATATGGGATCCTTTATCCCCTATGTTGTTTGTTGTTGTTATGGAAGCGTTAAGTAGAATTTTGTCCGCCTTTGTGGATAGGGGGCGCTTTTATTAGGCTTTTTTGTGGGATCTAGGATAATGCTGAGTTGCTGTGTCTCATCTCTTATTTGCAGATGACACGCTGATTTTTTGTGAGTCTAATCTTGATTATCACCGTATTTTATGCTGCCTTTTCTTATGCATTGAAGCTGTTTCGGGGTTGAAAATTAATATAGCTAAATCAGAATTAGTCCCTGTAGGCGCCATGGAAGATGTCAGAGGCTTGGCCGGCATCCTTTGTTGAAGGGTATCCTCTTTGCCTATGAAGTACCTACCATTGGGGCTTTCGTGTGAGGGGAATGAGGACTCGAAAGCCCCACCACCGGACCAATATCTTTAACACAAAAAAGAGCCCAATCCAATGGAGTAACAGGAGAAAAAATACCTAGAGGGGAATGAGGATCAGATTGTGGCTCTCTTGAAAGCCATTGAAGAGGATCATGCGCGGGAGGGTAAGGGTGCTTGCTCCAGAGGTAGAAGGAAGCTTCTGAACTTAGAATGCTCCATTAATTATGAATCTACATGTGTGTCTTTAAGGCGTGGGAAAGGCAAGGCTCACTTTGTTTAGCGTGGAGTGTAGCGTGTGGGGTCTTGGGTTTGAGGATTTTTGGTGTTTTGTGGGTTTTGGTGTTTTGCGGTTTCTTTTTGGGGTGCTTCCTTGTAGTTGTGGTGGGTCTCATGGGTTAGAGTGAAGGTTTTGTTGTGGGTGTTTTTTTTGGGTTTGTGCTTTTCGCTTTTAAGATGTTTTTTTTGTATACTTCATGTGTACTTAGGGGTGTCTCACGTTTGCTTTTTAATAAAATCTGACTTATAAAAAAAAACCATTGGGAGCTCAGTTTAAGGAGAAATCTATTTGAGATGACATTATTGAAAAGATGGACCGTCGTTTGGGAAGATGGAAGTGGCTTTTTTTGTCAAAGGGTGATAGGATTACTGTGATTAAAAGCACTCTCTTTAATCTGCCTACGTTTTTTCTATCCCAGTTGGTGTTTCTAACCATATAATGAAAATTCAGCGGGATTTCCTAAGATACGAAGTGGGAGATGAGTTTAAATTCGATCTTGTCAGTTGGTCCAAGATTTGTACTCCTATTTCCTTAGGAAGGTTAGGGGTTAGGAACCTAATTTTGTTTAATTGAGCTCTCTTTGGGAAATGACTATGGTGTTTCGGCATAAAGAGGGATGCCTTGTGGAGATTGGTGGTGGAAGCTAAGTATGAAAGCATGTGGGGTGGGTGGTGCTCCAATGCGGTGCACAGGTCCTATGGGGTGGGCGTGTTTAAAAACATTAGGAAAGGATAGGGGGATTTTTCTAGATTTGTGAGATATGAGGTGAGAGATGGGCTTAAGATTCGATTTTGGCATGATGTTTGATGTGGAGATTAGATCCTAAAGGAAGCTTTCCGAGTTTTGTATAGTAATGCTTGTTTTAAGGAGGCCTATGTGGCGGACCATAAGGTGGTGGCAACAACACCTATCAATGGAATATCACCTTTATCATACATGTACATGATTGAGAGTTAGAGATGGTCATCTCTTTCTTGAACCTCCTTTACTCTATCAAATTGAACGTGGGGGGGGGGGGGGATAGAATTTGTTGGCTCCCTTCCAAAAAGCTAACCTTCGAGGTCAGATCTTTTTATCGTGCTCTTAGCCCCCCTTTTGGTTTTTCTTTCCCTTAGAAGAGCGTATTGAAAAATAAGGCACCATTGAGAATGACTTTTTTTGTTTAGACAACAGCATTAGGAAGGATGGAAGGATTTTGACCTTGGATAATCTAAGAAATCCAAGACAGAGGCACTTAATAGTGATGGATTAGTGTTGCTTGTGTAGGAACAATTAGGAATCAATCGATCATCTTTAGCTCCATTGCAGAGTTGCTAGAGAATTGTGTGTATTAGTTTTCCGTCTTTTTGGGGTAGATTGTGTAATGCCAAATTGGGTTGTGGTGTTATTAGCTAGTTGGAGTGACCAGTTTGGTCGTCATCGTTACTTGCTAGGAAGATGGCTCCCATTGTGTGATGTGATGCATCTGGAGAGACCACAATTCCCGTAATTTTGAAGACCGTGAGAGAACGACGGTAGCATGAAAAGATATATTGATCAAGACTCTCTTTGGGTGAATTGTTGCTATCAATAGTTTTTGCTTTGTTAACTTTGTAGAGTTTATTGATTTTTTTCTTTTTCTCTCCCTAAGCAGGCGTTTTCTCTTGTATACTCCCTGTGTATTTGGGTTGCGTCCTTCTACGCTTTAATAAGATTGTTTTACTTGTTAAAAAAAAAAGAGATTATTATATTTGTCCTGATCTTTTTTTGGCTTTAGTGTGTTTGTAGTTTCTCACTTCATAAACTTTTCCTTTCCTAGATTTTCATTTTGAAGTTTGACTTATTTAAGCTTGCCTATATCAGGTGAGCAGGTTGAATATCCTATGATGGTTTCTGGAAGCGAGAAATCTCTTGAGAATGATCTACAAGTTGGCTCTCTAGATGATGAAAATTTGGATGTTGACCTAGAAGAATTCCAGGTCAGATTTGTGATATCTTTTTAAACCTTCTGCCATAATTATATTGTTAGTATTATAATTATCATTATTGGCGTCATCATCATCATTATCTTATTATAGGGGAAAATATGCTTAGCCCCCATGAACTGACCGGTAATTTGCAGATAGCCTCCCAAACTACCTATTGTGACACTTGACCCCCTCAAACTACTGTTTGGCATCCTCGTTACTATTTGGTGTTAAAACGACGAAAATTTGTGCACTTGACTCTCACGTGCAAAGTTTTTATTTGAAATGTCCATGTCCAAATTTCCTTCAACCAAAGAAAAAAAAAAGTTTGAGGGTTGATTCATCCACCCCGAAAATTGTTTTCTTGGGGTGGCTAAACCACCCCCTCGAGCTAGGGATCTGGTTTGGCTACCTTGAAAGTCGTTTTTTGAGGATTTCCAAACCACCCCAGGGCTGCGGGAATGGTTCGACCACCCCCAAAAGAGGACTTTTGTGGAGTGGCCAAACCACCTCCTTAGCTTGAGGGGGTGATCCGGCCACCCCATCTATCTCTTTTTTCTTTTTATTTTGTTATTTTTTTAAAAAAATTTATTTGGAGGAAAATGCAACATTCTAATTCCTATGATAAGGGTATTTTGGTTATTTTCTATCTGTTAACGGAGGATGCCAACTGCAAGAAAATGATAGTTGGGGGAGTCAAGTGTCACAAATGGCAGTTTGGGAGTAAGTGCAAATGAGGTGTTAGTTCGAGGGGGTAAGCGTATTTTCTCTTTTATTATAATTTTTTGGTTTTTAGACATCATAATGCCAAAGTTCTATTTGCTTTTAGATGTATGTTGCGTTTTTTTCGATGTAAAATGTTTTTTTGAAGGAAAATATTTTCAAGTTGTTTGGTATGGACTCAAAAAATGATGCAGAAGACATTTTCAAGTGTTTGGTTAGCATGAAAAATCATTTGCACTTATCCCCAAACTACCATTTGTGACACTTGATTCCCCTAACTACCATTTTCTTGCAGTTGGCATCCTCTGTAAGCATTTGATGTTAAAATGGATAGAAAGTGCCACACGTACAAATTATTGATTTGAATATATACCCAAAATACCCTTATTATAGGAATTAGAATGTCGCATTTGCTCACCACCACCACCCATCTGCCCAAGACCACCATCAACAATGGATTATACCCCAAAATTGCCAAAACCATTAGCTATCCAATTTCTCAAGATAGAAATTCATATAAAAGCTCAAGAGGACAAGAAAGGAATCATGGCATTTCCTCCGTCTCTTGAGTTTTCTTCTATCTGTGTCATCCTTTTTATGCTCTCAACCTCATTGGACTAGAGGAGTCAGCTAAGGGCGGGAGTGTTGTGACGTTAATGGAGGGTGGTCGTGGGTGTGTAGAAAGGGGTTGTGGGCTGGGAGGGAGATGCCGGGTTGTGAGTTGCACTGGCAGGGGGTTATAGGTGGCTGGGTTGGATAGTGTTTGTGGTGCTGGGGGGTTTGCCTTGCATGTAGGGGTGGGAGTGGGGTGAAAGGGAGAAGAGATGAGGCCCAGGAAAGGCATAAGCCATTTTCTTGTCCACATTACCAAATTTGCGGTTGACCTGGAAATTAATTTTCTGTTGACCAACTTTTTTTGCTCATGCCAAACATCCAAAAATGGGGACGCCAAAAGAAACGTAGTCATAATTATTTTGTTTGATCCCTAAGTGATTTTTTGTTTTTTTAATTATCAAGATAGGAAAATTATTGACTAGTGTCATGAAGCCGAGACCTGATTTAAGTTCTAGTGTGGCATGAATGAAAGTGTACTTACATGTTTATAATTGTCAATGAATCCAAGTGCTGTTATTTTTCTAGTTCTGGTTTTCACGTTACAAGACTTTATGAAGATGTTTTTGGGTATATACTTCCTGGCTGAGTGAACAAGTAATCTGGGTGTTTGTCTCTATTTGGTGTATGTTGATGTCTTGTGAGAGGGAAATTGCAGTACTTTTTAAATAAAACTTGATGCTTTGGAATAAATTTTCTTTTTATAGCATCTTTCTTTCATGAATAAAACATGGGGATCGTACAGATAAAACTTTCTTTTTTTCAGTAAAAAGGACTAATAAGTCCTGAAATTCTGAAGCACTAATAAGTATATAGGTACAATACGATATTATATACTATGGCAATACGTCAGTTTTTGAAAATCTAGCATTAGATATGATGGAGATACATTGGTTAAGTAATGTATGAAAATATTTTTAAGAGAAACTTTACTTACGCCCTTTATGTTTTAGCACTTTTACAATCATATTCTTAAAGTTTAAAAAGTTGTAATATTGGGTTACTATGTTTCAAAATTTTACAATGTCACTCCAATTGTTAGGGTTTAGGTTTACATCATACGGTATATAGGTGAAATGTCCACCCCTTTAAAACTAATAAAAATACATAATTACCCTTAATATTTTTTAAAAAAAGTAAAACAGAAAAAAGTAAAAAAAAAAAAAAACACCAGCCCACGACTGACCTTTTAGTTGTGGGTCTGGCCAAGGTTTCCCATATTTTTAGCTTAGAAAAAAATATAATTTTTTTTTTAAATACACATAATACAAATTGTTAGTTTAAAAGATAAATAACAAACATTAGAAGGCGTAAAATATGCATAAATAATGAAACTAACTTAAAAAAAAATAATGAAACTAACTTAAAAGCTATGAATAACAGCAGAATATATGATCCCTGACTTCTATTTCATATTTATAGAAATTTGAAATTCTGAAAATTTGTAAACCACTAGACGATGTATTTATTATCCCTTTTTTCAAAAGAAATTTCAATTTTTATCTGAAACATATATGTGCGATATCTAAGTCGTATCCCACCATATCTCTTCTTTGTCCATAAAAAACTAATTTTCCTTATTTTTGGAGGTGTATTGATGCATCCCATGATATTTAGAAATATCTCCTATGACCTAATATATTTATATATGACCAATAAGTCCTTTGATTTTTCTTTTTCCAAAGAAGTTGCATCCTACAGTAAATGTCAAATTTTGATATTTTACTATATTCAAGACTTACCAGTCAATTACTCAATAGTTAAGGAAGTAGAAGTTTCTTTTTGGATAAAATTTCCTAACCACATTGATCCATTGACTTTTTTGCTTGTTTTCTTTTCCCATAAATAATTTTGGGATGTACTTTGGTGTTATATATGCATCTTCAGTTTGTGTAATATGGTGTAAATGATTATAATGTTCATTTTCATTGCTTTTTATTTACTTTTTATTGCGAGGATAATTTTTTTATCATTTGGGTTTCTTGACTAGTTGATGTTTACTTTTTTGTTCTTTTGAATTTCAAGTTCTTTGGATTTTGTACGTGATTAGCATATTGAGCTATTTATGAGAATGATAGGCATAGAAAAAGAAGGAATCACAAGGTTTCAAAAAAATTAGGGTAGTTATGGTATAAACTATTTAATATATGATGATTTGGAAAATAATTTAGAAGGACTCTCTGGTCTTATAATAATATTTTAGGCCTTATTTGTCATTTTTTTGAGTTGAAGAAACTAATTTTTAAAAAGCAATGCTTTTTTGCTTGTCAAATTGTTGATACAAGATATAGTTCTGCTCATTTTAACACCATATAGTTTGCACTACTCTAGGAATTGTGTTTATGGTGCTTATTGGTTTATTCTATTTGACTCTTACAGTTCATTGATTTTTTACTTCTTTTAATCTTTCATTTTTAATTTTGACTTTTTATTTTATGAGATCCAGCAGGAAGCACCTCAGAATCAGGAAGAGATTTTAGATGAGAAAGGCTCAGCACCACTGCCTGTTTTGTGTATCGAGAATGGGATGGTGATCTTACGGTTCTCTGAAATTTTTGGTATTCATCGGCCCTTGAAGAAGGGGGAGAAGAGAGACCATAGGTATTCCATTCCCAAAGGTATTGGCCGTAGAATAAGATATCTTCCTCTCAAAGCTGCAAAATCAGTTGATTTCATCTTGCATTAGTATGATTGAAATTAGATTTGGAAATTGTGCATTTGTGCAAATGTGTGTTTGTTGCTCGTTAGAAATTTTGAGTTGATCAACCTTCCTGCATTGTTAACAGTAAAAAAAAAAATTACTCTTATTCTTTTTATTTGCTAGACTGTCTCCTGTTTAATTTTCTGTTCTCTCCCCTTGTCATCCTTCCAGATAGGCATAAATCTCTGGAAGTTTCTGATATTGTTGAAGAGGATGAGGAGGCATTTCTAAAGGATGCTAGTCAAGGTTATTCATTTATGAAACAGGCACATGTAATTGGACATGATGTCTCAGTTCATTATGATGATGACCCAGAGGAGGCAACATTTGGTGTTCACCAAGGGGATGCCTCATTGGCTTCAGAAGATGATGGGCCAAAAAAGGACTCCTGTCTCAGTGCAGAACCAATGAAAAAGGGTGTGGTGGGAAATGTTTCCGCTGGGGTGCAGTCACCACGATGTCTTGGATTTTACCCTCTTGATCAGCAAGACTGGGAAGAGGGAATTCTCTGGGATAGTTCTCCTGTTGTGAGTGATAATTCTGTTGAGAGTTGTGAAATTTCTGGACCTGATTTGGAAGCTTCAGTTGTTAGTGAAACAGAACTACAGACAGGGCCACAAAATTCTTCGTCGGAGCCCCTAGTGGACCCAGTTGAGAATGATCATCGCCATTTACTTTGTAGCTCTCCAAATTTATTGGAGCCGATGGGTTCAAGAAATTCTTCAGGACATACAGACCCTCCATTCTCATCGAGCAGTTATCATCCTCAACTTTTGAGGTTAGAATCCCGTCTAGAAGTGGATATTCCTAACAATGCAGATTGTAGAAAGGAGAATGCTGGTGAGGAGCTTCACCAAAGTGATGATTTACGGCATTTTAGGAAACTCACATCTCAATACAGAGACATGTTGGAAGAATCTTGGTTAGACAAAATAATATGGGAGACAGATAGGCCCATTGAGAAACCAAAGCTAATCCTTGATCTTCAAGATGAGCAAATGCTTTTCGAAATTTTTGATTGCAAGGATGATAAACATGTTGGGCTTCATGCAGGGGCTATGATAATAACTCGTTCCATAAAGTCGAGGAATGGGGATTCTTGTGAGCAACCTGGTCATGGAGGCCAATCTGGTTGGCGATATGTTGCTAATGACAAACACTATTCAAACAGGAAAACTTCTCAAAAAATCAAATCGAATTCCGAAAAACGAATGGCTCATGGTGTCAAAGTTTTTCATTCACAAACTGCACTTATGCTGCAGACGATGAAGCTAAAGTTGAGCAAGTAAGAACAGATGCCATAACTTCATAGCTGTTATTTGATCTTCTTGTGTGTTTTTAGTATTCTTGGTTTGTTCCACTTGTTATCTTGACTCATTAGTTTGTCATCTAGTTTAAACTTGAGATCTACTTTATTTAAAAAAGAAGTCCCTACTTGCTAAAATAGTCTACTACTTGATGCTGCTAGAAACCTGTTTAGTATTTGCATTAACTTGTGTTTTTGGACTATTAGCCTATTCGCCAATATGACTGGGCTTTAACTGTTTTTTTTTTTTTTGTTAAGTAATCAAAATATCATTAAAAGTGTAAGGCAACCCTAGGTTCATAGGATACAAGAGAAAACATCTAGTTAAGAGCAAAAAGATCAAGAAAATCATGATAACTAATCACCAAAGGATACCCGCTAATGCATACACGGACACATATGTTGGTGATATGTAATTTATTATTATCATTGATGAGAAACTTATCTGAGTGATTTCCTCTGCTCTCTCTCTCTCTCTCTGCTCTCTCTCTTTTCCCTCCCTCCACTGGCGGTGGCGCGTCTAGGCGCGTCACGCTAGTTTTTAGTTTCGTTTTTCTGCTATCAATCCTTGCTCTCTCCCTTCTCTTAGTTCTCTGACCTCTTCTGTCGTCTCGCTTGGATTCCTTCTTCGTGCGGTGGCACGTGGAGGCGCGTCGTGTTGGGTTTCATTCTCGACCCGATGAGGTGCAGTGCTTTCGGTCATGGAGTGTTGGTTTGTGTTTTGTGGTGCAGTCTGAGGGGGTCTTGGGATGTCGGATGTTCGGGTGAGCTCATTCTTCTGAGTGAGATCGGTGGTAGGTTGGCGATGGTATTCTTGAGACGCGTTTCTGTGAAGGCCAAAAGTTTTGAGCTTTCGGTGGGGGAAGAGGCCTCAGTTCTTTGGCTAGAGGAAGGGTTTCTCTAATGTCTTGTGTTTGGGTTCGCTGGTCGTTGGGTGGTTGGCTTCTACGGTGGAGAATCTGGTGGTTGAGCCTGGTTCGAAGGAATTCGTGAAGAGTTTCAAGGAAGGACCGAAAAAGTTCATTGCTTAGAGAGATTCTATTAGGTTTGGCCATTTTTTGGAGGTAGTGGTGTACTTCGAGGGTGGCCGAAGAGGTCGTAGTGTGATGCTTGAGGGTCGTAAAGGGCATGGGTAGAAGCGTTTTGCCGATGAGCTAAGCAAGGTGAAGGTTTTCTTTGAAGTTTTGTTGGGTTGCTCTGTTGGGAGGATGGAGTCATCGTTGGATGCTCTTTCAACGAAGGGAAAGAGGTGGGGTAGGGAAGCAGCTCACCTTGGTGGAGAAAGGCACCTCGATGGTTCCCTGTTCTGTCATTCGCAGAGGTGGTTCACATGACGGTCCCTTCTATGGACAAGAAGCGCCCTGAGGTTATTTCAAGAGAGAACTTGACCTCTTTCCATTGGGGGTGACAGAGTAGCATTTGGTGTTGAGATCGGCGGTGAACTGTTATGACCTTGAGATGGCATCCTTTGAACGGTTGGGTAAGATTCGTAAGAACATCCATGAAGATGTCAATCGCAGAGCTCGAGGCTGTAGCTTTCGTGGATCAGCATGCTCAATGGCTAGGGATGCAGAAGATGACGTTTTGGCTAGGGCGTGGATTTTGTTGGAAGCATTTGGCATTTTTGGATCAATTCAAATTTCAAATTGATCAGGCCTTTAGGCGAGTGCAAAAACGGTGGCAGGCCTTGGGCTTGGGCTTGAAGCCCATTTTGGGTCCTTTAGGTCATAAAGGATTCTATGCGCTTAAAAGGACCTGCAAGTTTCTGATACCCAAGAGGGCCCTGAAGGCTGGCTTGGACCTGGGTACGATCCCCTATTCGGTTCGTGGAGGTCCGTTATCCTCAGCTCGGCGGAGGAAGCAGCCCAGCTCGAAGGTGGTTTAGGCGTCGTTGTCCACAGGATCGGTTGGTTCTCACGGTGGGTTTGCCTTGTCTCCGGCTTCAGTGACCGGTTCTGGGCATTCTATTGAAGTGGACCCGGTTTTTGGAGCAAACCCAGTTTTAGGGGGTTGTCTGAATCTTTTCGTTCCTCCGGAGGCGACGGAGTCGGCAGTGAAGGACGGTTTTTTCAGGTACAAGGGGTCTGTTACGCTAGCCGACGATGATTTTTCTTTGAGGCCATGCAACCGAGAAATCGTCTAAGCCTTTGTACTTCTACAATCGCAAGCACAAGGTTAAGAGGGCTTCAAAGTTGGATATGGGTCAGCCTCCATCGTTTCTGGTGGGTTATATGTGTTGTTTTCGGCGTTTGAGCCAGTTGGCATGACGGGGTCCAAGATGGAGGGTTCTTTCTAGGATCCACGAATGAGGCCTATGTAGATCAGGGTCTCCTTCCTGTCAAGTCCACTGCACAATCGTCTCCGGCGAGGGGTTTCCTTCGGCGGGGTTTTCTCAAGCCGTGCTCCTTAGGTGGGGGAATCTTCGAAGACCGTCTCGGAGGTGGGGGAATCTTCAAAGAGGAATAATTTGCTTGGGGCTGGGGATGGAAAGCTTGGAGACGTGGGGGTTGATGGGTACTTTGAGGTAGTGGTTAGTGCGATGGGGATCGCTCTAGCTCTGGGGCTTACTTTTAGGGGAAATGAGAATAGGTTTTTGGATCTGTTGAGTGCCCCTGAAGAGGGTTAGCATTGGGAGGTTGAGGGTTCTGTTTTGAAACAAAAGGGTTGGAGGGAGTGAAAAAACTTGGAATGCTCTATCAATTTTGATGCTAGAGGCAATGGGTCTAGCTGGGGTAAAAGCAAGGCGAGTTTGCGGGTTTAGGGTTGCTTTGTGGGGTTTTTTTTTTTTTGTGATCCTTGTGTATACTTCCTGTGTATGTAGGGGCGCCTTATGCTTTTTAATCAAATTTGCTTTTTACCTAAAAAAAAAAAAAAACTAATCACCAAAAGATGAACAAAAGCAGCTGTTCAAAGATACAGAGTAGAGAGGAATAAAGACTAAATCTCCTTTAAAGTCTTCTCATGACCCTCAAAACTTCTGTTTCTTTCCCTTCATAGACACCATAGAAGGCACGAAGGCATTATCTTACATATAGCAATACTCTAAGAGCTTACTAGGTGAACTCTACGCCTAGTCTACCCTATAAGAAATACGTTGAAACTTCTCAACACGGTAAGCAACACCTGCAAGGAGAGGAAAGAGTGACATGAAATATGTAGGTAAATTGGTAAGTTTGCTCTTTATAAGGTTAATCCTACCACCCTTTGACAGATACATCATATTTCAACTTGCCAAATGACGCTCTATCTTCTCAATAACACTATCCCAAATATGCTTGGCCTTATAGAAGGCCCCGAACGGTAGGCTAAGATACTTTAAGGCAGAGAAAAAACCCCACAACCCAGAATACTAGTCAAGCCATCCACATTATCAACATTTCCCTCAAGAACCAGTTTTGATTTAGCCAAGTTTATCGTGAAATCCGAAACAGCTTAAAAATATAAGAATAAGCACCGCAGATGAAGTACATGATCTGGGTTAGACCTACAGAAGAATCAAAGTATCATTAACAAACAGAAGGTGAGAAATATCAATCCTATCCATAGAGAAGCCAAACAACAAACCCCCATTCACTACAGCAGAAATCATCCTACCCAACGCCTCAATCACAATTAAGGTTGACAATTTTTTACTCGACCTGCGAACCCGACATGAAATCAAAAGGGCTAGGATTAAAGAGTTTGACCCGTTTAATTAAATGAGCCGGGTTAGGGTTGATCTGTTTTATACACATGTTTTAACACGATCCGAACCTATCATAATGACAAGCAATTTTTGACATGACCCGTAAACCCGACATGAACTCAATACAAAATTAGAGGGTTAGGGTTGATAGGTTTAACCTGTTTAATTAAATGGGTCGGGTTAAGGTTGACCTATATAATTTCATATCTATGTCTCGATACGACTCGAACCCGTCACGTGAATACGAATTGTCACCCCTAATCACAATGACAAACAGCAAGGGAGACAGAGGGTCCCCTTGTCTTACACCACAAGAACTACTAAAAAAACCGTGGTGTGCCATTCCCTAAAATCGAGAAACGCACCGAGGAAATACAATGAGCTATCTAAGAACACCATTTCCTAATTAACATGATCATAAGCTTTTTCTACGTCCATTTAACAGATAACACCCGGTTCACCAGATCTTATTCTACTATCAAGACATTCATTATCAATAAGAACAGGATTTAGGATCTGCCTACTTTGGATGAACGCATTTCGCAACTTAGAAAGAATTTTCTCCAGCACCATCTTAAGCCTGTTTGTTAGAATCTTCGAAATAATTTTGTAAATGCCACCCATTAGATTGATCAGGTGAAAATCCTTGGGGTCAATAGCCCCTAGAACCTTTGGAATGAGGGCAATGAATGTTGCATTAAGGCTTCTCTCAAACTTACCACTAGCATGGAAGTAACAAACGACCTTCATTATGTCCTCTTTTAAACAATGCAGCAAGCTTGGAAGAACGCCATAAAGAAACTGTTAGGGCCCGGCGCCTTGTCACCATTCATAGCTTTTACAACCTTCAACACCTCTCCTTCCTCAAAATCTCTCTCTAACCAACTAGCCTCAACGTCACCAATAGAATCATAGCAAAGAATATCCTACAAAGGCCTCCAACTAAATTGCTTGGTGTACAATTTATTGTAAAATTGAACAATGTGCTTGCTGATTTCCAACCATCATCAATCAACAAGGAGTCGATGTAATTTTTCCTTCTGTTGGAGTTCGCCATTTTGTGAATAGACTTCGTGCATTTGCACCCTCCCTTAACAACAAGATCCTAGATTTTTGCCTCCAACTCACCTCATCCATAAGAGTGGATCTTTCTAACTCATTGACAACTTCTGCCTTTTTCATGCTCTCCTCAACACCTAAGGCCCTCTCATCTTCTATGATATCAAAAAAACGTAGCTCTTCTAAGAGGATCTTCTTCTCTACGTTGCCAAACACCTCCTCATTCCATCTCTCCAAATCAACTTTCAAAGCCTTGAGCTTACTAGGTAAAATGAAGCTCGGGAAACCTTGGAAATGATAAGAGTCCCACCACTGTATCACCCTGTCACCAAAAGCATAGACTTTAGCCGCATGTTTTCAAATTTGAAGAACCTAATACCCCTTAAAAATCACCATAGTCAAGGAGGATCGGGAAATGATCCGAGCAAAGTCTAGGAATTCTCCTTTGGGACACACCAGAAAATTGGGCTTCCCACGCTAGAGAGACAATGAATTTATCAATTCCGTACCAAGAGGGGGTGATTCCAGATTATTCGACCAAGTAAAAGTTCAGCCAATAAGAGGAAGGTCCATTAGGCCCTGATAAAAAATGAAGTCAAAGAACTCTACCATAGCTGAGCATAAGTGAGCTTTTCTTGATCTCTCATTAGGGAATCGGGTATCATTAAAGTGATCCCCAATGCACCACAACAAATTCCACCAATTGAGCATACCAGCCAAATCATCCCAAAAAAAGCCTTCTATTTCTATCAGAATTAGGTTCATAGACACCCACAAAAGCCCAGGTGAACTAATCTTCAACATTTTGAAAAGTGATTGCCAATGTGGACTCCTCCACACTCGTCGATTTTCTCCACCACCCTCCTATCCCACGTAATCAAAACACCACTTGAAGCCCCTATGGATTACAAACAACACCAGTCAACATGATGGCAACCTCATAAACTACATATGACACAATGACACTACATATTGTCTGTTTCTTGAAAACAGACAATATCAACCTTCCAGTCTCTAACTAAGTTCCTCACCCGTAGACATTTGTCTCTCTCATTCAACCCTCTCACGTTCTAGGATAACAATTTAGGCTTCATTAAGAACTGAAGACCCTCTTTCCTGCCCTTTACCATGGCTTGAGCTCTCACCTTTTGAATCATAATTTATGGAGCATTCTAACCTTCTTAACTCCCAATTATATTTGTTCACAAGTTTCGAACTGGAGGCCAAAACCTTATGACTTCGGCTAGCTTCAATAGCTGTCAGAATTGCCATAAACTGCTCCTCAAAACCCACACACAGCACCCCCACAACCCAAATCCATCCTAGCTAAGGCGGATAGGGCCATTCCTTTTCCCATCTCCCCAGTAATAATAGGCTCCCCCACAACACCCACAGAAAAATTAAAAACCGAGGGAGCAAGAGCCCACCCAGCCTCAACTTGTCTAGGAGGGGATTCCCCCACAAGCCCTGAGGCAGAAGCACCAATATTGAGGCATCCAGGCTGAGGTCCAACCAAACAAACACCCAAAAGCCCAGAGCTGGTAACAGGACTGACCACGGCACCATCAAATGCCCCCATCACCATCTGCATGTTCTGCGTCATTTTGGGAGCGCCCTGAAGACTCTGCACCCCATTCTCAAAGGCCCAGCACCCTTCATATTTTTCAGTTTCAGCAAGTGTGCCTTGGGCATTAGGGGGAACTTAGCCCAAGCTCCCCCTGAGCCCAATGGGCGTCTGTGTCTTGGGCTTGGTTGAACAAGCACTGGGCTTCTTAGACCCATCTATGAGCTGGGGCCAGCACCCGCAAAACCAATTTTAAGACCCTGGTCCACCCAAGCTAAGCATCGATCGACGTCTATATTGATACACACCAACGTTTCCTATAGGGTACAGAAATCAAGATTTTCACTGAAGTTTCCTTCCAACCTCGGGCAGGCTCCACCAACATGGAAGCTGGGATTTGCACCATACCTTCCATCCCTTGATGCTCCTGCAGATGGCTGCCGCCTAGTCATTGTCAATCCCCTCAGGGCACCCAAACTGTCCTTCCCAGCACCGCCCATCAAAAAGGAAGAGCTTGCCGTAGACTTCAAAACCTCTACAAATGGGCTTTCCCCCACTTTGCTGGGGGTGTCGGTTGTCGATAGAGGCTTTCTCTTACCTAGCAATGAGCGGACAACGAAAGATGACTGGAGTAGGTTAACAACCCATCGTAGCTCTGCCGTGAAAATTCTCCACCCTTCACCATTTCTCCCTTCCAGC
Organism: Betula pendula; assembly: GCA_900184695.1. Lineage (NCBI taxonomy): Eukaryota > Viridiplantae > Streptophyta > Magnoliopsida > Fagales > Betulaceae > Betula > Betula pendula. Next base: position 185,786 of record FXXK01000277.1, read on the forward strand.
ACAAGGTTTTGGAAACTGCAGAATTACATGTGCATAACTCAGTTGAAAACTCACTCTGTTTTTGTTATCTATGTGCTTTAACCGAATAAAATTCTGCACTTCTTTTTTTTCTTAACAAAATTGACTTAAAAAAGGCCGGATAACTCCTTTCTGAATACCTTCAACGTGATGTTCCTTTTGTGTTTGAAATTTCCGATTTTGCATGTTCAGTCCATGATTTCATAGTTATGCTACATGTAGCTGAGGTTGGGTTTTTGATTTGCAGATTTAGTGATGACAATCATGTTTTTTTCTTTTGTTTGGGAGGGGGACTTTTGGGGTGGGGGGGGGGGGGGGAATGGTTGTAATTACATAGTTTTATTTATTATAATTGAAAGTTTGGTTGAATTACCAACCATACTAATGTGCAAATGTTCTAGTCAGTATCTTGGTGTTGTATATTATACATGGCATAAATAAATAGCATTTATAGGATGAGGTAAATGGTTTTATTTTTCTCCAATTAACAACTGTGTGCTGGGAGTGCTAGAAAGAAGTTAAGAGGACTGGTGTTCCACCTCATTTAGAAAGTAATAAAGTGGGAGAGTTAGCCCTTTGTTTTAAGATGCCTTGCTCGTGCTATGTTGTGTTAGTAACTGTTGCAAGACGTCTTGCATTGTTGTTAGTTTAAAATAGTAAATTAGTGTAAAAAGTTTCAGTTGTGGCAGATTCCACAAGAAAGTGCAAGGTATCTAGTGCTTTATCAGATTTCTTTCCCCTCCAAAACAGTGTGAGTGTTGTGTTGGAAGATTTCTAACTGTGGAGTTAGTTGAACAAAAGTTAATTCAACAGTCACTAGGGTAACAAAAAATAAATCACATCACCATCCACCAATAATAAGAGAGGTTTATCTTGTCCTAAATGTTACTCAGACATTTTCCTTGCGAATGATATAATCTGATTTCTGTCTGTCCTCTAAAGCTGTTGGCCTCCTCATCAGTCCTGACACGATCTTTACTGCACGTGTTAGCTAGAGAATCAATGTGAGTACAGGGTGCTGATCCCTATGACAGAAAACAATCCTTTCCAATCCAATCTTCTGTGGATGTAAACATAACTTGCATATACTTCATGTGGTACATGCACTCAACTGAACTGCCTGTTGCAGCCTTTGTCCATAAACCTGAAACAGTTATGCTCTGGAGTGTCAATTTAACGAGTAGAAGACAACCAATTTTCTTTCCCAAAATTGGATTTTCCTACCCTGCCTACCTGATGCGGACGCTGTACCAACTTTACCATGGCTTAACTGTTTAAATCTCTAGCATTCTGTTGTTGATTAATGAACTTCTCTCTCTAATCAATTATTTGTGTCTGTTCAGTCATTAACTAGACTTATGGAATGGTCCTACTTGGGGTGATGGGCTGAAAAGTTTATGGAAGAGCCTAAATTTTGGTTTGTTGAGGTTGGGCAGAGCTTCAAGTTCACAGTTCATGTTGATGACATGTAATTTACGAACCCAGGTTGCTTCCAGCCTAGATAGCCCAAATCTAACTTTTAGGTTCTGAACATGCCAAGGGAATTTTCCTAAGCCTAAGAGCTTTTATTGCTATCAAAATGGTTAGAAGTGTGAGTGTCAGTATGATGATAATTCTTTTAATCATGATTACGAGGAAGTCTTGAAGATTGTCATGATTTTCCTGGTTTATATTTCTTGTGCTTGCATGTGATCCACAATGGTTTCATGTGGATATAACTTTATTATTTTATTCTCGTTATCTCCATGCATTCTCTGAAGTCTTACTGTTGTTTTGCAGCAAAGAATTAGCTAATTTTCATCGACCAAAAGCTTTGTGGTATCCCCACGACAATGAGGTGGCTGTCAAAGAACAACGGAAGTTACCTACCAAAGGACTGATGAAAATTTTAGTGAAGAGCTTGGGAGGCAAAGGAATCAAACTTCATGTTGATGCTGAGGAAACTGTCTCTTCTGTTAAAGCAAAAGCTTCGAAAAAACTAGGTTGTCATTTCTCTTTTGGAGTGGTTGTGTGCTCTGTTTGTTCCATTTTTAACTGCTTTTGTTTACTGTTCTTAGAAATTTGCTTAATATACTTGGGATGTCATCTCCTATGTATGAAAACGTAGAGCTTAACTTGGCATACTGTTCTTTTGTAGATTTCAAGCTCCCTGAAATGGTGAAGTTATATTACTTGGGGAAGGCGCTTGAAGACCATGGATCTCTTACTTCGCAAAATGTTCAACCGAATTCCTTATTTCATCTTGTTCGTACAAAAATACATTTGCTGCCGAGGGCTCAAAAGCTGCCTGGTGAGAATAAATCTTTGCGCCCTCCTGGGGCATTCAAGAAGAAATCGGATCTTTCTGTGAAAGATGGTCATGTCTTCCTAATGGAGTAAGTGAGTTGATTTTTTTTTTTCCAACCTTAATCATCGCTCCATTCTCATTCTGCAACCACCATCCTATGAGGAGGGTTTATTTGCTAGATGGTTGTGTTATCTTTTATTAGTATTCTTTTTGATTGGCTTTTGTTGTATGGTGTCTATAAAATGGGCGTAGTGGTCAGTTCTGATTAATGCTGTGGTTTCTGTTTTGCCATTGAACTGTGTTATAGGAGGTTATATTGATATTAGTCTTTCTGAATCATTCTTTCTTTCTTTTTTCACATTTGTTGGTTTATCTGAATATGCTTGCGTTCTAGTTAGATTTGATGCTTCCATCAATACTTTTGCTTTTAGATGTTTGAGGCTTTAAAATGCATGGGGCTATACCTTGTGGGACTTCCTTTTATCTCATTGGGCTTTGGGGTGCCACCAAAGGCCAGATTATGCCAAATATGGTAAGATGCTGGGGTGTGACTGTGGATTTGAGATTTGCAATGCATGTTAGAAAGGGCATGCTATTATGATGAATTTTGTATGTGCTAGATTTGGCTAGACTTGCAGCTGGACTATTTGCTATTTGTGGGACATGAGTGATTTGTTGTCTCACTATGGTGTACAAGCATGATGCATGTGCCTCTGTTGGAGATTGTCTGAATTTGTTTGCGGGCTAGTGATAACTCTTAATGCCTTGTTTGTTACTTGCGTGGCATCAAGGAGAGAGGTTAGTTGATGCAAGATGCTGGTTTGGTGAAGGTCCTTAGTTCGACGCACTTCCATTTTTTGAGTATGAGCACTGTTTGGTGGGAAATAGTGTCATGAAGACTTGAGTGGAATAGTTTCAAAAGGAACAACCGGTGGGCAGATTTTTGTGGTTTATCTGAACTTTGATATAGTGAACTATTCTTTATAGCCACGGACAATTTCGGTGGGGCATGATAATGTTCAAATAATGTCACTGTAAGACTGGGATATTGCAAGACTGACATAGAATGGAGTTTTGGTGCCTATTCTTGATTTTCTTGTGTAAATTTGCATTCACATGGTTGTAGAAGTGGTGATGGCAAAGTGGTGATGGTGCAACAGTGGGGGGAAGTAGTGATAGTGGCTATGGTGGCAACGACAATGACATGGTGGCAGCAGTGATGGCATAATTGTGGAAGTGGCATTGAGAATGTATAGGTTGATGGCTGGTGAGTGAGGGTGTGGTGGATAGGTGATAGTGACATGATAGTGGCGAAAGGGGCCACTATCATGGAGAGGCGAGATGGTTATATCTTGGTTAATATAGTCCTACCATTTGCGTTGTGTCGGAATATTCTTATGTGATGGATATATTAATCCAGTAGATTTTTTATTGGACTGTGGAAGTGTGTATACACATGCTCCCAAATAAAAAGCCATTGAAGAAATGGTGGTTACGTGGTTTTATTCTAATGTTTGGATTATTGATGGTTGTCTCATGGAATGTAGCTTTTTTAACAAATTCAGAGACACTGTGCATCTGTGTAAACGTATAGGGATTCATATAAGCAATGGTTTAAAGTACACATGTAGCCATTCCCTTCATCTAGCTTTTTTGAAGTTGCCTTGTCTGTCTTGCTTATTTAGCTTAGTTGCCTTATTGACACGAATATAATATTTGTTCCCATGAGAGAAAATGTAGGAGGCTTGAGTTTGCAGACTCTTATTCTGATAACAACTATTGCCATGACATAACCACTGTACTCTATTGATCTGTAATTCAAAGTCTGCTGCCATATGCTCAATGTTGCATTCTAAATTGTATTTCAATATGATTTAGAAATGCTCTTTTTTTTTTTTGGATGTAGCAAAAGTTTCTGTTCTCATGCATTGTAAGAAACACATCAAACCTTTTTTTTTTTTCAATTATATTAATTTTAAATACAGTTCATGGTACCTGACATAGCACCATATTGTAAAAACGTACTTTTTGTTAAATGAGAAATTTAACTTCTCATGCATTTAATTATCACATATGGTAATCATATTGTATGAGCCACCTTTTATCATACCGTATTTTGCATTATATAGATACCATATCCTACTCTGCTATTTGCAGCAATTAATTTTTGGTAGCTCTATGTTGTGCATATTGTTCTTGCTTAGTTTTTCTTTTAATACCAAGATTAATTTCTGTTTCTTAAGTTTATTGCTCTGGCGATTCCACAAAATGATTGGTTTTATTATATCTGTAGGTATTGTGAGGAAAGACCTTTACTGTTGGGCAATGTTGGGATGGGTGCAAGACTTTGCACTTATCATCAAAAATCTGCCCCAGATGATCTAAGTGGCTCCTTGTTGCGGAATGGAAACAGCAGCTTGGGGCATGTCATTGTGCTAGATCCTGCTGATAAATCTCCTTTCCTTGGAGACATAAAAGCTGGTTGTAGTCAGGCATCTATTGAAACAAACATGTATAGAGCACCCATATTTAGCCATAAGGTTCCGTCAACTGACTATTTATTGGTTCGTTCTGCGAAGGGAAAACTTTCCATTAGACGCATTGACAGGATTGATGTTGTCGGACAACAGGTTGCCTTCCTGGCTGTATCCCTCTAATACTTTATATTAGGCTTTTTCTCTTAATATTACTAATGATACTTCCATATCATTTACTAGTAATTGAAGCCATTATTGCTGCTAATGGTACTGATCTTATCACTTCTGGCTCTTGGCAAGTTTCCAACAGAAATCATTATTACTAACTGTACTTACCGATGCATTATACAATGAAAATGGAATTAACAAATTCCCAAAAATAAATAATATTTCGAGATGGAACATAAGGGACGTGCAAAACAAAAAATAATAAGCAAACCCAGGGAAATATCCTGAAAGGGGATATGAAATGGAAATAGGGAGAGATGGAGAAGTGGATTGCAGGTGGGTCGGATCATTAATGGTGATTCCACGTCCAAATGCTTTCCAAACCCTTCTAGTTTATATATATATATATATTTTTTATCAAAAAAAATATTTATATAGATAGTGAAGAACATTTGTTTCTCAGGGTGGGGCAAGGCGGGAAAGGGATTTTGTTTCACTGACAGGTTCTGGGGCAATGTTTCTGCCCCACTAGGGTGTTGAGTAGGGCGGGTGGCTATTTTATTTGGTGGGGCAGGTGAAGTAGAAAATATCCTCGACTGCTCCATTGCCATTTGTAGTCAAGAACTCAAGATATACTTGTGGTAGTTAGATTTTGTTTGAACAGTGCGCTACACTTTTGTTCTATTGAAGCTTCATATATATATATGGGAAAGTTTTTTGTAGTGTCAACATTACCTGATCTGGTTAAGTTGATTTTTCTTTGCAGGAGCCTCTCATGGAGGTCATGTCTCCTGGATCAAAGGCCCTTCAGACTTATATGACAAACAGGCTATTGGTATACATGGCCCGTGAGTTCCGTACTTTCGAAAAGCGTCATTTGCTCCCTCGCATTCGTGCAGATGAGTTGCCTGGACAGTTTCCTTACCTATCTGAAGCCATTATTCGGAAGAAATTGAGGGAACATGCTAATTTGCAGGTAATTATGAATGTTTGAGATTTTTTATTTAAGTTTTTAATAGGCTGTAGCACTAATATCCATGTACTGCTTCGGTGTTAGATACATTGTAGTGCTCTGTTTTTTTGGCTTAATGTTCCATATGATAGCTTTTCTATTGTATCCTATACTCATCTAAATACTTCAAATGCATATGCACCGTTTCAGAGAGGACCAAATGGTCAGTGGATTTGGGTTAAGAAGCGCAATTTCCGCATTTGGTCAGAGGATGAATTGAGAGAAAAGGTGAAACCTGAAGATGTAAGTTATACTGTAGTTCATTTGCATTTTTTTTTTTTGTTAAAGAACAAAAAGAACAAAAGCCTTTCTTATTAATGGAATGTGCGTTGTATCTCTTAAAAACATATTGAAACCAGTTAAAGGGGTTGTTGAAGCTATGTGATAAGATAATCCCATCACTTGCATGATTTGGAAAGTTGTTCCTTGGTAGATATTAGATGCCATGACTGGTAAGTTTTTGTTAGTTAACTCTAGACATCATAAGGATTATAGGCACATGTTAATCAATGTTTTGAGTCCCGAAAGGAAAGGGCAACAAATGTTCATGGTGTTTGTTGGCTCCTTTATGCCCCCCTCACTTTTTTGTTGTTGTTAGACTGTAATGATTTGTTATTGTACTCATAGCAGTAAAGCTCTGTGTCTTAGGTGAGCAAGTCTAAGGAACAATCTTCCCAAGATGGAGAGCTCCTCTCATTCATTTTGACACTAGTTATATAATCCACCCATCATTTCCAGCTTTTGTTGTTCCACACAGTACTGGAGTTGTGTTGCATCAGTCCCTCCTAAAGCCCCAATCTTTCCATGACACTGATTTCTTTGACTTCCATATTTTGTCATTCAGAGAAGAGCTTGCTAATGGTAGACAAGGGACAAGGGAGAACCTGTAAATATTTATTATTGTTTCCCAAAATGAGTTTGACGACCTATCTTGAAATAGACAGGACAGGCTAGTCTGAGGATGCATTGGTCAAAAGGGGAGGTTTTGAGTCCGTACTTTGTTCATGTGGCTTGGCTCTTTATTTGGGTTATATATAAGGTTATGATCTTGGCCATTCCACATACCCAATCTTGGAAAGCTAAAGTAAAAATGAATGCCGTCTGTTGCTATGTGATTTCATGCTAATAATACATCTAAATCTTATGATATAAGGTTTTCTCCTTTGCTTTTTGAACCGATTATTAGACAAGTCTTTTTTCAAGTTTGGCTACTTCAAAGCATGCAAATTTTTGTCCTGTGTTACAAGTTATTAGGCTGATGTTAGCACTTATAATTGGCAGACTGTCATGGAGAACACTGCTTGCTTTCCTCTCCGATAATACATTATCCCCTGTAGTCAAGACAACAGATTTTGCATCATCTGAAATAAGTTAACAGGCTTTTATATTTTGGAATTGTGCATAGTTTGTTAAAGTAAAATTTACTGGAAGTTCAAAAAAGTACGCTTATATTTGAATTTAGACCAAGAATTTGCAAGAATTGTGCATTATCTATTAAGCAAGATAACTTAACTTGACAAGATACATAGCAAAAGATAGTAAATATTGTGTCAAAATGTCATTTTAGTAAGAGAAAGGATGCGTGGGTGGCGGACAACACGCAGTTTCGAGTTGGAATGTAATTTTTACTATACCAATTTAGGATCGGGAGGTGGAGATGGTAGTATCTTTTTTTGAGAGGTTGTATTCTTTCCATTTAAGACAAGGAGAAAAGGATAGAATAGTATGGAGTCCTTCCAGAAAGGGGAAAGTTTAAAGTGAAGTCGTTTTATCAAGTGTTAACTAGCCCGAATGGATCCTCTTTTCCATTGAAGAGCATATGGAGAGTCAAGGCTCCTTCTTGGGTGGCCTTTTTTTGTGTTGACAATAGCATTAGGGAAAATATTGACGCTAGACAATTTGAGAAAGAGGAATGTAGTGGCAGTTGAGTGGTGTTGTATGTGTAAGATGAATGGGGAGTCCATTGATTGCTTATTAATTTATTGTGAAGTAGCAAGAGAATTATGAAAGTTCCATTTTTGACTTAGATTGGGTTTTGCCTAGATGGGGCATTGATGTGTTGGTCAGTTGGGGAGGACAGGTTGGACATGGTATAGTTATGGAAGTATGAAGGTGGGTTCCTTTGTGTTTGATGTAGCTCCTTTGGCAAGAGAGGAATGCTCGGAGTTTTGAATATGTAGAGACTTAGGTGACAAAATTTGTGAAAGCATATGTTCAACGCATTATATACTTGAATATCTGCACATCATAGTTTGCTTGTTTCTAGTTTTGTAGATTTATTGACTTTTTGTTCTTCTTTATCTTCAGATTAGGGGTTCTCTAATATACTCCATATGTATTAGGGTTACGCTTCTTTGCGTTTAATTAATGATATTGACATTTCTTATCAAAAAATTAAGATAAAAGGCTTTTACAGATATCCCGTAGCCCTTGAATTTGTGTTGTGTAGATGCAACATATTTTCCATCGACATGTATTTCTCCTAGCACAGGAAAAATTGTTTTGACTTAAATTTCTGAAATTAAATTTAGACTAAGAATAAAGAAAAAAAAAATCAATCAAGATTATAGAACAAAAAAGTTCTGTCAGAGCCATGTGCATAGTCCATTGCTGTTTATTTTTCATTACTTGAGCGCTGCAGTTGTGATTTGACAGATTTCAGAATAGCGCACATAATATCTAAATGTAAGTCATTCTCTACAGGCTATATATTTCATTCCATTTTGTTAGTTTTCGTTTGGTTTTCTACATTGAACATAGTAATTGAAAGGTTAAATAGAAAATTGCAGAATATATAAAATAGAAGCTAATTGGGAAAAACCCTTAGCCAACGTGTATAAGAGAATGAGATAGGGTATGTTTGATAATCGTTTTGAAATGTGTTTTTGGTTTGAAAAAGTGTTTTGATGTAATATAAAGGTAAGAAGTGTTTTTTGGTCCACATTAGAGAATATGTTTCTGGTGTTATTAATATATCACACATGTTGTTCACGGAGGATACCTTGGTTTTTTGTGGGGTCAATCCTGATCACCTTTGCTATTTGCGTACTTTATTCTTATGTTTTGAAGCTGTCTCCGGGTTGAAGGTTAACCTGGCTAAGTCGAATTGGTTCATGTGGGTAATGTGGATAATGTAAATGCGCTAACTGGCATTTTGGGTTGTGGGGTTTACTCTTTGCCTCTGAAGTATGTTGGTCTGTCATTGGGGGCCTCTGACAAGGCCAAGTCTCTTTGGGATGGTGTAGTTGGAAAGATTGAGTGTCAGTTTACTAGTTGGAAAATGATGAATTTGTTTAAGGGTGAAAGAGTACCCTTATAAAGAGCACCCTTTTCAATTTACCAACGTACTTCATGTCTCTTTTCTCATTTTTTTTGGTGTAGCAAATGTCATAGAGAAGCTCCATCGAAATTTATTATGGGTTGGAATAGGTGAAAAGTTCAAATATCATCTGGTTAATTGGTCCATGGTTTGCTCTCCAATTTTTGAGGAGGCATTATGGTGTTGGGTAGTGGAAGCAAAATATGATTGTTGGAACGGAGGTTGGTGTTTTAAGGAGGTTGAGGGGCCTTTTGGTGTTGGAGCATGGAAACATATTAGGAGGGGTGGAGAGCTTTCTCGAGATTTATCAGATTTGAAGTGGAAGATGGTTCTATGCTTAAGTTCTGGCATGCTATTTGGTGTGCGGATCAACCACCGAAGGAAGCCTTCCCAGAGTTATTTAATATTGCTCGATGTAAGGACGTGTGGGTTGTAGACAATATGCAGTTTTCCAATGGTATTATTCAATGGAATGTATCTTTTTTAAGATCTGTATTGGATTGGGAGGTAAATTTGGTGCTCACATTTTTTGGGGTGTTAGTATTCTGTTTAAGATGAAAATTATTTATGATTATGATTTTATTGCAAGTGTAATTGCTTTCTATATTAAGCTTTGTATTCTCTCATATTAAAACCTATGTAAACCGTATGGAAATTATCAAGGAATAAAAATACCATTCTTTGATTCTCTCTTCCTCTCCTCCTTCGTTCTTATTCTCTATTTTTTATACTTGGTATCAGAACAGAAGTCCTGGGTTCGAACCCTGTCTTCATTATTTACCTCCCATTTTAACTAAATATTTCACATGTTAGGCCTCACCTATTAAGAAGTAGTTTGAGCTTGAACCCATATATGAGGGGAAGTGTTAGAGTATAAATTAAATGATTAAATTCATCACTTCCTATAAGTTTAAGCTTTTAAGATAAGTGAAAAATGGATCAACGGTCCACATTAGGGTATTGTACATTTGTGGGAGATGATTTGATTACATGGCGTAGTAAGAAACAATCAGTGGTTGCCAGATCTAGTGTAGAAGCTGTATTTAGAGCCATGGCTCATGGAGTATGTGAAATATTATGGTTGAAGAAATTCTTGAAAAAGCTTGGGTTTGATTCCAAGGATTCTATGAGATTGTATTGTGACATTGAAGCGGCAAATAGTATTGCTCACAATCCAGTCCAACATGATCGAACTAAGCATATTGAAATTGATCGACACTTAATAAAGAAAAAGTCCAAGAAGGTATCATATGCACACCATATATGAAGACATGAGAACAACTTGTGGATATCTTGACAAATGGAGTGTCTAGTAATGTCCTTCATTCAACCTTATGCATGCTGAGCATGCAAGACATTTATGCCTCAACTTGAGGGGGAGTGTTGAAGATGGAAATTATTTCTGATTATGATTTTATTCCAAATGTAATTGTTTTCCATATTAAGCTTTGCATTCTCTCATATTTAAACCTATGTAAACCGTATGGAAATTATCAAGGAATAAGAATACCATTCTCTGCTTCTCTCTTCCTCTCCTCCTTCGTTCTTAGTCTCTATTTTCTCTACTTATTCTCTTAGATGGAGACAAGGTGGTGAGGATTGTATTCAGTGGATTCCTTCAAAGAGGAAGAAGTTTGAGGTGCGGGCGTTTTTTCACGAGTTATCTACTTCAGGGGGTTCTTCTTTTCCTTGGAAGAGTATTTGTAAAGTTGAAGTTCCTTTGAGAGTAGAGTTTTTTTTTTTTGGGTGGACGGCGGCTCTTGGTAACATTCTGACTTTGGATAATCTAAGAAAGAGAAGAGTAATAGTGGTGGAATGGTATTGCATGTGTAAAAGGAGCGGAGAATCTATAGATCATTTTTTTCTCCATTGCGAAGTGGCAAGAGACTTATGGAGCGCAATTTTTACCCTCTTCGATGTCCAATGGGTTATGCCTGAAAGGGTGATAGTGCTGTTAAATTGTTGATGAGGTCAGTTGGGCAGTCGTTCAGTTCTAGCTATTTGGATGATAGTCTCGGTGTGCTTAATGTGGATCATATGGAGAGAGCGGATTGCAAGATGTTTGAAGATTGTGAGAAGTCAAAGGAAGAATTTGGACAGGGGCCGTTTGGCGGGCCCTTTTTACTAGGTCCTTGCATGTAATGATAATATTCATTTTCCTTGGAAGAGTATTTGGCTGACCAAGGTGCCTTTGAGAGTGGCTTTTTTTTCGCTTGATGGGCGGCCCTACAAAAGATCCTTACCATAGACAATCTTAGGAAGCGACCTGGCATTGTGGTTGATAAGTACTACATGTACAAGAGGAATGGAGAGTTCATGGACCATATTTTTCTCCATTGTGAGGTTGCTTACTCCTTATGGAATGCTTTCTTCAATCGCTTTAGGCTGTCCTAGGTTATGCCTAACTATGTGCTTGATTTGTTTGCTTCCCAGTGGACGGGTGGTAGCTCTCAGAGTGTTGTCGTTTGGAGGATGATGTCCTCTTGTCTTTTGTGATGCCTTTGGAGCGAAAGAAATAATCGAAATTTCAAAAACTGAGAGAGGACTTTGGAGGAGTTTAAGTCATTTTTTTGTTCTCTTTATATTTGGACAGCTGTGTTTTTAGCTTATTTAGTAATTAGTTTTAATTATTATTTTATTTTTTTCCTCCTCCTAGATAAGCGTTTCTCTTATATTTCTTGTATACTATGGTTGCGCTTTACGCTTTTAATAATATTTTGATTAATTATTAAAAAAAAAAAATGTGGGGTCTAATACAAAGTTGTTTGGTTGTTTTTTCAAAGAAATAAATACTAAACATACTTCTTTTGAGAAAACACAAATAGATGTAGAGCTAACTTATTAAAAATTAAGAAATTTTTTTTAAAAAAGAGTAGCCATTTGGCCGCCCTTAGCGGAGGAAAGGGCTGGCTGCACGGCCACCCCAGGCATGTTGTGGTCACCCTGCTCCCGCATATCCACCTTTGACATGTTGGGTGACCGCACAGCCTCCCCCTCTCCTCCGTTGGAGCTTGCCATGCGGTCACCTCTCTCCAATCTTATTTATTTATTTATTTATTATTTGTTTTTAATTTTTTTTAAGTAATAAGTTATGCCTTACATGTAAAAAGTTAAGCACCTGTTTTATCTAAATATTCGTATAAGGTGTGAAAAGTTCCTTAATAAGTGTTTTGTGTTTTAAATTTATTAATGGTTTTGAGAAGTGTGTTTTTTGTTTTGAAAATAGAAAACTGTTTTCAAAACGTTACTAAACGAGGCCATAATGTTATGCTAAAATGCGGAACATTTTTCATGTAGTTTGGGATGGTGAGCGGCAAGCTATATGGTTATCCTAGGCTCATATTAGTGGTGCATTTTTTATTGAGGTGGAGTTTATAGGCCCCTATTTCATAAGCTTTTAGGTTAAGGTCAGAGGCATAGATGATGTTGAGATAGGATGGAGGTAAACTAAGAGTCAGAAGATGATTAAAGCTAGTTTCTTTTCATCTTCTAACCCTATTTTGTATTTGCATTCTCTTAACGTTGTTCCTCATATAATTTATCTGGATTTGGTTTGTGCCCTCTTTTAATGAAATCCACTACTAATGGCAATAAATAATGACTTCTAAAATAAATGAAAGAGAAACCTATGGACTTCATATGGGTTCTTTTGTACATTTGTGGGCGCACTGTGTTCCTCTATGTGCATGTCATGTGATTGTTCTGGTAACAGTATTGGATCTATGAGTTCTAAATGATCGTTACACAGTCGTATGTTTGAAAGAAACTGTTGTCTAAGATTATAAGTGTGACAACTGGTCTGCGTTCCTCCTATCTTTACCCATGTTGCTACATTTATTTCATCCACTACATTTTACACAGGAATAGCTTGTGCCTGATAATATCTTATTTTGTCTCTTCACATAAAGCTCCTGACATTTGTTTTTTAACTTTTTTGGGCTTAGGTTTGTGCCTATGAAAGCATGCAAGCTGGTATCTACCGGCTCAAACATTTGGGAATTTCTGCGACATTGTCTACTTCTATTTCATCTGCAATGAGTCGGCTCCCTGATGAAGCTATAGTTCTGGCTGCTGCATCACACATTGAGAGGGAGCTGCAGATAACTCCATGGAACTTGAGTAGCAATTTTTTTACCTGTGTTATTCAGGTAAAAGATGTTATCTGATTTTGTGAAGGACAAAAATTTCTTATAAATTGGTTTGTAAAAAACTCCTACAAACTAGCTTCTAAAAGCAACATGTGTTTTAAGCTATTAAAAAAGTATGTGAGAAGCACATACTATTAAAAATATGTGCTTCTCACATACTAAAGAACACATGTCACTTTTAGAGGCTGATTTGTAGGAAATTTATCATTACGGTAAAGTTTGTCTCCTTTTGTGAAATTGGTATGCCATCTTGGTGATTGTGTTGGAAGTACACGGTGCTACTTGTTATGCTTTTTTGTTGATAGTATAGAAGAATGCTAGGCTTACAAAATATTTTACAAAAATAACTCTTACAAAGTGATGTGGAACAACATGATTGAGAAGAAATGAATCCAAATTTTGAGAAATTCAAACATGTTGTGTCACATCCCTTTGTAAGAGGTGTTTTTGTAAAATATTTTGTAAGCCTAGCATTTCTCAATAGTATATGACTATTGGCTTTTTTTACTCTCAAGAAACTTTACCACAATGGCAAATTATTTCAAGATTTGTCTTGTTGAAGTTGACCTATCTAATGTGCTGCTTATAGACATTGGGATGTATCACTTGAAAATTGAAAAATTAGAAGTGTAAGAAGATTAATTACCTGATCCAGACGGCCCCTGAGACAGACACGCCCTTATAACCCATCTTGGTATTTGAAAATTGACTGCCACAGTTATTCCTTTTGCTTCAGTAGATGAAAAGGGTTCTAAATCAAGACCATGTGTATCCTTGCGTTGATTATGTATTGCGGTTCATTTTCTCCTTTTTTTTTTGTTGGCCGGTGCTTATTACATTGCTTGAGAGTTGAACTCTTCATAGTTTGGCCGCTTTCTTGGGAGGTTTTTATTTTTATTTTTTTAATTTTCTTTTTGGGAAAAGTTTCACAGTGATTTGACTCTTACTCCTGGCTGCCAAGAAATAAGTTCATTTCATCTGCGGCAGCTACATAGCTTTTGAATTAATTTATACAAGAATAATGCTTCTCAGTTTTGCAACTTGCTACACTTATTTTGATGACACTAAGTTTTGCATTGTAAAAATGTAAGCATTTTTTTTTAAGGTTGGCAAGGCAACCACTTTTTCCTAGCCAAACTATAGCAGTTTCATCTGACGATGGGGGACAATTAATCTGCTTAAAGTTGTAGCACAGAATATTAAACTTAACATTATATAGTGCTTTGCATTCAAAAACATTTATTAAGGTTAGAGAATGTGGGCATGCACTTAGTGCTTGCTCCTTTCACTATGTTTGTTCTGAACTTTAGATAGGAGTATCAAGGGCAATTTGCCCATTTTTAAACAGACATACAATGATGATGTCCATTGCATGAAACTTTTCTCAGCCGAAAAAGTCATGTCTTAATTTTATATGGAGATTTTATGGTTTTCTGTTTTTGAAATCCATAAACGTCTAACTGAGGTTTTATTGTTCTGTTTTTCCTTTCTTTTCTTTCTTCTTTTTTTAATTTTTTTATTTTTCATTTGTGTTTTTACTCTCTTGCAGGGCAAAGAAAATATTGAGCGTTTGGAAATTACTGGTGTCGGTGATCCGTCTGGTCGGGGCCTAGGTTTCAGCTATGTCCGGACTGTTGTTCCAAAGGCACCAATGTCAAGTGCAATGATGAAGAAGAAAGCAACTGCTGGTCGAGGAGGGCCTACTGTTACCGGAACAGATGCTGATCTTCGTAGATTGAGCATGGAGGCCGCACGTGAGGTATGTCATATGTACTGGGAAATTTCAATTTGGTTTCTCAATTTGGCTAAATCGAATTCAATTAGTCTCAGTTCATTAAACTTTTCATAAAGCTGCCTTTTTCTTTCCAAATTTGCTAAAACTTTAAGATAGATATAGAACTGAAAAATAAAATAAAAGATATGATGCACTTGCTAGATTAGCCATATATTGATCACACATCTCTTTCATGATCCATTTTTATTTTTATACATCATACTAGTACTGCATCACACAATCTACAAACAGTTCTTCACTAGTTCTCGTAATTCTCAAAGGACTTTAGACTTTTGATGTTGAATCTTTTTTTACCCCAGGGGGAAGGAAGGGGAGATTTGAACTATTTGATGTAGAAATTACATAATCCTGAAATTTTGACTGGTAAAACTTTGTATATTTTTGGGCCAGTAACACAAAGAGGTCACTTATCAAAAAAGTAACACAAAGAGGTCTGGGCAAAGACCTATGGACTACTAGAGGTCCACAGCAGTCCATGTGAAAATTACCAAAATATCATTCATGTTTGATTGCTACATTAAAGAAAAATCACACCAAAACAAATCAAGCAATGTACTAGTAGCCTTCTAATCAACCTGTTCTTATAACTATTTCAAAACTAAAGGTTTGTTTCACTTGAACCTGTTCAAAAAGAATAGGTTCAAAAAGGATTGTTTCACACAAGTGTGTTGAAAACTCGTTCTTTTAACTCTTTGTGCTGAAGCAGGAAAAAACTCAGAATCTAGGTAAAGCATATGCTTTAATGCATTGTTGAATTCCTAGGCGTAATGAAATATTCTTTCTCTGAAACAATAGTTTGTAATTGTCTAAAGCGGTGTTCTATGTTACATGGACTTGGGTATTGTTGTCGAACTTGGGTTAATGTTGAAAAGATGGGACATTGGGACAATGATCCAAAATTGTGTACAAGTATGTGGACATGTCATATATGATTTAGTACCAGATTTGTACTAGATTTAGGTAATAATGTTGTAATTTTTTAGCATCTAAATTAAGGTTTAAGTAAGGGACAGAAATTTCCTCAAAACCTAGTCTCTAAAACTATTCATCCAACCCATTCTATAAAATCGCCATGTATCTCTTGAGCATGTTAGAAGCACATGTTTTTTAAATAGTTCGATTAAAAAATCATGTGCTTTTCACATGCTAAGAGACATATGTCAAATGTATAGACTGGATTGGAGGAAATTCTTCAACCCAATTTGGAGGAAATTTATGTCCTTAGGTAATTTCTTCATTATCTACTTCATATATTGAAATGGATAAAACACTCAACTGAGGAAAAACACCGATACACCAAAAAAAAAAGATATAACAAATCTCTTTTTCACGAATAAGTTAGCAAGATTTTATTCATAAATAAATTAATAAAAAAGTTAGCACTATTCTAAATACTTAAAATTTAGTATTTAGCCCAGCCTCTGGACCTTGTACTAACATAATGTGCTTGCAGAATTCCACAGCTGAATAGTGACTGCATGGGTGTAGCTTTTTTTTTTTAAATACGTAATTTGACAAATTTTATTTAAAGTGTAAGGCGCCCTTAAGTACATATGAAACATCTAACTAGAAAAAGCAAAAAAACATCCCCAGTACACCAAGGTAGCCATCCCAAACCAAAGAAGCCTTCTAACCCTATCAGAATTACAGCCAAGGTAAAACCCCACCCACTCGCCTAACTTTGCCCTCTCCCTTTTGTCATGGATGTAGCTTTTGTCGAGCAAGTCAAACACTCTTCTTGGAAGAGATAACATTTCACTTTGTATATTTTTTATTTACTGTTTGGGTTTTATATCAAGAGTAATCTGGAGACTTGTTTGCTTAAAAAGAAACTGTATGATGCAGGGGTTGCTATCTATGCATGTATTGGTGATATGACTGGAAGCTAATAGTTGATCAAGTTGTTATTGCTGGTTTTTCTTAATATCTGTAGTTGGACTGCTTTTTTCCTCACGAAATCATGTCATATGGTTTCCTGTTACCACTGCATTTCCCATCCTTGGGCGAAGCACAGAACTGTGAACATCTCTTTTTTCCCCCCCCAAGTAATGGTAAAGAAAAATAGTTTTTGTTGCTCTTGTGCTGATAAGAACATGCTGGTATATCCTAGTTTTACATAACATTTTTCGTATCTATTTTTGCAATCTAAAACTTGTGTTGTATTGTAGTAGTTCATGTTTTTAATATTCTACTGTAAATCAATCTCCAGGTTCTTCTGAAGTTTGATGTTTCTGAGGAAGAGATTGCAAAATTGACTAGGTGGCATCGGATTGCTATGATACGCAAGCTTTCAAGTGAGCAAGCTGCATCTGGGGTACAGATTGATCCCACTACTATCAGCAAATATGCACGTGGCCAGCGAATGTCCTTTCTTCAACTGCAGCAGCAAACAAGAGAGAAGTGTCAGGAAATTTGGGATCGACAAGTTCAGAGTCTTTCTGTGTTAGATCGTGAAAATGAGAGCGACTCTGAGGGAAACAGTGATCTAGATTCCTTTGCTGGGGATTTAGAGAATCTTCTTGATGCAGAGGAATGTGAAGAAGAAGTGGGGAACTATGAATCCAAGTACGACAAAGTAGACGGTGTTAAGGGTCTTAAAATGAGAAGGCGCCCATCCTCAGCTCAGGCAGAAGAGGAAATGGAAGATGATGCAGCTGAAGCAGCCGAATTGTGCAAGTTACTCATGGACGGTATGGATATTTTAGTTACGCTATAGGAGTAACAGTGATTTGATTTCTCTTTATTTTACTCATGGATAGCATGGATATTTTAGTCAGACTATAGGAGTAACAGTGATTTGATCTCTCTTTATTTTACTTTGGAGGAGTTTTTATAAACATCTCTCTGGGTGAACACTTTTGCCTTTCTGGGTTTTAGTATCTGCTACACCGAGAAAAGATTAGATGGACGAAATGTCTTCTTGTCTGACTTGGGATTTATTTATTTATTTTTGAGTGGGAAACAGAAAGTTTGCAAAACGTGTGGAATTGATTAGGCCTCTTTTGCATCTATCAATCATCCTGTATAATCTTGTATAACTATGGATAATTTCTTTTTGTCAATAAATGAAACTGATAGTACTCAAAAATCCATTCTGATTGTGTAACTTTTTGGCATGTCTCTGGTGGATTTTGTAATGGCATCAAAACTTCTACTTCTGATATATGGTCGACCTTGAAATTTTTCTGCAGATGATGATGCTGAGAGGAGGAAGAAGAAAAAGACGAGAGTTGTGAGGGAGGAAGCAGGGCTGGCTCTTGGCTCGCAAAGTTTTGCTTTTGAGAATACAGATCGGATCAAGCAAATTGCTGGTATTGCCCAACCTGATGGTTCCTATACTTCAAAGGAGAATTTCAATAATGATGTAAAGGAGGTATGAATGATTTACATTTATGTTATACTTTCGTGCATATTGGTTTTAGATCACCTGTTTTACCTTCATATGGAGGTGCATATGAAGGTAGATTTGAGGATAATAGAAATTGCTGTATGTTTTGGTGGCAGGTTGAAAATGTTCTCATGAAAAGAAGCAAGTATGGAAAGGTGAATGCAATTAAAAAGAATGATATCACAAATATAGGTCTAGTCAGTAAGAAACTCAAAATATCGGGAGATAAAGTCAAGGTAGTGACCTCATTCGTCTTCATTTTTTTATTTTGTCTTTGGTGGCATCATACATTTAGAAGTTTTGCCTTATTGAAAGTTCTCGTCATTAGAATATCTTTCAAGGTCATATCAACTACTACAAATGCTGCATGAGTCATCCCGCCAACTTGCATTTTCTCATTTGTGCTTTTTTCACTTTACAAGTATGGAAAATATGATTGCTAGGTCCAGTACAGTGATGATAAGAGAAATAATAATGTTGGGAAACTGTATGGATTTTGTATTAGGTTTTGTTAGAAACATTTTAACAAATAGGGAGGCAATACAGGGTACGATTTGTGACAAGATAGAATGAAGGAAAAGTATACATGTAGTCGATCTTGATTAGCTTATGAGAATCCATGGAGGCAATCCCATTTTAATAGGATTAAGGCTTAATTGAGTTAAGTTTTGCTTGAAAGCATTTGAATTTTAATACGAATGAATTACATTTCTTTTACTTATTTTCTTGATATTTCTTGATGGAAAAATATCATGCAGTTAATGTATGTGTTAGTTGTCCACTTTTTAGAAGTTGGTTGATGTGCTTTGTTGTTACATGTATGTGTTAGTTGATCCTAAGCCGCCCACATAAGCAATAGTAAGCAGGTTTTCCTGTGTAGTACATCAGTTTAGTAGGAGGCCCTTACTTTCCACTAGCAGGAACTATCAAACGACCCAGCATATCATATAAAGTGCCATATTGAGACCAATGGATCGTAGGTTCACTCAAAGTCCTGAACCAGTTTACTTTTGTTGTTATTTCCACCTGATATTATGCCCAAAGAATAAGTTGAAGAGACTTATTAATAAGCATGCCAAGAATTTCTTTATAAACATTATTGAGAATACCTGAATTTTGAGGTTGCACTCTGTTATTGTCCATTAGCTTATCATGAAAAGAGAGACAGATAATGGATCTAGGGGTTTTTCCCTAGATCTGGTGTTTGAATTGTTAGAGTTTTCCCTTTAAAAATATCTTGTCCTCTGAGTGGATGCAATTTCAGATGTATACAAAACTGCTTTTCATTTTGCAGGAGTGTATGGCATATTACTTATTTGTTGTACAGATCTGTTCTAATGGATAATCTGATATATGGTTGTAATCTGAAATTACATGCTTCTTTCTGGGTGGTTGTCATAGATTTACTTCAGTGTTTCCCTCTCCCGCCCAAATCCAACTTAATTTACTCCCGAGTGAAACCAGGTTTTTAAAGAGAAGAAGTCAGCAAGAGAGAGTTTTGTCTGTGGGGCATGTGGTCAGGTATGTAATATCAAGTTGCTTCAGAGTTTTCATGATGTTTGGAAAAAGCAATAGTGTGATTGGTCACTTTTTGATGACCAGCTTGGACATATGAGGACAAACAAGAACTGCCCCAAATATGGAGAAGATCTGGAAGCACACCTTGAAACTGCTGATCTGGACAAGGCATCTATAAAATTGAAATCCCTGGATCCCTCTAGTCAGTCCCAGCAGAAAACTCAGACAAAGAAGCTCATTCCAAAAAGTGCAACAAAAATTGCTGTTGTCGAAGCTTCTGAGGGTGAAAAATCTAGTTTGAAGGCAAAAGTTCTTCCAGTCAAGTTTAAATGTGGCTTGGTTGACAAGGTTTCTGATAATGTTTCTGTTGAAGTGGCACCGAGTTCAGACCAGCCAGTCACTTCCAATTCTGATACTGGGAAGTCTATCGTCAAGGTTCATAAAATAGTAATTCCCAACAAGACAAAACCTGAAGATGCAGAGACCCCTAAACCCTCTATTGTAATACGACCGCCAACAAATACAGTGAAAGATCAGCCAGAATCTCATAAACGCTCTATTGTGATACGGCCACAAACAGAAACAGATAGAGAGCAGCCTCAGAAGAAAATCATAATCAAACGGCCAAAAGAGATTATTGATGTGGACCAGGTCAGTCAGGATGGAAGCACTGGCGTTGAGTACAGGAAAACTAAAAGAATAGTTGAATTGTCCAACATTGAGAAGCATAGGAAGAAGGAGAATAAGTATTTGGCTGAGGAATCAACAAAAAGGAAGGCTAGAGAGGATAGAAGATGGCGGGAAGAGCAAGAGAAGCAGAGAAATGAAGAGAGACTGAGAGAAGAGAGGGCAAGAAGGCTTTACGAGGATGAAATTAGGGTGCAAGAAGAGCAAGAAAAGTTAGCCGAGATCAAGAGATATGAAGCAGCAATTAGAAGAGAGAGGGAGGAAGAAGAAAGACAGAAAGCAAAGAAGAAGAAAAAGAAGAAGAAAAGGTCTGAAATAAAAGAAGAGTATTTAGAGGACCCCAGAACAAGAAGTGATAAAAGGATGCCAGAGAGAGACCGGAGTACAAAAAGGAGGCCTGTTGTTGAGTTGGGAAAGTACGGAGCAGAGTATGCCCCACCAACAAAGCGTCGTAGAGGAGGAGAGGTACTGTGCTCATTCCTGCTTAGTCTGTTAATTTCTTCTGCACCTTTCTCCTGTGTATGATGCTTTATTATCACCAGTGATAGTGGTCCTTATCATATATAATATGATTGCTCACCTCCTAGATAAACAATGGGTTCGGATCAATTGCATTGATCAATTCTAAATTGAGTGTGGATGAAATTCTCATCCATCTACTTACTTATCAAAAAAAAAAAATTCTCATCCATCTTGCCTTATGGAGGCCTACATAGCGTCAGGACCAACTCTTTTAGCAGTTAGTTTACTGGAATTATTTCTTCAATAATAAATAAATTATAAGATATTATTAACAGTGCCAATATGGCTGGTAAAAGGGTGGTCCACCCTTATGGGGTGGGCTTGGATGCCAATGAAACGGGTGATGGATGGTGCTTTTGATTTTAATCCTGACTTGGGTCACTAGATGGGGCTAGTTTAACAACCCCCTCTCCTTCCACTCGAAAACATTACAAAATATTGGGTTTGATTGGCAATGCCTTTTAGAAGGTGTTTTTTGTTTTTTGGTTGTAACGTGACATAAAGGTGAAAGTAGTTTTGAGTGTATTGTGTTTTAAGTTATTTGTTAATGCTTTTACTTTTTTGCTAAAAAGGAAAAAGCAATCCTAAAAGGCGTTGCCGAAAGAGCCCATTCTTATTATTAGGATTTACTTTCATTCTTTATAAGATACCTTTCTAGGTCTCATCTCTCTCATTGCACCACAAAATAACTTTGACAAGCTCCGAAACAACTTGTGTCACAATCTACCACATTACCTCTTCTAATTCTTCATCAATGTTTCGTCACATTACCTCTTCTATTTCTTTCTAACTCGAGCTCTGATAAGAGCCGATTTTTTGTCAGTCTTATCACTTGATTAGGTATGGATCTTGATGGTCGGAAGCTCTCATTAAAAAAAAATAATAGAAACAGTAGAAAAAAGAAAAGGGATAATTATGGTTTAAGGGTATCAAACTGTTGCAGTTCTTTTTTTTTTTTTTTTTATCATGAGTTGAATGGTTAATGGTGAAATCAAGATCAGATGCGTATCCCAACCCTTTCTGGTGGAAAATTGTAAAAGAATAACAATGACAACAGTAGCAATAATATGAATACTAATGGTAACGATAATAAAAGTAAATATTATAATAGTAGTAGTGGTAGGATGTAACAGTATGAATAATAATAGTAGTAGTTAGTAGTATGGTTAGGGTACGTTTGTGTTTGCGATTTCAAAATGTGCAATTTTAAAAATAGCGATTTTAAAATGTAATTTTTAAAATTGTAGTTAAGCGTTCGGCAAAATCGCAATTTGGCCTTTAAAATCGCAATTTAGCCTTTAAAATTGTGCGTTTTAAAAAAAACACCCCTTACTTGCGATTTGAAAATATAGAAAATATGTTTTCAAATTACAATTTTTTTAAAATGCAATCCCAAACGATCCATTTTTTGCGTATTGGTTTAAAACCACATTTTTGGTCTACAAAATCGCAATTCCAAACGCACCATTTTGTCTAAGAAAAGTGGTTTGTGCCATTGTGTTATTTGTTAATCCCTGTTAAACCCTTTTTCATTTTTATGTTTTTGTTTTGATCCTTAACCTGAAGTATGGGACTGTGATAATAGATTTGAATTTAGTTTGCAGAACTGATTTTGAGTTTATATATTTTCAGGCTTTTCATAGAAAGAAATTTCTTTTTATTTTCTTGAAAACCAGAAGGGTATATCACTTTTTTTTTTTTTATAAAGCAACAATGGGAAAGGGGAAAGGGGAAAAAGGGTATATCACTTGATAGTATGATTTTGAGACTTTCCTTTTTCTTTTCTTTTTTACTTTCTTTTATTTATTTATTTATTTTCTTTTATGGGGTTGTCAAGGTGGTGTTTTATTGAATCCTAGTCATTTGAGTTGGCATTGGAGGGTAGGTCTTCAGTGTTACGGATTCTTGAAAGGTGTAGGGGTAACATTCACTCCGTTTGCTTGGATTGAGTGAATATATCTTGGTTTTGGCCATCGTAGAGGAGTTGGTTCTAAAGGTGGGGACAAAGGAGTTCTGGAGATGCTCTGGAGTTTGTTTCCCAGCTCTCCTTGCCCAGCGTTGCTCTAATAAGCATGGGTGTTTCTTGGTTGTGGCAGAGTACGGTGGAAGTAGATAGAGGGGATTTATCCTAGTGTCGGAAGGTAAAGGTGGCAAAGGATCAGTGGCCTTCGCCTCTGAGTCGCGTTCGGTTGTGCAATTCCTCCAATCATCATATGGTGGTGGGTCAGCCATGGTCAGTAATGGTGGTCATTTGTCGCTTGGCTTGGGCAAAAGTCAGTTGATGCCGGTGTTGAAATCTTCAGCGGAGGGGGGTGGGAATGGGTCGTTTGTGGAGGTACTTGCGGGATCAAAAGTTTCCAGTGTTGTCAGTATAGTTGGAAATTCTGATGTGTTTGCACCAAAGGGACAGATTGTGATTGGGCAAGTAACGTCTGGATTTGCGTCTAGAGGAAATCGGGATCTTGCTTCCTGGTTCAAGATTGATAGGCTTCTTGTCTCTTCAAATTGCGAAGCCCAGCTTCCTGGTGTGTCCCAAAGGAGACTTTCTAGACTATGCTTGGACCACTTCCCTATCCTTGTTGATTTCAAAGACTTTCAAGGGGGTAGAAGGTATTTCAAATTCGAAAATAATTGGCTAAAATTTGAGGGTTTTGTGGATAGGGTGAAACAATGGTGGAATTCTTGTCACTTTTAAGGCTCTTCGAGTTTCATTTTGGTCCAAAAGCTTAAGGCTTTGAAAACTGATTTGAAAAGCTGGAATGAGCTGTTTGACAATATAGAGGCAGAAAAAGCTTCTTTTGGAAGAGTTACGAGATCTTGATATTGTTGAAGTAGAGAGGGCCTTATGTGTAGAGGAGAGAGTGAGGAAGGCGAAAGTGTATTTGGAGAGAAGCACCCATGGAGGAGGTGAGTTGGAGCCGGCAATCTAGGGCCTTGTGCTTAAGGAAGGGTGACAAGTGCATTAAGTTGTTAGATTGAAACAAGTGCACTGATTACTAAGGAGAGGTTTTCAATCAATTGTATTTCTTTAGATTGAAACAGGACGGTGTAGACAAGATTTGTTAGAACCCCTCTAAGAGAAGGTTGTTTGATGTAAGAACATTCTATAATTCTTAATCCCCCATGATAACTCTCATTTCCTTTGGAGGTGTATTGGGCAAAGTAAGGCCCCTTTGAGAGTGACTTTTTGTTGTGACTGTACTTTTTAGGTTTGTGTCTCACATTGTTAAGATGTAATAAGAGAGTGGTTTATATAGCATAGTTGAGCCCAAACCCATAGGCTTAAGCTTTTTGGTTAAGTGGTGTCTCAACATGTTATATTATGGGCTCACTAAAAGACTTTCCTAGATGATTTTCTCTCTAACGATTGGTATCGGAGCCATGTTTAGCTTCTGCTGCTGCTCATACAAGTGTCTTGGTTTGACGCGTTTGGTTTGACTCTGGTAGAGAGTGACCCTAGTTCTTGGAGTAAGCGTGACACTCTTGGTTTGTAAGTACTCACACACAAGGGGATGTTTGGGTCAATGTGGAAGAGACTCACAAGTGAGAGGGAGATGTTGTGAATGCACTTGTGAGATTTGTGTCCCACATTGTTATGGTGTAAGAAAAGTGAGTGGTTGGTCCTAAACCCATAAGCTTAAGCTTTTGGGTTAAGTGATGTCTCAACATGCTATATTATGAGCTTACTAAATAACTCCTAAGGTATTTATCTCCCTAAAACTTTCTTGCTTTAATCTTTCGCTTATAAGATCCTCACTTTGGATAATTTTTTTTTTTTTTTGATAAGTAAAAGTCAATTTTATAAAAGCGTAAGGCGCCCTAAGTACACAGGAAGTATACAAAAGGACCCCTAACTTAGGGGAGCGAAATAAACAAGAAAATCACTGAAACTAAGGAGACAGCGGTGAAACAAACGCCGCTGTCCATAGGTACAGAGTCTCATAGAAAAAAGATAAAATATCCTCCACCGACTTCTCTCTATCCTCAAAGTTTCTGTCATTCCGTTCTTTCCACAAACACCAGAAGATGCACGTAGGAACCATTTTCCACACAGCCGCGCTCCTAGGCCTGCCCGAGGACCACCAGCAGCCCAACAAATCCACAACTCGCCTAGGCATCACCCCAGGACAGCTCAAAACGACTAAAAAACGCACTCCAAACGGTGTACGCTACGTCGCAATGGAGAAGAAGGTGATCCACAGATTCCCCGCCTTCTTACACATACAACATCTATCCATCACAATGACGTGCCGCCTCCTGAGATTATCCAAGGTAAGGATCTTACCTAAGGCCGCCGACCAAGCAAAAAAGGCGCCCTCGGGGGGGGCGGCGTCTTCCAAACACTCTTCCAAGGGAAGCGACACCCATCAAGATAAGCCAATGAGCAATATAGAGATTTAACCTTAAACAAACCTCTTTTAGAAGAGGCCCACCTCATTTGATCTTCACAAGCTCTATTTACCTTGACGTCATACAACACCTGGAAAAAGGAAGCAAAGACATCAACCTCCCAGTCATGCGCCGCTCTGACAAAGCTCACATTCCAATGGCTGGAGCCTCCCAAAAAACTCAAATTAACCGCGACGGAAGCGTCTTTCATGGTTGCTATTTCATACAGGCCTGGAAAAGCATCCATAAGAGGAACTTCCCCACACCACTTATCCTGCCAGAATCTGATCCGAGAACCATCCCCCACCTGGAAACTAGATAAGCTGAAAACCTTTTCCCAACCTTTTCTGATGTTCTTCCACAACCCCACCCCAAAGGAACCTGCAGGCTCCAGAGAACACCACCCTCCCATACACTGCCATATTTAGAGTCCACAGCAATTCTCCACCAGGCCTCTCTTCTCCCTCCCGTAACGCCACAACCACTTTCCTAAGAGGGCACGATTAAACATCAACAAATTCCTGATACCCAATCCACCCATCGAAACTGGAGAACAAACTTTAGACCAACTCACCAAATGATATTTGAACTCATCCCCAAGACCACCCCACAGGAAATCTCGCTGAAGCTTCTCCATGCGGTTAGCAACACTTACCGGAAGAGGAAAGAGAGACATGTAGTACGTGGGCAAATTAGCAAGTGTACTTTTGATGAGAGTAACCCTCCCACCCTTTGACAAATACATCCTTTTCCAACTCGCCATCCTGCGTTCATCCTTCTCAAGGATGCCATCCCAGATGTGTTTGGCTTTGAAAGAGGCCCCAATGGCAAACCAAGATACTTGATAGGCAAAGTGGCGACCCACATCGAAGTAAACGGGCCAACCCACCCACATCAGTGACATTACCCACAGGAATCAATTCAGACTTCGCCAGATTAACCTTGAGACCTGATGCCGCTTCAAAACACAGAAGTAAGCCCCGCAAGTAACGAAGGTGATCAGTCGATGCATCACAAAAATCAAAGTATCGTCAGCATACAATAGGTGAGAAAAGGTAGCAGAACCCACAGAGAAACCGACCAGAAGCCCCTCACTAACCCGCAGTAGAAATCATTCTGCCGACCGCCTCCATCACAAACACAAACAACAAAGGGGATAAGGGATCTCCCTGTCTCAACCCACGAGATGTACCATAGAAGCCGGAAGGCGAGCCATTCACCAAGACTGAAAAACGCACTGATGAAATGCAATGTGAAATCCAGGAGCACCATTTATCCTTGAACCCACATCTTTTCAGCATATATAAGAGGAAATTCCAGTTCACATGATCATAAGCTTCTCTAAGTCCAATTTACAAATGAGACCCGGCTTGCCCAATCTGAGCCTACTATCCAAGCATTCATTGGCGATAAGAATAGGTCTAGAATCTGTCTACCTTGCATGAAGGCACTCTGTGACTTGGAGATAACTTTATCCATAACCATCCTCAGTCTGTTTGCCAAAATCTTCGCCATCATTTTGTAGATCCCCCCCACAAGACTGATGGGCGAAAATCTTTAAGATCGTTTGCACCTGGGGTTTCGGAATAAGAGTGATAAACGAAGTATTGAGACTTAACTCAAACTTGCCTCTAGCATGGAATTCGTTGAAGACTTTCATGATATCAACCCTCAGCACTTCCCAGCAAGCTTGAAAAAAAGCCATAGAGAAACCATCCGGCCCAGGCGCCTTATCGGCTTACCATAGACTTCAAAACTTTTCTAACCTCCTCCTCAGTAAACTCCCTCCCAACCACTCCGCCTCAGCCTCCAAAATAGAATCAAAGGAGAGACCATCCACCCTCGGCCTCCAGCTACATTGTTCTGAATATAACTTTTGATAGAACTGGCCAATGTGATTGCTGATCTCCGCCTGGTTGGAAGAAAGCCTACCATCTATCAAGAGCGAGTCAATGGCATTGTTCCTTCTATTTGAGTTGGCAACTTGGTGAAAAAACTTTGTGCACTTTCCCCCTCTTTCAACCACAACATTCTAGATTTTTGTCTCCAGCTCACCTCCTCCATAAGAGTAACACTTTCAAGCTCACGAACCACTTCTACCTTCTTGGCTAACTCCTCCACTCCTAAGGATCTCATTTCTTCGGTCATCTCAAGAACCCGTAACTCCTCAAGAAGGTTCTTCTTCCTTCTCTCTTATTGCCAAAGACTCCGAATTCCATTTCTTTAGATCTACTTTCAAAGCCTTCAGTTTGCTAGCAAGGACAAACTAGGAGTACCATGAAAGCGGATAGGACTCCCACCACTGTTTCACCAAGTCCCAAAGCCTTCGGATTTAAGCCACATGTTTTCAAATTTAAAGGTCTGCTGCCTCTCTGAACCGCCCCACAATCGAGCATGATAGGGAAATGATCTGAACAAAGACGAGTAAGCCTTTTCTGAGAAACACTAGGGAACATAACTCCCAGTCTGGAGAAACGAGGAACCGATCACATCCTGGACCAAACAGGGGGATCCTGGGAGTTCGACCAGGTATAAGCACCACCAACAAGGGAAGATCCATCAGACCCTGCTCGGAAACAAAGTCAGAAAACTCCCTCATAGCTGAACGATGGCGCGACACTCCCGACCTTCACTAGAAAACCGAGTGACGTTAAAATCGCCGCCTAAACACCAAGGAAGATTCCAACGTTAAGCAAGCCAGATAATTCCGTCCATAACAACCTTCTTTCACTGTCTGAGTTGGGACATACACTCCTGCAAAAAGCCCAAGAAGACTGATCTCCATATTCCTAAAGGAAACCGCTAGGTATAAACCCCCTCTCGTTATATCAATCTTCTCCACCACCCTTTATCCCACATGATCAATATGCCCCCTGAAGCCCTCTAGAATCCAGACAGCACCAATCTACATGATTACAGCCCCATAGACTCGTCGCACAATTCTACGAGACATGGCATCGAGCTTAGTTTCTTGGAAACAAACAATGTCTACCTTCCAATCTCTGTAGCAGTTTCTAACTCTAAGACATTTCTCCCTTGCATTCAACCCCCTCACATTCCACGAAAGAATCTTAGGCTTCATAAACAAATCGAGGGGACCCTCTCCTTGCCTTTACACGAGAATGACCTTCGTGGTTGTCACCATAGTTGACGACCACTCCAACTTCTTTAGCTCCCTAACCATTTTTGAATCTCGCTTAGACGGTGAAGCCAACGCCTCGACCCGACGTTCCTCCTCAAGAAAAGTAAGGAGAGCAAGAGCTGGAGCTGGATGATCCTCACACGAAATTCCCACAAATAGGGGGTATCTCCATAGCGCACCTCACCACCCAATTGGAGTAAACCATGATCACTCTTAAAAGGATGTGGAACTGAGCATAGAGGGGTAGTAATATCAAAACTCCACGGCCTCAAAGGACTACCATCTCCTTCCTCTTCCAACCCATCATTCGCACTCCAGCATACCACAGAGGAAGTTAACCCATCGACCCTGGAAGCTTCGAGAGAAAAACCAGCACTCTGATCATCCCCACTAGCAAAAATACCCTTCAGCGAAGACTGGGTGCCTATCTGACCCAACAGCAAAGGACACAGAGGTTCACCGGCATCATCTGGGCTCGCCGGAACATCCCCAGCTCGCCGGACCTCCGGGACAGTAGCCGGAACGAAAGATTCAGCCCACCGGACTCTACTGACCTAACCGGAGACCCCTCAGGGCGAAAGGAGGTCTCCGGCGACCCACCGCGAGATCTGTCCTGACCGGGACCTCCCCACCTTCGCCGGAGCACACCCGATGCCGGACCAGCAGACGTCTCCTTCGGAATCTGATTTTCGGCGTCACCCGCTACCTCTGACCTGACCGGAGACGCCGGCAAAGCCTCGCCGGTCTCTTCTGCCCTGATCGGAGACCCCCCGCCTGAGAAAACTCCGTGCGCCGTTACGCCGTTGACAGTCGCCGGGACGATGGAGACTTGCTTCTCACCTTCGGCAGTCCCATCCGCCTGGCTCTGAGTGTCGCCGAGCTCAACAATCCTGGCCGAAGAAGACCCAGCCGTGATCGGAACCAGATCCACCTCCGGCGAGACTTCCGGCGAGGTATTACTCGGATCCGAGAAAGCCCATAACCCAACCCGTACCCGATACACCTGCCTGAGTAAAAAATGGCTTTTTAATCTTCTTGGGCTTGGTTTGACTATCCATTTTTCCCCTTCTTCCCCTCATAATCCGCCCAGCTCCAGTGGGCTTCGACCCAGGCCCAATTTTTTCTAACCCATCCATCACTGAGAAAAGAGCACGTTCCACCTCAGTTTTTAAACTCATCAGCTGTCCCTTCCATTCCAAAAGCAGAGACTTCATCTTCCCTTTTCCCATAAAATTAGCCGCCTCTACGTACTTATCACCAAAACGGCATGCAGAGTTGTCTCCAACCAGCATGTCCTTCTTGCCGACTACACACGTCTTGCCCATACCATCACGTGAAGACTGACCAACCAACGGCCCCATATCAGTACCCATCGGACAAAGTTCAGTAGCCTCCTGAACCAAAGACTTCTTCTGAACTTTCAAAACCGCCGCATACGACGGCGCACCAGCTTCTGCGGATAACTTCACCCCACCGGAGAACACAGGACCTGATATCTTTCTCTGCATCACTGTAAATCCAGCCTTCGTCTTCACCGGAGATGTCACACTCCCAAAGGTTTTCAGCACCTTTCGCAGCTCATCAATGAAGCAACCCCACCCCCTCCTTTCTCTTCCTTCTGGGACTAAGATGAGGCCTTTCCGGCCACCCACAGCATAGACCGCCAACTCCAAAAACCTGCCGGAATTGTTGCCCCCTTTTCGAAGAATAAACACCTCCGTGCCCTCCCTATAGGACTTGACGAACTCACTATCTACAGGGGTCCGAGACAAACTCCCGTTGAAACCAACCATTCAGCACACTGAAAGCTCAAAAACACCACCCCGGAATGGGCCTTTTCTTTCTACTACCCTTATCCATAAGCCCTTCTGCCACCGAGAAAGTGAAGGTCTTAGCCTCCACAAAAAACCTTTCCATTACCACAATCTATGTCAACTTGATATCCTATTTACTTTAATCTAGAATGGTTTTGATACTCTAGAGCTCAAAAGCCCTTAATGTAAGTGTCTGTGCGAGCGTGAAGGCTGTGTGTGTTTCATTCATGCAGAATCTAGTGCAGGGAAATCATAATGCAGGGAATCTAGTGCAGGGAAATCATAATCTAAACACATCTACAAGCACATGGATAATTTAAAAAAAACGGCATATCACTTGGTAGATGGTGAGGAACTGTTGACCATCTTTTACTCCACTGCGAGATAGCTAGTGCCTTATGGAGCTCGATATTTAGTTTGTTCGGTTTAGCGTGGATAATGGCTCATCGCGTGAGAGATCTCTTTACTTGTTGGAGAGGGCAGTTTGATAGCCTCAAAGTGAAGCTATTGGAAGATGATTTTGCTCACTTGATGTAGTGTATTTTGAGAGAGAGAAATGGCCAAAGCTTTAAAAGCAGTGAGAGGACAAGACAGAGTTAAGGTTTCTTTTTCTACACCTTATCATGGCTACTTATGATTGTTTTCATATTTTTAGTTTTTAACTTTTTAAATCTTTTTCTTTTTCTGGTTAGGTGTTTCTCTTGTCTATTTCTGTGTATCTGGATGCACATTTTTAGTTTTGAACAAATTTCGATTATAATATATATATATATATATTATATATAATATATATATATATATATATATTTCCTAAAAAAACTTCTTGGTATTTTGTTGGGTTATGTGAGAGATTTTCCTCTTGGACAAAAAATGCCATAGCCCCTTACAAGCTGCAAATCAAATAATTTATACAAGTATAAGAAACAATTATGAGCGGTGAATGAGTTTTGTGACAGCAAGAAGAGTTGGAGAGATGGTGGAATGGAGTCGGTGAAGAACGGCCTGAAACTAATGGCCATCTTATCATATGGCTATTTATGTATATTCTCCCACCGTTGAAACCAACCATTCAGCACACTGAAAGCTCAAAAACACCACCCCGGAATGGCCCTTTCTTCTTTCTACTACCCTTATCCCATAAGCCCCTTCTGCCACCGAGAAAGTGAAGGTCTTACCTCCACAAAAAACACCTTTCCATTACCACAATCTATGTCAACTTGATATCCTATTTACTTAAATCTAGAATGGTTTTGATACTCTAGAGCTCAAAAGCCCTTAATGTAAGTGTCTGTGCGAGCGTGAAGGCTGTGTGTGTTTCATTCATGCAGAATCTAGTGCAGGGAAATCATAATGCAGGGAATCTAGTGCAGGGAAATCATAATCTAAACACATCTACAAGCACATGGATAATTTAAAAAAGCGGCATATCACTTTGTAGATTGGTGAGGAAACTGTGACCATCTTTACTCCACTGCGAGATAGCTAGTGCCTTATGGAGCTCGATATTTAGTTTGTTCGGTTTAGCGTGGATAATGGCTCATCGCGTGAGAGATCTCTTTACTTGTTGGAGAGGGCAGTTTGATAGGCCTCAAAGTGAAGCTATTTGGAAGATGATTTTGCTCACTTGATGTAGTGTATTTTGAGAGAGAGAAATGGCCAAAGCTTTAAAAGCAGTGAGAGGACAATGACAGAGTTAAGGTTTCTTTTCTACACCCTTAATCATGGCTACTTATGATTGTTTTCATATTTTTAGTTTTATAACTTTTTAAATCTTTTTCTTTTTCTGGTTAGGTGTTTCTCTTGTCTATTTCCTGGTGTATCTGGATGCACATTTTTAGTTTTGAACAAATTTCGATTATATAGTATATATATATTATATATATATTATATATATAATATATATATATATCTATTTCCTAAAAAAACTTCTTGGTATTTTGTGGGTTATGTGAGAGATTTTCCTCTTGGACAAAAAATGCCATAGCCCCATTACAAGCTGCAAATCAAAATAATTTATACAAGTATAAGAAACAATTATGAGCGGTGAATGAGTTGGTGACAGCAAGAAGAGTTGGAGAAGATGGTGGAATGGAGTCGGTGAAGAACGGCCTGAAACTAATGGCCCATCTTATCATATGGCTATTTATGTACTATTCAATTGTTTGGCTGGTGAGGTTGATTTTGTTATTTCACATTATTTTGATTGTTCCATTAGAGGTTTCCAGTTCTATCTAGGACGAATTGGATTGAAATGTATCATATGAAACTGACATTTGAGTAGTTTAAAAAAATAGGAGTGTTTTGTGCGTTTTTGTCAAGGTTTAGGTCAGGTTGGAATATTAGTTGCTTTAGATAACCCTTGTTTTCTATGTCCAAGACAAGGAGAATTTCACGTCGTATCTTTGCCTTTTTTTTGTTCTTTTTTTTTTTTAAATTTTTTTTTTCCCTTCTTTCGCTCTTTGTTTTTGTTGATCTATCTACTTTTGTTTTTGTTTTTGTTTTTGTTGATTATATAGATGGTGAACCCAAATATTCAATAAAATGATGTTGGAATTATTTGCAGCTCCTATTCACATTTATATAGTGACTTCCATTTATGTGAAAATCTTGGTTAATTATCCCACAGGTTGGTTTGGCAAACATCTTGGAGCGCATAGTGGAGACCCTGAAAGACAGGTACGACGTGTCGTATCTTTTCTTAAAACCAGTATCCAAAAAGGATGCCCCTGACTACTATGACATCATACAATGCCCCATGGATCTGTCCACAATCAAGGAGAAGGTGAGGAAGCTGCATTACAGGAGCCGGGAGGATTTCCGGCACGATGTTTGGCAGATCACATATAATGCCCACATATACAACGACGGCCGCAATCCCGGAATTCCTCCTCTTGCAGATCAGCTTTTAGAGCTTTGTGATTATTTGTTAATGGAGAATGATGAAAGTTTAACTGAAGCTGAAGCTGGTATAGATTGAAGGGATTAGGCACATATTGATGTTAGGTTAGGTTAATTATTTCGCCTGAAAGCCCCGCTATGGTGGAGCAATTTTTGAAGTGTATGGGGGGTTTTCTTGGGTTTGTGGATATGCCTTAATTGCATCCTAATTGCATCCTAGGGAAAATATTTTGAAAAAAGAAAAGAAAAAAAAGTTGCTTCCCTTGTACTTGTACTTGTACTTGTACATACTTGTATATATAAAAGTTAAATTTGTTATTCAACGACATGAAGGCTTCGAAGCTGTGTCACGGAAAATGGAGTTGTATGTAGCATTGACCAAACCACCTAGGTCTTTGATTTGTGATTTCCATCAAAGGACTCAAACTCTTAAGGGCAAGGGATTGTGGATTGTGGGCTTTGGGTTTTTAAAACCCAAAAAAAAAAAAAAAAAATTGTCACTTTTTATATCACATCAACTATTTTTAACTTTTTTAACTTTTTATATCTCATCAAATACTTTTAATTACTATTTAAATAAAATACTTATTAAAAAACAAAAAAAAAAAATTATTTTTCTATATAAAAAATTTATAACATTTTTTCTGTTTTATATCACATGAAAAGTCAATAACCCTCTAACCTCATTTCAACCCTTTGCCAAACACCCTTTTTAGATTTTGGCGGGTGTTAACACTATAATTAGGAATGTAAATGAATTGAGTTTTTTGTAAATAGCTTGATCTCAACTTGTATAAACTTGATATGAGTCGGTTTGTTGACTAAATGAATTGAGTTTGAGCATAAATTCAAGCTTGATTATTAAATGTGTTGAACTTGTAATGACTTGGCTCGACTTATTTAAGCATGTATAAACTCCTATAACATTATTTAATTATTTTAATAGTTTTTTATTTCAACTTTGTAATAAGAATATTTTAAGTTTTTAAAAAGATAAACAATTTATTTTTTTATTTTTTTGTAATTATGAGTCTTGATATAAATATACGCGGGTGCGTAATGTGTGGAATGAATTGATATAAATATTATAAAACATACATATAAACTTGAAATAGATTGTGTGAGATTTGAGTTAATTTATATAATAAACTTAAAAGATAAAATATTAACAGTAATTGATTAACTAATAATTAGTATGAATATATAAAAATAAAATAAACAATTGTCATATTTACTACATATAAGAAATGAATAAGTTAATTAAGCAGTTTATAAACAAACTTGAGTTTATTCAGAAAATAAATTAATCAAGTTTCAACATATTATTAAACTCGGTAATATACTTAAACTCGACTTGTGTTCAAAGAAAAATTAAATTAACCAAATTTAAATATTTAATACTCATTTCAATTCGACTCCGTTACAATCGTAACTATAACCTTGTCGCAAGTGAGTACTCTACCAAAGTATAGTGAACAATTCAATATGTATATTAGTTAAATTTTTGGCCAAATCAAAAGATTCATAGAAAATCTTTCAACTTCCTTAGAAAAAGAAGAAACGTGACACTTGGATACAAAAGCTGGTGGTACTTCCAAGAACCAAGTATATGTTAGTTTATCTATCTTATGGCATATTAGGTTTTGGCTCAACCCTTCTCGAGAAAGGGTTGAGCATTAATAATAGTTTTTTTAAATTCTTCTTTTTTTTTCTCCTTTTCTTAATTGTAGAGAAAATTCATTAAAAAAAAAAAAACCTTAAAAAAGATTCTCTTGTTGTTTCCTAAACTAAGGAAATACCAATACCAATAGTTGCACCCTAAATCTAGGAAAGCAAAAGTAGTTCATTTAACATCATTTTAATATTAAAATAAAATGTTTCTTTCCTATCTTTTTCCTCTAACATTTGTTTGAAACAAAATTTAAATGATTTATTTTTCCTCTTCTTCTCCTAACATTTAATTTAAATGGTATATTGAAATGATAAATGAAATTATTGTAGAATTTATTTAAATAGAGAACCAAAAAAATAATTTGATTCCCTATATTTAAGAAAACTTTAAGGAAAGCTGTCACTAGTGTTCTTAGTTTGATTTAAACCAAATAGCAGAAAATGTATCGTTTGGGAGTATATTTTTAAAAAATTACGATTTAAAAACTAAAAAAATATGCACCTTCAAATCGCAAGTAAAGAGGCGCATTTTAAAAAACGCACAATTTTTAAGACTAAAATACAATTTAAAATATGAAACTGCGATTTTATCAAATCTTTAACTATTTTTTAAAATATTATGTTTTTAAATCGCACAACATGACTCAGCTTTATCCTATAAGGGAAAAGTAGAAAGGTTTGCCTTTCTAAAAGAAAGAAATGGTATAAGTAAGAAGTTAGGTTTTGAGATTTGCATTGCTTTTCAATTAATTCAAAACCGAACACAACTTAAGTTTTCACCAAGCTTAAATAATGGTCTAGGATGATTTTTTTTTTCTTTCTTTTTTGAGTTAAATACCTTTCACCTTCATGTAGTTTAACGACTTTATTTTTAATCACATTGATTTCACTTTGTATTATAGATGGTACCTCAATTTTGGCTAAAGACAAAAACAATACTTTAGTCCATCTTCCGTCCAAATATTCAACAGAAATTCACATGAACAATGACACGTGGCTATACTTTATTAAAAATAAATAAACTTATTGAAAAAAAAAAAAGGAAGGGTGGCTGTGTCACCCCATGGCCGATATGACGGTGGCTGAACTACCACTATGGTCTATAGGGTGGTTCAGCCACCCCTAGAGCCAAGCCCTAATTTCTTTTTATTTCTTCTTCTTTTAGCCTTGTGGGGGTGGGCAAACTACCCTTAAGGGCTATAGGGTGTGGCTGAACGTACCAGCCATGTGGTAGCTTAAGTTGTCCCTTTTTAAAAATATATATATATATTGTAATGTTTTAAGTTATTTAATTTTTTTAATAAGACATAATCTCGTGGACTTCCGTTAAATATTTAGACAGAAGATGGACGGAGTATCGTTTTCATCTTTAGGCAAAATTGAGGTATCATTTGTGTTATCAAGTAAAATCAATGTAGCTAAAAATAAAGTCTTTAAACTATAAAGAACAAAAATATATTTTACCCTTTTTTTAAAAAAAAAATTTATTTTGTTTTTTTGAATAGGTAACAATTGACAATAATGATCAGATCCATGATCCATCCAAAACAGAAAAGCTCCGATGAAGGTAGTGGCCTAAAGATCATCATTTGGCTGGAAATCCATTTCACCTTTTTTTTTTTTAATTTCGCCTTTATTGAGTAGAGTCTCTTCGACCCATTGTGTTCAAGTAAGAAAATATTCAGGGAATCAGGGTTATGATTATTGCAAGTCCCATCCAAGCATTATTCCATCAATTTTATAGAAGTGCTTTTCACTTTTTAGTTGTGATGTAACGTGAAAGTGAACGAAGATTTGTGTACAGGCCCACTGGGGGTGTTTGGCAAAAGAGAAAATTGTGGATAGGATTGTTAATTTTTGATGTGATATAAAGTAAAAAAAATGTTAGTAAATTTTTTGTTTGAAAAAGTAAAAATTTTTGTTTTTTAGTGAGTATTTTATTAGAATGGTTATAAAAAATATTTGATGTGATATAAAAAGTAAAAAAAAATTGTTAAAAAGTAGTTGATGTGATATAAAAAGTGAGAATATTTTTTTTTAGAAAAACAAAGTTTATAAACAGTACAGTTGGGTCTTTGCCAAACGTGTGTTTAATATTATTATTTTCTTAAAAAAGAGCAAAAATCTGTCCTTAAAAATGTTGTTAAACGAGCCCAGTAATTTCGACTTTTTGCTTAACCCACAAGTCAAGCATTTTTCCATCCAAGCATTTTTCCATTTTTATGGAGGAATATGTATCCTTCTCCCTTTTCTTTCTTTGGTGTTTTTTTTCTTTTTTCTTTTTTCCAGTTCTTTTTTTGTCCTGATCTGCTAAACCAATGAACCGATTTTCACACAGAATATAAAGGAGAAATTAGTGGGCCTAAACTATCATGCCGGATTGCCATAAAAAATAATAGATAATCTAAAAAGTATTCTTAATCTTTTTTTCTTTTCTTTTTTTTGACTTTTTTATTAAGAGACATCATAAGAGACAAACAGGAACTTAGTCCCACTTCACAGAAACCTCACACACACACAGTCACACTATTACGAAATAAAATAAGTAAGAGGATCAAACACCAAAGCCATCCACACTGTCTGCTCCACCAAATGAGAAAGCTGCTCGAAACTTATTTGAAAAAATAAACTCTATAAAAACTCTCTTATTGACTGTTAATGGCTATCCATCAGGACAGCAAAATTGCTGGATGGCTCCCGCCATTGTTGCACCTTGCAAGACACTATCAAACAGCCAATTTAACTCTTACTACATCTAATACAATAACACTGCCTCAACCCCACCATTGATGCACAGCAACTCCCTCATCCCTAAGCCTTCCATACAAAGATAAACACTCCCAATAAGCCCTCTTGCTCTTGTAATATTTCTCCCCCCCACCCTGCCACCAATGGTTCCTGCACTCCAAAAACACTTCATCCACCAAACAAATTGTCCTCCTCTTCATCATCTCTTCCACCACCTCTGCTTCTGCCTTCATCACAACATACCCATCTTCCTTCACATTCTTCACCAACCAATCTGAGACATCAACACCAGTTGATCCTTCCTCAGGCACTGCCACGAGATTGAAAACCTCAAATTCTTGGTTCCTCTTGGGGTAATTCTGATGAAACCATTCAGTCACACCAGTGTTCTCCTCAGCCAACCCCACATCAATGAAAACTCTTCGCTTATAACCTTCTAGATTGTCACCCAACAAGTCGGGAAGGAACTTGATTTTCTTCAAATACTTTGTTGATTTCACTAAACCCCTTGTCGGTGGCTCTAGCAAGACATCTTCAAGATTCTCTAACATGGCCTTCTTGGCCTCCGCCTCCGCCGGCGCCATTTGGCAAAGGCGCCGCCGCTTTGTCAAGGACATCAATTTCCTCATTGCCATAATGGTGGAATTATAGCGACAAAGATACACGATCCTATAATTAGAAGGTTTTCGAAAACCATTTGATGGGTCTTTGCTCAGTGGAAAAGCCACAATCCCTCCAACCTTGAGAACACGGTTGACAAATTTGGCGTCGGAAAAACTGGATGTGAAAACGAAATCAAATGTCTCATCCGGGATCGAGCTTTGTCCCTTCAAATCATAATCCATTACCACGTCAATCACATTGTTGTGCCAATGCTGCAGATTCTGAATCATTCCCACAGTGCTGGTGCCGCCTCCGCCGGCGGTGGCGGGGCTGACAATGAGAGCTTTACCGCCCTTTCTCAAAAGGCCTT
The DNA here is from genome assembly GCA_900184695.1 of Betula pendula. Classification (NCBI taxonomy): domain Eukaryota; kingdom Viridiplantae; phylum Streptophyta; class Magnoliopsida; order Fagales; family Betulaceae; genus Betula; species Betula pendula. The sequence goes on from FXXK01000277.1 coordinate 224,760, forward strand.
CGCCGGCCAAAAAATGTCGGAAAAGCGAATTCAAGAGCTTGGAATTGATCATATCAGATCCATTGTTAGATTCAGAAGGTCCTCTATTGAGAATCGATACGATACAAGGCAATGTGAGAATAACCAAAACCAAAAATACTGACCGAGACAGAACACGCAAAACCCGTGAATGTGGAAGCTGAATTACCAAAAGGGTATTAGAATTCGAACCCATTCTTCCACCACGCATGTGCTTCTTCATCTTGTTTTCGTAATTCTTGGCTCCAAACCGAGAAAATTCCATGATTTTGTTTGTTGGCCTTTGTGCTTTAAATTCTATAAACAAAAGAGGTTCTTCGAAGCCGCGAGATCCGAGATCTACGTAACAAGAGCTTGATTCGCAGATTGGGAGAATACCCAGATGCAAAAAGTTGAAGATACAGCAGAAGAAAGCAGTTTGGCGGAAAAAATGGAATCTAACGGCTGCAAAATCTGGCGGCGGTGTGGTTGCCACCCACGAGGGCCACACGGGTGCTTCGGATTCCACACCAAAGGAGCAACAACTGCCTCGCCCTCTCAACCTCCATAGCTTTTTTCATAAGCTTCGGTTCTTCTTCAATCTTCACCAACCCAACCCAACCCAGACCCGTTTCAGATTTCATCCATATTACTTGTTAACGGATCATTTGAAGGCCTGAAACCCAACCACCATCAGATCAGGCCAGAGTTGGCGAAGAAACCAACGAGAGACAGAGAGAGAGAGAGTGTAGCAAATTGTGCGAGGATTATTTTGATGGGTGGGGTGGAGAGGAAAGAGGAGAGGAGATTATATATATATATGGAGCGGAGAGAATTTTGGGAGGCGTTCCGCTTTTCTAGAATTTTGGGATTCCATGCCGTGTGGGAGGAGTGTTTCAGTTCCGATGATCCTGAACTGTACATCGTTTATATATGTACAAATTTCTCCCGAATATTCATCATTTTTAATATGGATGAAAATATTCATAAAACTGATAAAAGTATGTGGAAAATGGATAAATAATAATAATAATAATAATATAATTTTCTCTTTTGAGAATGAGAAATGGTCAAAAGAAGAGGGTGTGGATAGCAGGATGGGGCACATCACATGTTAATAATACTAATGTGGGAGTTGGCACTTGGCATATTGTTGCCACCTTTGAGGTATCAGAGGAACTGCATGCAACTTTTAATCTTTACCGTTAATTAAAATGAACGACCGCGATTTATCCACTTTTTTAAGAAAGAAATAGAAGCAATGCCATTTCATGCTGTACCTCTTAAATTAAAGCTGAAGTAAGGTATTAGTTTCTTATTTTATTTATTTTTTAACGAAAAATTATTGTTTTTATTCTCTTAACCATCTCTTGTTATCTTGATATGTGTAAATTTATCATTAAATTTATGAGACTACACATTCTTATTTTATTTACTTTTTAATAAAAAATTATTATTTTTATTATCTTAACCATCTCTTGTCATCTCCATATAAAAATATGTGTAAATTTATCATTAAATTTATAAAACTATATATGTAGTCCCATAGATTTAGTAATAAATTTATACATATCTTGTATGGAGATGACAAGAGATGATTAAGAGAATGATAAAGAAACTTAAAGCACACTTGGGTTTTTCATTCTCCCTCCCCATTTTCATTTTCCCTCTCCTCCTCACTCCTCCCATGCTGCTCTCTCTCCAACTACTTTCGACACTGAACGCCACCCGCTGACCACCATCGGCAATGCGCACCCACGGCACTAGCTCAAAAACGGGCAACGCCCCCCCCCCCCCCCCTTTGGATATATATCGTTATTATTATTGGCCTTGGAGTGAGCTTTATCTCCATAGGTAAAGAAAAAGATCTTGTTATTGTTTCTGGGAACGTAGACCTAGCCAATATAATTGAGGCAATAAAAAAGATTGAGAAAAAGAAGGCAATAATTTTGTCCTATACAAAGGAACCCACTCTCAAAAACTTAATCACCATGAAGAAAATGATTTTGGAAAGGTAAATCCAAATAAACTCGTGGATCCAGTAAACAAGATTGGGAATACAAAGATTTTGTCAAGTGAAAAGTTCCCCCTCTTATCCAAGAGAAACTTAACCATAGGTAGTGCCCATAAAGATGATTTTGGGAAGGTAAATCCAACTAAACTCAAGGATCCAGCAAAAAAGATTGGGAAACCAAAATTTTGTCCGGTGAAAACTTAGGCAGTAACCATGAAGATGATGCTAGTAAGATAAACCCAATCAAGCTCGTAGACCTAGTAAAAAATATTGGGAAAACAAAGGCAGATCAATCTGCATAGATTTTGTCCGATGACCAAGAGAAAGTAATCATCAGTTCAAGATAAAGCCATCAGAATACTTTGAAGCTCTTACAGCCAGAAATCAAAATCCTTTGCGAGCATATACGTTGATGGAACCTCCAAGGAGATTCTCGATAACGATATTGAAAACTTAAAAAAAAAAAAAAACTACACCTTACCGAAATCCGTTAGGTGAAAACAAATTCGGTGGTGGGTGGATGCAAAACGTGTGGGGGGGGGGGGGAGAGAGAGAGTGGCGGGAGAAAAAAATTGTGGGTGAAAAAATTGGGGGGAAGGGAGAAGAAGCACGCGTGATTTCACGCGATTATTTGATTTTTTTGTTTTTTGTTCAATCATTGTGAACTTAACCATGCCAGCTCAACAAGTGTAGAAAAAGTGTGGACTTTTGCTTTTCCGTAGCATTACTCTCCTAACACTCACCCATTTCTTTCTCTATCCCTACATCTCCACCCTCACTTTGACCTTACGCTGCTCACCACCACTTACTGTCACCCACATCTTATTCTTTTCTTCTCTTTGTACTCTCCTCTTTTTCTCCTCCAAGTTTACCCCTCCTACTTATCAAGACTGAAAGAGTACCAAGACAAGAAGAAAACCTTGACAAACGCAGTTTAGACCTCCAAACAACACTTAGAGGAGGTGAATAGGTGTTTATCACAAATATTGCCAAATTAACAAATAAAACACACAGTAAATAACCACACAAATAGTAACCATAATCAAATAAGCTAATCACCGGTAAACTCGCAAATTTGTTGACAAATTAAAACCTTTTAAAGAACTCTTCAAAGGTAAAACACTTTAGGACAACCAAACCTAGGAAGTTAATCCTCTATATAAGATAAAAACTTACAAGCAATTCAAATTTCAAAGCTTTTGTAAAATCAACCTTACTTGTATCGAACAAATTACATGGTTGTATCTACCGCAGTAGCACTAAAACTCTAGTCAATCTTCTATATGACTTACCCTTACAATTTCGAAACCCTTGTGGCTGAAGGTTAAATGTTTGTGAACAGTGTGTTTTAGTAAACTATAAGAGAGAATTTTACAAGCATAGAACCAAGGTTTTCTCTCTTACATAGTGAATAGACGACTTCAGTAGAGTGAAAGTCGTGTATAGATGTCATTAAATATCCCAATTTGATATCCCATCGTTTTAGTACAATTAAAACTCTAAATGGTGTAATTTTACTAGCAGCATTTGTAGGGGTTTTGAGACTCGTTTGGACAAGCCTAGGGTTTCATGCCTTGAAACCTGGCAGCGTCCGGACTAATGTGAACCCATTTGTGGACAAGCTTCTCGGGGCTCCAAAGTTGATGTGGCTTTTTAATTCATCATTGGAATTCTGATAAATCACTATTGAATTTTTAATTTAATAGTAATTTTAAAAGTCACATAAATTTTTAAAAAATAAAAAGAAGATAAAATATGGTCTAGCATTACTCAAATACAATATAAGCAATTATAAATGATTTTGGATTGAAGGGATGAAATGAAAAATGCGAAAAACTTAACGATTTAAACGTCAGATTTGTTAGAGCATATTAGATGATTGGATTTCAAAGATTTATTATAATTGATTGTAATCTCCTATAATTAGAACAAAGGGCCAGAATAATATGGGCAACTTGGCCTTTTTTTTTTTCAATCGATTTGATTTTTTTTTTGGGAAAATGCATTTTACCCCCCCCCCCCCAAAGTATACTCACTTTTGTAATTCGGCCTCCAAAGTTAAAAGTGACAATGTACTCCCTCAAAGTTCTAAGGGAAAAATATTTTTTAGCCCCCCAAACTGACAGCCATTTTTGTTTACGCCCCCCCAAAAATGAACAACCCTCAATACAACATCGATTACATCAAACTACAACTCCTATAAAGTAGCCCCCCCCTCCGTCCATTTGAAAGCCCGTCTTTGTTTGGAATGTGAATAGTGGTCACGGGCGGTGTCCCGTGGACCACTTTTTTTATCACATTCTTCCAATTAATGCCCCTAACTTATTAAATAAAATAAAATTTTAATTAAAATTTTAGAATAATTAAAATCAAATAATAATAATTTTTTTTTTAAAAAAAAAAAAAAACTCTGCACGGCGTTGCCCGAACCCCCCATGGGGTGGTTCGGCCCCCCAGGATGTAGGTTTGGGGGTGGGGCCCCATCGAAGCCCCCACCCCAACACTACTGGGGGGGTTGGGCATCGAGGGCCACCCTTTCTCTTCCTCATTCCTTCTTTCTCTTCCCAGTACTCCTAACCAACCTCTTCTCTCCTCACTGCTGTACTTAACCACCGGCATGTCGTCGAAGGACGCGGGGTAACCATGTTTGAGACGACGGGCGCAGGATGGTGGCGGCGCTCTGTGCTAGCATACTTTGTCCTTTGCCCCCTTCATCATTCTGGGTCGGTGGTTTTGCTCTTCGTGTGGGCCATCCTCCAAGCCAAAAGGCCCAGGTTCATCCTCCAGGACGGCCACCGTCTACGCCTTCAATCTTCCCCGAGTCCTTCCACCCCGAACCTCCTGACCTCAAACTCCAGGTCACTCTCATCCGCCCCGAAACCCAAAGCAAAGACGGCATCTTTGTAACTACGACAGGCTCGCGTGTACCCACCTATTCGCAACCCAGCAGATCAACCCCTCCGCACGCCACCCCATCCACGGACCTCCAGGGCCTACAAAGGATATCATACGTCTGGTCCCCCTTCCCCACTACGGCCAACCTGATGTGCCTTGTAGCGCCGTTAACAATTCATGTGCCGTTGTGGTCCAACTTAAAATTTCAAAGGAAATTCGGATTTTTTCAATTAGTCAAATAAGGGCTTATTTTGGAAGATAATAAGTCAAGTTGGTTTTTCATCCAACTTTGAACGGTCCAACCTCGGACGGAGGGGGCTACTTTACAAGGGAGTTTGGTAGTTGAATGTATCTATGTTGTGTTATGAGCTGTCATTTTTGGGGGGGCCTAAACGAAAATGGCTGGTCAGTTTGAGGGGCCAAAAAATTTTTTCCCAAGTTCTAAAAATTTTCAATGTCGCCATTCCGTCAAGTTTTTCCGTCATCTTTGAACGGATTTAGATCCGTGTCGCGACACTGTGGGGAGTTTGGGGGTTGAAAATGACTAAAATGGCCCCCTGAAAATTCAAATTTTTTTTTAAAAAAAATAGGGGTGGCCGTAGCCAACCCCGTTATAGCCACCCCATTTGGCCCCTTGGGGTGGCCGGAACCACCAGGCCCATGGGGTGGTTCGGGCCACCCCATTCCGACAGAATGGGTGGCCCCGAAACACCCCCAAACCCTTTTGGGGGGTGGTTCGGCCACCCATTTGGGCCCATTGGGGGGTGGTCGACCATGGGGGTGGCTCGCACCCATTCCGGCTAGATGGGGGTGGTTTTTCAGCCACCCCGACCACCACCCCCTTGGCCAAATCGGGGTGGCCCGAGCAACCCCCAAACCCATTGGGTGGTTTTGGCCCACCCCCATTTGGGCCCTTGGGGGTGGTCGAACCACCCCCATTCACGGCCCCATGGGGGTGGGTTCGGCCCCCGACCACCCCCTTGGGCCAAATCAGGGTGGCCCAAGCCACCCCCAAACCCATTGGGGTGGGTTTTCGGCACCCCATTTGGCCCTTGGGGGTGGTCGAAACCACCCCCACGAGCCATAGGGGTGGCTTCGCCACCACCATTCCGGTCCATGGGGGTGGTTCGGCCCACGCCCAAGGGCAAAAATGGAGGGTGGCCGACCACCCCCCAAATGACCAATGGGGTGGCTACGGCCACCCAAATTTCCTTTTTTTTTTTATTTTTTAATTTTTTTTTATTTTTTATTCTAATTAACTATTTTTTTTAATATATAATTTGGGAAAAAACCAAAAGCCCTTAATTTCCGTTCCCCAGTGAAGACGGTTGAGAGTGACGGTGTGGCGACATTGAAAATTTTTAAAAGTTTGAGGGGGTACATTGTCACTTTTTAAACTTTGGAGGCCGAATTACAAAAGTGAGTATACTTTGGGGGGGTAAAATGACATTTTCCCCCCTTTTTTTTTTTTTTTTGTAACAAGGAATATCCTATTCGCAGATTACAGTAAACTGTTATAAGGATCAGTCCTGTGTTTAAAACTTGATTCCGTCATTTACCTCTCATTTTAATTAAATATTATTGATTAAATGAGTAAATTTACGTCGTCCTATCAGCTTAAGCTTTTAGGACAAGTGGTAATTTAACAAGATTTAGAAACTTAGAGAATAAATGAAAATAACAATTACTCAAAGTGTATATTTATATTTAACCTTTAATTATCCATAGCCAATTACCCCCATTTGCACTTTGAAGGAGAGAATCATTGCCTATTGAACCCATAAGAGGTAAACTTCTAATTTTACATTTAAACTTTAACATTTTATTTTGTTAGAAATTTGCTTTAAAGAAAAGGAAAAAAAAAATAAAAAATTAGTCTATGTGGTTTACCAGTTTGTAATTAACTCTCTAGGGTATAAAAATTAGCTGACAGCTCCTTGTAGTAAGAAAAAAAAAAAACAAATAGGTCATTTCATCCAACAAAAGTTTAAATTTTTTTACAAAAATCATCAAATGGCACATAAGCACCAATCGTATTATGACACGTATCATCTACAACAAAATTAAAAAACATAAAAAGAAAAAAAAAAAAAAAAAAAAAAAAACTTGAGGGGGTGGTTTGAGCCACCCCTTTTAGCCAGACAGGGGTGGCCAAACCACCCTCCATGAGAGTTGGTCGACCACCCCCTTTGAGCTATATTGAGGATTGCCGAACCACCTAACTCTCAAATATGTTCAAAGGGGTGGTTTGATGCCGATGGCCATTGGAGTATATTCGGCCACCCCAAATGGATAGGGTGGTTTCTGCCCACCCCTTTTAGCCAGACAGGGGGTGGCCAAACCACCCTTAAGGCCATGAGAGTGGTCGGCCACCCCCTCTAAGAATATATGAGGATTGCCGAACCACCTAACTCCCAAATATGCTTAAAGGGGGTGGTTGATGCCATGGCCATTAGGAGTATATTCGGCCACCCCCAAATAGATAAGGGTGGTTTTTGCCACCCCTTAAGTTTTGTATATATATGGAAAAAAAATACATTTAACCCCCACGAAGTTTGACCACTTTTTCAATTTTGCCTCTAATGTTTAAAAATTGGCAATGTACCCCCACTAAGTTTCTAAATTTTGCAATCTAGCCCATCCGTCAAAGAAGACAGAATTTTTCAAGAAATTTATTGGCACGTGCAGCATTTTCCATCAGAAAAGACGGAATTGTCTAATAGATGGGCTACAATGCAAAATTCAGAAACTTGGTGACATTACCAATTTTTAAACTTTGGAAGCAAGATTGAAAAAATGGTCAAACTTCGAAAGGGTTAAAAATATTATGACATTTCCTTTTTTACCGATTTTATAATGTATTTTTCCCTATATATGACGGAACCTGGTATGTGTTTTTCAAGTGCGATTGGGCGAACATAAAGATAAATATGGGGTACAAGCAAGATGAATATGGATTTAACATTGTGAATTTTAAAAACCTAATACATATGAAAGAGATGATTACTGATGATCCGTACGTATTATCTTCTCAAGTATCACAAGCATATTATGTCAAGGATGATAGTGACCCAAACTAGGATGTTGCAGTTAAGACAATACTAAGAAACATGTTTGACGTTGGACAGGAAGAAGGATGACAATTCTGGCAACTTTCGTGAGAATGATCCTTTCAAGTTAGGAACTAGTCACGATCCAAATGATGTTGAAAATGATTTTTTTGAGTGTGCACGTAATGATGTAGCTCCAACTGAAGTACAATTTCAATCGACACGTATAAGATTGTATGATATATTTTTAATGTTGCTTATTATAGACTTTATAGTTATTTTGTCCATGTGTTAAGCTTGTGCATACGTATTTTATATTTTTATTTGATTATATGTGTTCTATATTATACGCAATCTAACAAGTGATGCAACTTTTTTGTAGATAGAAATGGCCCAGAAAAAAGCATCGATATTGAAATATCTCTGAAGGGTACCCCATAATGATGATACCACAACATCTACACAACAAAGTAACCTGTGCGGTTCAGAATATGAGACAGAGGACCCCCAAACAAGTTGCCCAAGCCTTTTCATTAATCATGTCATACCATCAAGGTCCCCAAGCGGCACCAACATCATTGGTACAACTTATGATTCCTATTATCTATCATCACTGCCTACGGAATAACTGGGATACCGTGAATGGGTTGTGTTAAATGGAGGTTGCCTGGATAGTACACCAGATTTCTCACCCTTAGATCAGCGGACTCAAACATCCTCCTCCACACAAGGATCTAAAGAGCAAGAGAATGCAGCTTAGCAGGCTCAGACATCCCAAACCACACAGGAGCTACCGAAACGGGACCTAGCCAATGGGGAGGTCTGTACAATAGCTATATTTAAGCATTACTCTCTATATAAGTATGTCCTTCTAATTCGCTTATCTTACAATAACAGATTAGATCCATGACGTTTAACACAATGTGGATTGTAATACAGATTCGACAAGGTGAAGACATATTAGACATGTTGGTACGGTGTCTACACTTTGGGTCTTTCCGGAGGCAGAGAAGGTTATCCTTGAGTTTAATGAGTTATGTCAGCCTGTGGGTACAAGCGGATCAAAATTTCGTTGCATTGGGGGACAATAAATACGAAGTGGGTCCTTTGTTGGTATAGCCGATAAAAATTGGTGGACTATACCCATAGCACGTAAAGAGGATATTTGGACAGCCTTAATGGTATGTATGACGACGAAAGACAAGTTTTAAATATTGTAATGGTAATATTTGTGCTTGTTAAATACATACAAAATTAGAACATATACTTCTAATATGTGTTTTTTTTTTTTTTAATCCAATTTGTTTGTAGAACAAATTTCATTTGGAGCCCAATCTATCATTCGATTAGATTAAGAGGATTGCTTTCATGGGCTTTGGGCATAAAACAAAACACTTCAAGGGTAATCTGAAGCGATCTATATTGTCGAAACCAGATATAACAGTTGAAGAAGCTTTGGAAATAACGCCTACCGTGGGCTCATTCGATCTTAAGGTGCTTGTTAGAGAGTGGTTCACTCAAGATGATAAGGTAAGGTATTAAACGTCTCATGTACAATATCATACGTGGTGCGTACATATGTATGCGTATTCATATTAATTAACACTAAAAAAATATGTAGGACTGGGCCCTTAAAAACAGTGCTAGTCAGAGCAAGCACAAGTGCCCTCACACCTCAGGGTCTAAAAGCTACCCCAGGCTTGCACACGAAATGGTACGTTGTTTTTGTTTACCATTATCTAGCCATATTCGTATAGTTATACATTATATTGATTTATTTCAATGTTTGTTTTTGTAGAAGAAAGATATCAGGGTCATCCCTACTAGGACCAACATTTTTCTAATAACACACACTAGAAAGGAAAGCACCCCCGTCAGTATAGAGGCTAGAGAGCAAATGATAAGTGCTCTTCGTAAAACTTACGTTGCTGATATTGTATGTTTGTTCTTTAATGAGGCAACAATGTCATATGGTATTTTAATATATTGTAGGAGATGATGCAAACCGTGATATCTTCTACGCAGACACCGAGTGAGGTGCCTACGCACGGATCAATAACATGGTCTAATGACGACCCATATGCTCAGGCCATAGGAAGGCTTGAATACCCTGGGCGTATCCGCAGGGTTGGGTTTAGGGTTTTACCGAGGAGGTCTACACCTCGTTCATCGACGACACCAGCCACCCATGATCCTACTCTTATACAAGAGGTTAGTGCGTTGAGAGCACGAATTGCAGCACAAGAAGCGAGGAATCAAGAACAAAGACAAAGGGAACAAGAACAAAACGCTCGTATTGTAGCGTAAGATGCACGATTGGGTCAAATGCAAACACTTATCAAAGGTTTAATGGCAAATCTCAAAACGGAAAACCCATTTGAACTCTATCGCGCCCAAGGGGTACACATTGTAGATACTCATTCTCCCGGCAATGTGAAGCAACGATCGTCCGAATCAGATGACTTTTTTTATGTTTTACGCCTCCATAGCCACATTTATAATTCATAGATGTTCTTCCAATTTCGATATCACATGTTATAGAGTTAAGTGACATTGCTTAATTTGTGTATGTTTCATCTGGTGTTCCTATATGTTATGTAGGTGAACACCGGACGACGTCCGGGGATGAGCATAATGACCACAACATAACTACAAATGATCATACACCCTGACATGATTGAAGCAAAAGTAAATATCAAACCACGATTGATTTTGGAATGGTATGCTTAGAAGAAAATTATCTGTGTGATAGAGTTAATTGCATGGAGATGGTTATGTAATAGAGTTATATAATCAATTTTTGTTGGGTGTCTTGCAATTTATTTTCATTTATGTTCAAATTGATTATTTGGGTGAAATTTGAATGATCTTGTTTACCTTCTTTTTTTCCTGTTTGGTTGCCTAGAAAACATGCGGTAGAAGAAAATGGAACATGTGAGGTATTTTTTATCTTATCTTTAAAGAATTGCTTGGATTGATAATTCATGTTAGAGGTATTGGTAAATGAAAATTACTAGTATTAATATTACTGGTATTAAAATTTGGTTGGCTCTGTGAGAGATAAAAGAAGATTTGGATTTACATGTTTTGACCTTGGGATTGGTAAAATGCATGTCTCTAATCATTATTGCGTTAGATTTTGTTTGTTAGTACTGTTAGTCACTAGATGCAATCGTAATAAGTGTTCGTTGAATATTGCTGGTAAATGAGTTTCCCTTTCACAGAAACTTCTTTCTTGTCCACATCTTGATTATGTATTGGTGGCCATTTCCAATACGTATTGATTTTGGTGATATGTACCTTGATATGTATAACTTCAAGCTATATGATTAAACACTTCACTTTGGCACTAAGTATTAAATTAGGTCACTGAACTATTTAGTAATTGTGCTCTTCACTTCTGTTTCTGGAAATGCTAGCTCTTTTAAGAGGATTCTATCAAGAGATAAAGTTTATTCAATTTACATACTTAAAGTTTGTGACCTGTTTTGTTGGGATGATCCTTAGACATGAGTTTCATGTTGATTTAGTGCCTGAATTTGCGTATTGGTTCCAAATTTGAAGGGATTAGTTATGGTTTATTTCCAAATAGTAATTTCAGAGCGAAACATGATTTACTATTTATTCTGATGAGCATAGCTATTCACTACACGATTGTTTATGTCTATATTACGCTTTCAATACTTATTAAAAGATGTACATATTATGCTTTCTTTTTTCCCATAGAAATAAAGAAATAAGAGTATTGTCGTTTTGTCTTGAGTATGATGTCAAATATGTTTTAAACATTCATTAATGCTTTTACTTGTCTCATTATTGCAACATGGTGTGAAAGAAGATGTGGTAAACATGGTGGAATGCATAACTTAATTATGATCCAGTCACTCATAGCATCTTTCTTGCATAATGCTCAAACTTTGACTATATGGCTTAAGTTGTTGTTTTACTTTTTCATGAATATTGTATTTTGAAATATGGTACTTAACATATATAACTATTTAGTAAAGGCATGGATATTGTAATTTTGTTTAATGGGATGTGTAGTATTTTATGTTTATGGGTGATGTTGTTTATCAGGTTTGATATGACCAGGTTTTATTTTATGTTTATGGTTCATATATTTGATATGACAAGGTTTTGTTTTTTCGGTTTTTAGGAAAAAAAAATAAAAAAGATGGTTTTACGTCTTTTTTTTTTTTAAAAAAAGAGTGATGTAAAAACCATTCACATCGCTTTTGTATGAAAGCAATGTGAATGGTTTTTACATCACTTTTTTGTGTAAAAGAGATGTAAAACTATTTATATCGCTTTCAAAAGTAAAGTAAGTTATTTTACTTCGCTTTTGTACAAATAATGTAGATTTACGTCTGTTATTGTACAACCGATGTAAATAAAGTTTCTCGAACCCAAGTTTTACATCGCTTTTAAAAGGATGTGAAAAAAGCGATGTAAATTTTTTTACATCGCTTTGAAGGTTGTAAACAATGTTATAAAAACGTTATTAATGAGCGCTTTTTTTTTTTTTTTTTTGTAGTGGTACCACCCCAGTCTCATATTAGGAATATGAATAACCTACATAGAGTGTGTGGTTTATAAACACACTCATAAGTGTTAAGTCTCACATTGTTTGCTTATTAGGTGAAACTATACTTTATAAGTGATTATCATGAAACTCAAATTGATTAAGTCATTTTGAATTGATAACGCAAATATAACTAGTACTTTTTCTTGGATAGTTACAAGTTGAGTGCTAAGACCAGAGACTAAGAAAGAAAAAAAAAAAAGAGTTCATACTTCATTTGGTAAGAAGAGCAAAAAATGGTAAAAAAAAAAGAGAAAGTAAAAGACCTCAAAAGGGTTTTAGATTTTCGTGAACAATATGGTATAACCAAAATAACCAAAGATAACTATATATTATGGCGTGCACAAATCATTCATTATTTGTGTGGACTACATCTCTCTGGGTTTTGTGCATTCAAATTCAAACCATGTAATCTTATACAAATATAAATAATATACAACTCGAGAAGCAAAGAGCATGGAGAAAAGATTGAACTACAAAAAATTTATCTATGCTATTAGTTATAACAAGGAATTATTATGGTATAAAATTCCTGCATGCACTATAGTTACAACCCTGTTTGTAAGCATTGTGTTTCTTGAACGAATATGCTGTGACATAATTCATAAAAATAAATGTTGTCACGTATTGGGAGCGGGCGTGTTAGTGAGAAAATGGGTGAACGACAAAGGAGGTAGGTGTTGGGGGAAGAAGAAGAGAACATTGGGTGCTCAAAAATGGTGGGAGGTCCCTCAAGGTGCTGATGTAGAGAGAAATGAACCAACACGACTTCGTTTACGTTCCATCAAGCTATCTTTATGACAAACAATTTGTAGGCATTGGATGTATTTGAAAAGATCATACTCATTAACCGGCTTCTCTCCATTTCAATGAAATTGAAAGGATTTGGATCCCTTGAAAGGAAATACCAAAAAGCCTTGATAACATAAAATAAACTGACATTTGTTTTAACCCTTAGATATAATGGACGGATGAGATTTTAGAATACGAGAATCTTATATTTTAAAAAATACAGGGGATCTGAATCGGGATTTTTTTAAAAGATCCTAATCATTAACCAACTTCTTTCATTTTCATTCAAATAAAATAGAAATGATTCAGATCCCTTGAAAAGAATGGTTGAAAAGCCTCGATATCATAAAATAAGCCGACATTTGTTTTGATTCTTAGATCTTATGAACGGATGATATTTTAAAATCTGAGGGGATCTACAGTAATTAGTGCCAATTATTTCCCATGTAGCCCTTTTTCCCCATTTCCTTACCTAAAGTTATATAAAAAATGGGAATGTCTTGTAAATAGTGCATTTATTTGATAGTGTAGTTTTACGTTTTTGCCCTTTATCTGTCTTCTTCATTAGGTAGGATTATTTTTAAATTACTATTTACAAGTAGATAATGACAAACAGTTACAATTAGATAAAGAGAGACAGTTATAACTAGATAAACATGGGTTCAGTTATATTTACAACTGCCTTCAAAAACTACGAACACTGTCAAACAGTTTCTTTATCAACTTTTGTTTGACAGGATTAGATTAAGATCAGATGAAACCTGGTGAAACTTCGACAGTGTAACGTGAGTTCAATTTTCTTCTCCACTGAGAGTTTAATTTTCATCTGCACTGACTACAAATATTATATAAAGCAAATAACAATTTCTTTACTTTGTTTTAAATTGCAACCTCAGGTTTGATTCGTCTTCTTTAACCATCCTTTTTATTCACCATTTTCTCAAATCTGTATCGCTTTGTGGTATGGTTTCATGTTCAGCCAAGTGACATTTTCTTAATTAATATATTTTTTAATTAATTTTTATGCTTAAAAATGTATATGTAATTGCAAGAATTTTCTTGACTGTAATGGACTTATTTTCTCGGTGACAATTCCTTTGCTCGTCTTTACACCTTCGTCGAGTCTAAGATTGAAGGTGTTGTTCATGTTTGATCATTCTCTCTTAGTCTTCTTTTCAATTTTGAGTTTTAGACTCTGTTTGGTTCTTGATAAGATTGAGAACTTAATTTTAATTTCTCTTTTATTCAATTGAATATATATCTGAAATTTTATATGATTTCTATGAGAAAAGTAAGGCATCTGTATGTAAAGAAAGATAATTTATATTGTTTTCTTTTTATTGGTCTTTGTCATTTTTGAAAAGGTGAGTCTAACCTCTTCTCACAAATGTAAACATTATAAATGTCATTCTACAATGATAGTGATTTTCTTAAATGTTTTGTTGTATTTGAGACTCGGGAGTTTTAAAGGTGGTGAGATAGAGGAGAAGAAGAAAAATGCAGTTAACCCAATAAGAGATTCTGGCTATGGGTTGTAATAATGTAAAATCTCTACATTTTTCTTTTATAGTTTTGTTATACCCACTAATTATAGATTACAAAAATGATATTAGATTAGTAGGATTTGAAATGGTTGTTGATTTTTGTGGGTGTGTTGTTTAGACCATTTTGACTGATTTCAAATTTTTTTTAAAGAAAAAATTTTGTTCTTTGTATGTCATTGTATCACTCAAATTTATTTCGAAAATTGAAATTAACAATTGCAAAGTTACGAGGCAACACATAGTACACATCACAATTAGAAATAGAAAAATACCTCACTTCCACATTCACACTTTTAAGTTCACATTTTTTTGCCTAAACTAAAAAGTAGTATTTTATTCAAAATTCAATAGTAATGTATCTATAATATAATAATCATTTTTAATATATCATATTTTATCAATTTATAGTTTAACTTTATTCATTTAGAAAATTCAATATATACTTGTTCAATAATGTAGAAATTATATATATATATAATGTTAAAATTATAATATTAACAATATAGTGAGATATAACAAAGAGAACCAAGCACGTGCATTGCACGTGCTATCCAACTAGTGTATTAAAAAAAAAAAAAAAAAAAAACTACCAAAAATAAATTATGGGCTATCGGGTCAATTAACGGGCATGTAAGTCCATATGGGCTCGCAATCCGTATAAAATAGTCCCAGTGCTTGCAGACTTGGATTGAATACCGAAGACCTTGATAAGCGAAGAACCACCGCAGCGGCACAAGTCAAAAAGATGGGAGTGGAGAAGGAAGTTTTGAGGCCCGGAACCGGTCCCAAACCGGTAGCCGGTCGGAACGTCACAGTCCACTGCACTGGTTTCGGTTAGTCTCGCTCTCTCTGCATCAAAAACCCTAAGCACGAAATGTTTACATAATTGCTTTTCGGGAAATTCTCTTCTGTTTGGTTGCCGAGAAAATGTAGGGAAAGAAAAAAACCAGTATTTTAGATTCCATTTGATGAGATCTTTTGTAAAGAACAAAGTCCTTGGAGGTTTCGATTTTGATTGGGCTTTATATTTAATTTACTCCGTCTAATTTTAGTCATTTTTCTGGGCAACCGAGCTGAAATTCTGTCAAATCTGGGGTTTGTATTGATTATGGGATTGTGTGATTGATTTCTTGGATTGGATTAGTCTGGTGGGTCTTTCATGGTGTAAGATTTATAGAAAATTAAAAAGTTGGAATACATGTGTTTTGGTGTGAGAAGATTTTGTGGGATTTTTCAACTCGGGAGAGGTATAATCATTTGGTCTTCCTTTTTCAATAGGCTAAACGGAAAATCACCTTAGGTTTGATTTATGATTTTGATTTCTATGTCCAGACAAATTACAAAGTATCAAATTTTTTCATGAACAATTTAAACTGTAGTAATGTCGTCCATCAGTCATGAATTGAATTGCACATGTGGCTAATGGAAGGATAACGTGGTAAGATTATAATCTAATGTGACATTCATGATTGATGGACGAAAGGAAAACATTGACAAATTGGAACTTTTTAAATTTCAAGGACGAAAATCGAAGTTGGGCCTAATCTCAAGGACTAAATGTATTTCAGCCTTTAATTTCAATAAATAGGTGGGACTCTTCAACTAGGTTGTATGAGTCAAGTTTCTCTACCATAATTTGTTTTTCTCCATTCATTTGGTGATTTATTTATTTATTTTTTTTGTTTGTTATTCGAATAGCAGCAACTCCTCCATTGCCTCCTTTGGGTGCCCCTACCTCCTCATTGTTGGTTCTGCCATCTGTTTGGTTCAAAAGAAATTAAGCTACTTGATGCCATTCTGGAACTTTTTCTGTTTAATTATTTTTGTTGTTTATTTTGGTATGTGAATTAGGGTTCTCTTTTCTTTAAAAACATCAACTAATTCATAGAATAGGATGGTGGATGGTGAGAGGTCTACTTGTAGTTTTGCTGTTTCTCCTGCCCTTTAATGTTCTGTTTGTCACAGGGAAAAATGGTGATCTCTCTCAAAAGTTTTGGAGGTGAGGATTGTGCTTTTTTTTTTTTGGGTATCCTATTTATACTGTTTTCAACTTGGTGTTATGTTGTGCTTTTTCTATGATTTTATTTCTATTTTTAATGGGGAGTATATATGTTCATATTTGTCTCATTTAGCACAAAGGATCCTGGGCAGAAGCCATTCACCTTCAAAATCGGCCAAGGTTCTGTTATTAAAGGTAGCTGTACCATTTTATTTTATGTTCTCCTATGTTGAGATTAATGTTCGCATATTCCTTGAATAAAACAAAAATAGTGACTTAGTTTAAATGTATGACCATTCAGCTGCCAATTATTGTCATTGACTGCTTTTGTATACGCTATCCTTTTTTTCTATAACCTAAAAGTTCTATAGGTACTTGTTTGCTTGCTGGAAATATAATCCCAAATGTGGATAGAAGCTTGCCCTTGTTCTGTCCCATCAACCTTTATCATCCCTTTCGTCTTCTTTAATTGCTCTCTTATAAGAATTGCAGATCTCCTAATATTTTTTTAGTGCCAATTAGGTGGAAGGCCTAAACCTTGGGAGCAACCAAGTTTATTTGTTTAGATCAGAAACTAATGTTTAAACACTGTTGGAAGTTACAGTGTTTAAACATTAGTTTAAACATTAGGGAACATTTGCTCAAGCTGGTTGATATGAAATGCTTTATTTCTATTTTAGCATCCACTTAACACTCATCTATTACTCCTTTAGGGAATGGAAAAGTTTCTGTCTTAATGGTATATCATTTAGATAATGCTTCTATATACAACCTGTTTTGTTTAAAGATGGTTTAAAGAGAATTCACTACAATTGCCAAATTTATGGTACGGTCTTTTTTTTTTTTTGAAGTGGTAAGTGACTCATGCATTCTATGGGGGTCTTGAACCCACCCACCATCTCATACTCATGGGGGATAGAAGTGCCATTTGTCCCAAAGGCCATTGGTGAACATGGGAACCTACAACCTGATTTTTGTTTTGCATTAATATCTCAACTTAAGGAGTTCGTCTTTTAGGGATAGCTACTGTTTTGTATCTATTGATAGGATGATAGGATGCAGATTCTGAAGCCATTAATTTACCCTTTTGAACCAATCTGCAGGATGGGATGAAGGTGTGCTGGGAATGCAAGTGGGAGAAGTTGCTCGTCTGCGGTAATACTCAACTTCTGCGCTACTTTGTCTGACTACCATATTTCTGTGTGCATCAAATAGGATCTGAAGTATTTTAAAGTTCAATAATGTCATATATGATGAAGAGATTTGGGAAAATTTTTGGAAAGCTTTCATTATGAGGTTGGCTCTTTGACATAATCCACTTGTTTGTCACTGTCAATTTTATTGACGTTTTTGAGGTTATAACATCCATATAGATTGGAAGTATGTTATTCATCAAAAAATATAGATTGGACGTATAATGCCACCACACTCATTAGTTGGAAACTGAGAAGTCCTGAATCAAACCTTCTTTTTTTTAATATCTTTAAAACTTAGTATGATCTACATTTTTGTTGGGTTATCCATCTGTTCTTGATATTTTCTTAATGAATGCCCTAATTTTGAATCTCTCATCGCCAACTAATCACTACCTTATAAGCCGGTGATCTGCCTCACAAGATTATTGCTTTAAGTTTTTGAAAGCCAGGTCCCCTTCTATGTCTTGTTGCCGTTCATTTGGCATGCATTTTGAATTAACTTAAAATATTACTTATCTAACATCTTGTGTTCCTGTTTAATATTTGTTCAGTGCTCTCCGGATTATGCTTATGGTTCTGGTGGGTTTCCTGCTTGGGGCATTCAACCTAACTCCGCCCTAGTTTTTGAGATTGAAGTTCTGAACACGGAGTGACAACTCTTAAGGCGGTTTGGTAAATGTTAGTAAAACCGTGTGGCTATTCTGAATAACTTGCTTTGAAGGACTAGCATGTGCGAATGTTATGACATATATATGTTATCTTTCAATAAATGTTATTTTGAGTTAATACTGAAGTCCTTATGGTGAACATATTTCCTCTTCATATATGTTCCTCTGAATCTATTTTCACAAAGATTCTTTAACGATCTATTCATAATGTATTTATGTTCACCATTGATTTTGAAAATCAAGTATCGATATGATATTGTGATGTGGTAGGAAAGGTGGAGATACATTATGAATGGATTGTGAAGAAAAAAGAAAATAGGGTTTCAGTATGTGTTGGGTGCTAAAAGTTCAGCTGCATCAATTGATCTTTTGAATTAATTGCTTCATCGACGGTAAGCATTTTCTCCTGTGTTGTGCTAGTAAGAAAGAGCGAGTTTGGCTTCACCTGTGTTGGGATATTTGAAGGGCATCTGAGTCGTGACCCTTAAATTGGTGGGACTGCTTTTCAGTCCTTCCAATGACTACATTACGAAGGGCGCCCAAAAGATAATTTAACTCCAATATATTCCATAGTAATTCGATATCTAAATGGTATGAAAAATAGGAAAAATAATATTTAGTATGTAGCCTTTAGGTTTTCACTAAATTTTAATTTATTTTCTGAGTCTCAATTTTTGACAATTAGGTCTTAAAATTTCTTTCTTGTTTTAAAATAAATTTTAGGGGAAATTTCACAGAAGCCCCCTGAACTTCCACGCGATTTGAAGAACCCCCCTCAAACTTTGACTTCTATCATTTTTACCCTTCAAACTTTCAATTTCTATCATAAGACCCCCTTCCGTCTGTTTTCACCGTTAAAATTTTTTAAAATTCCTAAAATACCCCTATATTTTAAACAAAAAAAAATTATAAAAAAATCTAAACCCTAAAATGAGGAGTATTTTGGAAATTTCAAAAAAAATTAACGGTGAAAACAGACGAAAGGGGGTCTTATGATAAAAATTGAAAGTTCGATGGGTGAAAATGAGAGAAATCAAAGTTTGGGGGGATTCTTCAAATCGCGTGAAAGTTCAGGGGGCTTCTGTGAAGTTTCCCCTAAATTTTATTGTCAATCTACTGTTTAATTAGTTAAGATTATATTATGTCAAATCAATTAATACCATATAACTCTCATTTTACCCATTATATGTTAATTGTTAGTATTTTAAGACACATTTATTTTAAAAAGATATCATATTCTGTTCTATATCTTTCATCCATCTCAAGACTTATTCTCAATTCATCTTCTTTTGTTTTTGAGTCAAATCATTCACTAGATACGTAGGATTGGGCCGTATGTGGCTCTAGCTTAGGTGTTGACTAGACCACGTCTGAGCCTAATGATTTTTGGATGGGTTTTCTTTTATTTTAATTATTTAAATGTTGGCTGGATATCACGGCGCAAGAAGATTGGGGCAGGACTTAAGAGCTACAGCCTAGACGGTCGGGTCACACGCTCTATAGAGTTGATGTAGTTGGACTGACCTTGATCTTCTTAAAACACCCTTCCCTCGTGGACTTGTCAATTAGACTCAGTCTTCTCAATAATTGGACCACAAATTAATGCATGATTGAGCTCTAATTACAAGTGCATTATTGAGCTCTAACTTCTGCATAAACAATATATATATTATATAAATTGGATTTTAAGAATTTATTCAATTTAATCTAAAAAAATATCATGTGTTTTTTTTATTTGAAAAGCACGCACTATTAATAAAAGTGTTTTTTATATATTAAAGTACACATGATACTTTTAGAGATATGGTTGAAATAATTTATAAAAAATTTTTGTATTTAAAAAAAAAAAAAAGTTGCAACTTAAAAATGGACAAAATTTTTCTATAAATTGGGTTAAAAGGTATTTTAATCTAGTCTCTAAAAGTTATGTATCCTTTTAATATGTAAGAAATATGAATTTTTTTTAATAATTTTATTAAAAAAATATTAAAAAGCACATACTATTAAAAATATATACATTTTTATATGTAAAGGGTAATTAATTTTACGAAGAGTAATGCAATATGCACTTGTAAAAAGGAAGAGAAATGCTGGAGGGTCTATCAGCATCCCTTTCCCACTCAATGAAATTAAATAAAAAAAATATCCCACCGAATAAGAAAGAGATGCTGGTAGACCCTCGTAGGAAATATATATATATCATTACTGACCGAATGGGAAGGAAATTTCTGGGTCTGTCCCTTGAAAAATAGACGAATAATTTGGGAAATTATTGGAGTCAAACCAAAGGACCAGAGACTGGTCACACAACATTTGCTCAAGCTGGTTGATATGAAATGCTTTATT
Organism: Betula pendula; assembly: GCA_900184695.1. Lineage (NCBI taxonomy): Eukaryota > Viridiplantae > Streptophyta > Magnoliopsida > Fagales > Betulaceae > Betula > Betula pendula. Next base: position 245,843 of record FXXK01000277.1, read on the forward strand.
TCTATTTTAGCATCCACTTAACACCTCATCCATTACTCCTTTAGGGAATGGAAAAGTTTCTGTCTTAATGGGTATATCATTTAGATAATGCTTCTATATACAACCTGTTTTGTTTAAAGATGGTTTAAAGAGAATTCACTACAATTGCCAAATTTATGGTACGGTCTTTTTTTTTTTGAAGTGGTAAGTGACTCATGCATTCTATGGGGGGTCTTGAACCCCACCCACCATCTCATACTCATGGGGGATAGAAGTGCCATTTGTCCCAAAGGCCATTGGTGAAACATGGGAACCTACAACCTGATTTTTGTTTTGCATTAATATCTCAACTTAAGGAGTTCGTCTTTTAGGGATAGCTACTGTTTTGTATCTATTGATAGGATGATAGGATGCAGATTCTGAAGCCATTAATTTACCCTTTTGAACCAATCTGCAGGATGGGATGAAGGTGTGCTGGGAATGCAAGTGGGAGAAGTTGCTCGTCTGCGGGTAATACTCAACTTCTGCGCTACTTTGTCTGACTACCATATTTCTGTGTGCATCAAATAGGATCTGAAGTATTTTAAAGTTCAATAATGTCATATATGATGAAGAGATTTGGGGAAAATTTTTGGAAAGCTTTCATTATGAGGTTGGCTCTTTGACATAATCCACTTGTTTGTCACTGTCAATTTATTTGACGTTTTTGAGGTTATAACATCCATATAGATTGGAAGTATGTTATTCATCAAAAAAATATAGATTGGACGTATAATGCCACCACACTCATTAGTTGGAAACTGAGAAGTCCTGAATCAAACCTTCTTTTTGTTTAATATCTTTAAAACTTAGTATGATCTACATTTTTGTTGGGTTATCCATCTGTTCTTGATATTTTCTTAATGAATGCCCTAATTTTGAATCTCTCATCGCCAACTAATCACTACCTTATAAGCCGGTGATCTGCCTCACAAGATTATTGCTTTAAGTTTTTGAAAGCCAGGTCCCCTTCTATGTCTTGTTGCCGTTCATTTGGCATGCATTTTGAATTAACTTAAAATATTACTTATCTAACATCATGTGTTCCTGTTTAATATTTGTTCAGTGCTCTCCGGATTATGCTTATGGTTCTGGTGGGTTTCCTGCTTGGGGCATTCAACCTAACTCCGCCCTAGTTTTTGAGATTGAAGTTCTGAGCACGGAGTGACAACTCTTAAGGCGGTTTGGTAAATGTTAGTAAAACCGTGTGGTTATTCTGAATAACTTGCTTTGAAGGAGTGCGAATATTATGACATATATATGTTATCTTTCAATAAATGTTATTTTGAGTTAATACTGAAGTCCTTATGGTGAACATATTTCCTCTTCATATATGTTCCTCTGAATCTATTTTCACAAAGATTCTTTAACGATCTATTCATAATGTATTTATGTTCACCATTGATTTTGAAAATCGAGTATCGATATGGTATTGTGATGTGGTAGGAAAGGTGGAGATACATAAAAAAAAAGAAAAAAAGAAAAAAAAGAAAAAAGAAAATAGGGTTTCACTATGTGTTGGGTGCTAAAAGTTCAGCCGCATCAATTGATCTTTTGAATTAATTGCTTCATCTACGGTAAGCATATTCTCCTGTGTTGTGCTAGTAAGAAAGAGCAAGTTTGGCTTCTCTTGCTTTGGGATAGAGCCGTGATATACAACAGCCTAGGCCGAATGAATAGTAATTATTTTTTTAATAAATGAGATCTACAAAAATATTGTTCATATGCCTGGGCTGAATGACTGTTCATTCAGCCCAGGCTTATATATATATTTACTCTTTGGTTGGGATATTTTTGAAGGGATCTAAGTCGTGACCCTTAAATTGGTGGGATTGGCATTCAGTCCTTCCAAGGACTCCATTACGAAGGGCGCCCAAAAGATAATTTAATTCCAATATATTCCATAGTAATTCGATATCTAAATGGTACGAAAAATAGGAAAAATAATATTTAGTATGTAGCCTTTAGGTTTTCACTAAATTTTAATTTATTTTCTGAGTCTCAATTTTTGACAATTAGGTCTTTAAATTCCTTTCTTGTTTTAAAATAAATTTTATTGTCAATCTACTGTTTAATTAGTTAAGGTTATATTATGTCAAATCAATTAATACCATATAACTCTCATTTTACCCATTATATGTTAATTGTTAGTATTTTAAGACACATTTATTTTAAAAAGATATCATATTCTGTTCTATATCTTTCATCCATCTCAAGACTTATTCTCAATTCATCTTCTTTTGTTTTTTGGTCAAATCATTCATTGGATACGTAAGATTGGGCCGTATGTGGCTCTAGCTTAGGTGTTGACTAGACCACGTCTGAGCCTAATGATTTTTGGATGGGTTTTCTTTTATTTTAATTTTTTAAATGTTGGCTGGATATCACGGCGCAAGAAGATTGTGGCAGAGGACTTAAGAGCTACAGCCTAGACGGTCGGGTCACACGCTCTATAGAGTTGATGTAGTTGGACTGACCTTGATCTTCTTAAAACACCCTTCCCTCGTGGACTTGTCAATTAGACTCAGTCTTCTCAATAATTGGACCACAAATTAATGCATGATTGAGCTCTAATTACAAGTGCATTATTGAGCTGTAACTTCTTCATAAACAATATATATATATATTATATAAATTGGATTTTAAGAATTTATTCAATTTAATCTAAAAAAATATCATGTATTCTTTTAGCATTTAAGAAGAATTTTTCTAACTATGTCTCTAAAAGTATCATGTGTTTTTTTTATTTGAAAAGCACACATTATAAATAAAAGTGTTTTTCATATATTAAAGTACACATTATACTTTTAGAGATATGGTTAAAATAATTTGTAAGAAATTTTTGTATTTAAAAAAAAAAAAGTTGCAACTTAAAAATGGACAAAAATTTTCTATAAATTGGATTAAAAGGCATTTTAATCTAGTCTCTAAAAGTTACATATCCTTTTAATATGTAAGAAACATGAGTTTTATTTAATAATTTTATTAAAAAAAAATTAAAAAACACATACTATTAAAAATATATACATTTTCATATATAAAGGATAATTAATTTTACGAGGAGTAATGCTATATACACTTGTAAAAAGGAAATATATATATCATTATTCTAATTTTTATTGACCGAATGGGAAGGAAATTTCTGGGTCTGTCCTTGAAAAATAGACGAATAATTAGGGAAATTAATGGGAAGGAAATTTCTGGGTCTGTCCCTTGAAAAATAGACGAATAATTAGGGAAATTATTGGAGTCAAACCAAAGGACCAAAGACTGGTCACAAAAAAGGAACCATACCGCGTCAACGTGCAGGCTAGGAAACTTCTCCTTTCATGCAATTACTTCCTTTAAATATCCTCACCGCTCTTCTCCACTTCCTAAAGCCAACAACTTCTCACTTCTCTCACCCAAAACTTCTTCGATCTTCTAAACAGTTAATACAGATCCATCACATAATGGGTCTCAAAGGATTCGTCGAAGGCGGCATAGCTTCGATCGTCGCCGGCGTTTCCACTCACCCACTTGACCTTATCAAGGTCCGCATGCAGCTTCAAGGCGAACCCCATCTCCCAACCCCCGCCCTACGCCCTGCGCTCGCCGGAAACTCCGCCGGATTATATAACATGTCTCTACACGTTGCAGCGCCGCCTCGCGTCGGACCCATTTCTATCGGCGCCAAAATCGTCCAGACCGAAGGCTTGACCGCTCTCTTCTCCGGAGTCTCCGCCACCGTCCTCCGCCAAACACTCTACTCCACCACCCGCATGGGGCTCTACGAAATTCTCAAGCGTAAATGGAGTGATAATTCAGGCTCGGACTCGGGTAATAATTTGCCCCTCAATCTCAAGATATCGGCCGGACTTATTGCCGGAGGTGTAGGCGCCGCCGTAGGCAACCCTGCCGACGTGGCAATGGTACGGATGCAAGCCGATGGGCGCCTCCCTAAGGACCAGCGGCGGAACTACAAGAGCGTGATTGACGCAATTTCTCGAATGTCAAAGCAGGAGGGTATTACTAGCCTGTGGCGCGGGTCGGGTCTTACGGTGAACCGGGCGATGATTGTGACGGCGTCGCAGCTGGCATCGTACGATCAGGTGAAGGAGATAATCTTGGAGAGGGGTTTGTTGAGCGATGGGATTGGAACCCACGTGGCGGCAAGCTTTGCAGCTGGGTTTGTGGCTGCGGTGGCTTCAAACCCGATTGATGTGATTAAGACGAGGGTGATGAGTATGAAGATGGAGGCGGCGGGGGCTGCGCCGCCTTACTCCGGTGCATTGGATTGTGCGATGAAGACGGTGAGGGCGGAGGGTCCGATGGCTTTGTATAAGGGTTTCATCCCTACAATCTCGAGGCAGGGTCCATTTACTGTTGTGCTCTTTGTCACACTGGAACAGGTCCGGAAGCTATTTAAGGATTTCTGATCATCAAATAGAGAGATTAGAATCAAATTACAGGAACAAAGATCTATACATTTTTTTAATTTTTCATTAATTATTCTTTGATTATTTTGGGAGAACACATGGTTTTATTATTATTTTTTTTTAAAGTGAGAATCCGCCAATTTCATAAAGCAGAGCATAAAGCTCTAATATTATAAGCATACAATACAGATTAAAATATAGCACAAACACTATAAAATTATACAATTATATACCGGATAAAAATATATTAATAATTAAAATACTTTCTATGATTACAACCACCACTAACTCAAAAACAACCTTAATTAAGGAGCAGATCTGCACCGAACAGACTAAATCTAAGGTTAGAACTGGGACATGAAAAGTCCAAACTCGAATCCACTTATTTTCAATGAATCCACTTATTTTCAATTGTGAGAGATAATCTTTCACACTCAAACTACACTCCTTGACCCTATGGGCAGGAGACAAACTATATACAGGAAAATTAAAGAAAACAAAAAATAAATAAAAATAAATAAATGTACAAAGCAGATTCATCGACAGAAGACAACGGAAGGAGGTGCTTAGCGAGAGGAGGCTAGCCAGCATAAGAGAACACAGGGTTAATTAAGAGTATGACCCCTAATCGGCCACATAAGCAAAAAATTCCATTGTTGTCAGGCCTTGGGCCTGTTAACGTAAGGCCCATATAGATATCTCATTATTAGAAAATTGAGATGGAGATCGAAGTACCGGTCCATATTGTCCTTTTGGTGAAAAAAAAAAGCATGATCAGTCTAAGAGACTTTGTGTTGATTACCCAGCCTGGAATCATGTGATGATAAGTCAGTTAATAGTGTTGTTGTGCCGCATGTGGTACCTTTTGAGAACAATCTTGGATGTGCATAATGTTTGTAATATACAATGTTAATATTTATGTAAGTCGAAGTTTATTTAGAAGTTATGATATATTTATTGAGACAAGTTTATGGTGTTAAAGAAAAATTTGTACATGGTTATTTCCGTTGTGAGAGTTATTATTAATCATGTAGTAGCATCATGTGAAAAATTCAAATATTTTTTTTCACTTAAAACTTGTTTATAAGTTGGGATGTTACATAGACAGTAATTAATCTTATGACCAAGGGATTGCCTTTAAATAAATTTAGATAGCATGTAGCAGCAATGAAATTAAGAAACATCTAGGTGATAGCTTCATAGGTTAGTACATAGTTGAAATGATCCATGGATGCCTAGATGAACGATACTATGTATTTCTGGCTAATAGGAACATAATTAATCGATTAAAGACATATGACATTAACGAGATATGGGTATTACAAATCACATAAATGTAAAGTCTACTAAGAGACATTATGTTGAGATTGGGTAATATCTGCGCTATGAGAGTGTAAAAGAAGTTGATAAGGCGTATCAAGAAAAACTTCGGGGAATAATGGCTTTAAAGAAAGTACTTGACTTGATCGAATATTTGGCACAGGTCAACACATGGACTTATGTACTACTGAAGTCATCAATTGTTGTATAGGTGTGGACTATATATATGTTCCAAACTATAGAGAAGTGATGTCATTCGCTTGGAATATAGCTAAACAAAGTCACCAACAGTATGTTGTCGGTTCGAGAGCATATGGTAAATGATGCAGTTAGATAAGATAGTGACAAAGTATGCACACATATAAGCCAGTCACGATCTAACGTCGATATGAGGAGTCTCACAGATGAGAGTTGGCATGGAAGAGTTAATGGTACTAAAGTAATCATGTTCAACTAAATTTATCACCTAATATTATAATGTGATCAAGTGAGAGATGATGACGTGTTTTAAAGAGATGATCAAATCATAACAAGTGCGGCCATCCACACACTTAATTATTCCCATGAAAGATGATGACTTTCATAAAGGTTAAAAGAGAAATGATGCTGCTCTTCATGAAGAATTGCTTGGTCGTCCATATATCGACGGTGGTTGGAGGCTGAAATAACATCCATTCTCTCACTTTTTCTCTTTGTTTTCTTCCTAGATTTCCACCCTAACAGAAATAATCCTTCCACATTTCCATTAGTTTTCTTTAGAGTTCCAAAAATCAAGAATTATTTGAGTTGAGCCATTGAACATGAAGTGTATGTAGAGGGAAAATGGATTGCATCAAGTGTAGAGGGCACCCTATATTGCAAGATCAAACTATTTACTTTTTTAAGAGGCATGCTTCACAAAAAGTAATTAAAGGTCATATATATATATATTGTTGTACATCTGCATATTAAAGGCATCGATTTGAACTGCATCACAGGAACGTTGGATTTCAATTGGCTTGTGTCATTTCCACCTTTAAAGTAGTTAGAAAGTCTACTCGTTCACACTCCTATTTAACTCCTTTCGTGTGAGTTTTTCTTGGTAATAATGGGTTCTAACTAAGCTCGAGTGGCCCGTGCAAGGAAAAAGGTTTCCACCCCCCGATGCTAAATTCCAATTGCCCACACCACACACTTAACGCTTAAGTTAAGCACCATCATAATAATAATTATGCTCATTACTCTCCCTTGATGATTACCTTTTTAATTTGTCCAATTCTTTTGTTTTATATTTTTCGTGACATTTTTTTTGACTAACCACCACTTTAATTGCCACGGGTGTGTTTTTAACTTGGTGGTAATTTATAAAGTCTTTGGCAAATCATATATATGAAATTAATTTTTATAGGGACTTTGACACAAATCAAGTTTTTTGTGTCCTCCAATAAGATATAAATACATCGGTGTAAAGCATCAAAAGAATTAAGAGTGCGTTTGGAATTACGATTTCATAGACAATGAGTGTAATTTTAAACTAAATCACAAAAACTAATTATTGAGAAACTGCGTTTTTTAAAAATTACAATTTGAAAATGCAGAAAATTTGCGTTATCAAATCACAAGTAAATGAATGTTTTTTTTTTCAAAAATGTAAAATTTTAAAAGTTAAACTACGATTTTAAGGTCAAACTGTGATTTTGTCAAACATTTAACTGCGTTTTCAAAAATCACATTTTTAAATTATTATTTTTAAAATCATACTTTTTAAAATCACAACTTCAAACAAACCTTAAGACGAAAACATCAAACCTCACCTTATTCTCTACACGAACATTTAAGATAACACGTTTCAATTAGTTTTTTTTTTTTTCTTTTTTTGTCAGTTTTTCAATTACCTAGATCTGTCCGGCAGAGAACATGTTTTAATCAATTTTTCGTCAATGTCTTTTCAAGAGAGAGAAACAAGGGGTGGTTGTTTTGCTTTATGCCTCAATTTATTAATTATAATGTAAAAGCGTAACGATACTCTTAGGTTTGAGTTGAATGAACAGTAATTTAGTTTAGACAATTTTTTATGTTTTTGTGAACTTTACTATTTAAAAAAATAATTTTTTTTTTTTAAATCTCATATGGCCTGGGCTGAATTACTATTTATTTAGCCCAGTCTAAAAGTATTATTACTCAATGTAAAAATATGACCGAGGTCTATGGTTATGTCATAGATTTTAGGAGGAAAAAAAAAACTTCATTTATAGAATAGGGTTAGACATGATATAATCATGTTAATCTCTTTTGGCATTTCACGTTAATGTGTTTATCTCTTATTGAAGGCTAGGGCATAAAAGACCGATTTGTGCCACGTTCTTATATAAATTATTCTCATATATACTATCATTTACTATATAAATAAATAAGATTCATTTCAAACATAATTATTTTACTTTAAAACCGATTTGGAACTATAATGGACCATCCTTTATTCACACCCGTGGCTCCCACTCATGAGTACTATAAATGCCACAACCGTTATTGCTCTTAACCACACTACTATATGTGGGCTTTTTAATCTTTTTTTTTTATTATTATTTTTTTATTTCTATTGGATAAAGAAAGTAGGAAAAGAGCATTATAGCATAAGAATGGTCAACTAAACATTTTTTTAATTTTCTCTTTTATTTTAGCACATAAAGTGAAAACCCTAGCTAGTAAGTTGACCCACTATAATAATTTCGAATCACTTCCCAAAAGTACTATATATGCTCAGCAGTTGATGCAATATATATTATTAATTAATTTCAATAGTATGCACTTAAGATTAACAAAAAAAAAAAAAAATTAAAGCAATGAAATGCATTATTATTCTTATTTGTGTAAGATTAATTAAGGGGGAATCCCTATGACACCTGTTAAAAAGCTTTGAAGCATATACTAGTGCCTCCAAAAGGACAGACCTCATAATAATAGGATGAATAAACTAAATTTGGTATTTTAATACTTGTTCCCTCCACTCAAAGCAACATGGTATTTTTATTGGGTTTAAATATTGGTAATTTATAGGTTTATTAATAAATAATTGAGTTTGTTAAATCTGTTTGTTGGTGCATCATCTCTCTTGCAGGATATATAAACTAGGGTTTATGTTATGGATTTTTTTTTTTTTTTTTTTTGGGCTTTTAATACACGGGGGCAATATATTGGATCCATGATTGTTGTTATTGGACAAAATATATGGTGCATGCACTTGATGGCTCTTGCATAATTCTCTTCCTTTTTTTTTTTTTTTTTTTTTTGTTCTTCTCTTTTTTAAGGTGGTTCTGTTTCTTGCATAATTCATACATGGTCCCTTTAACATTGATTGGTGAAGCCAACGAGGCCCATAAACCATGGTAAGGGCCAATTAATGACGAAAGTAGATTTATAACTAATGAGTGGATGAGATTATTAATTAGTGAATATCACATGTTTGTGTCCATGGAATTAATATATTCTAATGCTATTATTGTCATTGTAATAGCAATTAATCATCAACATCGTCTAATTATATGTCCAGAGCAAAAAAAAAGATTAATGCTGCACGCTTTAGGAAGTTATAGTCAACTCTTTTAGTTAGGAATGTTGTCATGTCTGAGCTGAGTTTCTACCCTCTCATTGGCCAAGAATTGTCCAGGCTTCTAGAAGTCATGTAAGCCAGTCTACCCTTATGATCAAACCTTGTGTAACTCCTTATTTTTCATTTTACCAGATTTATACAGAAAAAAAAAAAGAGAGAAATTCCAGATTTAGAAGTCTGATCAAGAGTCAAATCACAATGTCATAATTTGTTTTGAAAAATGTTACAGTATATATCGATATTTTTTTTTAGAAGTGATAATTTTTTACACAACTCGCGAACCCGACACGATGATATAAGGTTTGAGTTTATGTTAATCAGGTTCGAGTCACCCGTTTATGCCCCATTTAGTAATCGGGTCACTCGGCAGGTCACTAGTCTGACCCGTTTATTTTTATTTTTAAAAAAACGTAAAAAAAAATTAGAAACTAATCTAAACGGATCATGTCATGTCGAGTCATTTTCTGAATTTTTTTAATTCAAGCTTACTTAATCGGGTCACCCGACCCGGACAATTAATCTCGTGTCAGGTTGGGTTGGCACAACACGGCCCGTCAACTAAACGGGTTGATGGGTCGTGTCGTGTTAATCGGTTAAAATTACGAGTCGTGTTCGGGTAACCCGTTTATTAAACGGGTTGTGTCTGAATTTAGGCTAAACAGATTGGCGGGTCAAGCAGGTCGACCCAAACCCGACCTACCAACCCGTTTAGTCAACCCTAAGATTCATTCTCCTATCATTCTACTTTTTAAAATTACTATTAAATTTTTGGATCCTATGTAATTTGGGTTTCCACATGAAATCCAAAAATTTACATGAATTTCAAAGATTTAATAATAATTTTAAAAAATAAAAAAATATTAAAAAAAAAAAAAGACAAAAACGAAAAAACAATGTAACATTTTTCATTTGGTTAACATTCATATATGTTGTGAATATAAGGTTGCACAGCCCATCGAACCCAAAGGCTTAAAAGCCAATTAGCGAGTCCAGAAACCCAATATTATTAAATCATGCGTAATAGAGGATCGGCTCCAACAGCAAGGAAATAAAATCCAAATCCCACAATAGCATATACGTTCCTGATTCTGAGGAATGAGAATCCCGAGACCTAGGCCATTAGAATGGTGATCCCATTATACGATTTGATAGAAGAGTAAGCTCATACGGTTATGCGGGACATACTATAAAGGGAAGCCCCAATCAACGGATATAAATTAGCTACAAACTGGTTTGTAAAAAATATATATTTTTTTAATAGCATGTACTTCTTATATGTTATTTTTAATAACATTAATAAGAAATATATGTTTCTCACGTGTTAAGGGACATGTCATTTTATTAGACTGATTTATAGTTAATTGCTACAAACCAATTTGTAACTAATTTCTGTCCCCAACCAAGTAAAATGGACTTTTGATCATCATCTTAAAACTCATTTAATAGTATTTCAATACTTGTCTTTACATTAACAATATTTCAGTAGCATTATTGTGATTCCCACAATAGTACTATTGTAATGCCTGTCGGATTATTTAAAAATTGGATTTATAAAAAATTACTATTTTTAAATCGCAAGTAAGGGAGTGTTTTTTTAAAAATGTAAAATTTTAAAAGATAAACTGCGATTTGGCCAAACGCTTAATTGCGTTTTTAAAAATCACATTTTTAAATCACACTTTTTAAAATTGTAATTCCAAACGGCTCTTAATATATTAAGCATTAAATATACTAATGCCATTGTACTATTCATTTCTTTGTATTTAATATATGTTAGGCATTGAATATACTAATACCGCTGCAGTATTCATTTTTTATGTTTATATATATATGGCATTAACTATACCGATGTCGTCATAATATCCAAGTGATATTATGAGACTTTAAAGTATAAAGCTGATTCCCAAAAACGACAAGAGTTTTAGAATTGTTTTTTTAAAAAAAATAAAATAAAATTAATAATTCGGAGTTTTAGAATTGGCTTTTAAATGATAATGGACTAATACATCATCACATGTGAATACGATTTAATTTTAGTGATCATTGGTGTGGAGAAATCATTTTTTACTATTTGTGGAAGTTGCAAGTATAGCTACTTAATGAGACAAGATACTTCTTATGAAAGACAACATTTTTATATACTTTTAATGAGTTTTTATGAAAATAAATAATCTGCTTTAAGAATGGAATATGATATTGCATACTCTTGTGAACCGATAAGATTAATGAATATATTAATAACAAAGCTAAAGAGTAGCGGGGAAGTTATGGCTATCAGTCCGAAAAATATTAATAATAAACGAGCTAGAGAGTAGAGGGACAGTTATGGGTACCAATAAAAAACCAATAATATGGTAGGAGTGTCGACTCAAAAAATAACTAATCCCAAAGTGTTGTAGGTATCGTGCAATCAAATGTATTGCTTATTATTTCTTGGTGGAAAATGGTAAGCCTTAAGGCATGCTTAGTTAATTATTAAAAATATAGAGTAATGGTACATGTCACCCTATATTTCTTTTGTGTCCATAAAAAATTAATATGACTTTTAAAATTACCATTGGATCATAATTTAATAGTGGTATATCATCATAAATCAAATGATAATTTTAAAAATCACATTAATTTTAAGTAAACACAAAAAAATATGGGGTGACTAATTTTCGATAAACTTGTTTGGTCTTTGTTTTAGCAAAGTTTTAGTCTTTCTTTTTCTTTTTTTTTTTTTTGAACAAATACAAACAAAAGAGAAGGGTATTGCACTTGTTGTCTAGATACATAAGAATAGGAGGGTATCTTGTCGTCTTATCCATATACCGATATAAAGTAATTGGAAAAAGATTTAGAGAGGTGCATGGATCGGAAGAAAGAGGGAAATCCACTATAAGATGGACGATGAAGTCATATAATAAAGTATTCTTTGTATGTAGGATGCACCAATCATGGTTTATACAATAAGATTGCACATGTTGTATAAAATCAATTGAAAAGTATATATTCTCTACATCTACTAGTGTGGGTGTTTGCTTAGAAAAAAAATAAATAAAAAAATAAAAATACTAGTGTGGGTGCTCAGTAGAGGTTGTCCCTTGTTTCATGTATGTAGCTCGTAAAGAATTATTATTGTTTTTTTTAATCAAATAAAAAAAAAGGTTATACGGGACATAAAAAAATACAATATAAAAAAATTCTAACAAATAATAAAAAATAAGTAAAAAAAAAAAAAAGACCTGTTCTTCTATATTTTGGACAAAAGCGAAGAATAAAAGTGTTTCTACATCTACACGTAATAGAGTGATGCTACATGTCACTCCAATCTTTCTTATGTCATCCAAAATTGATATGACTTTTAAAATCGTCATTGAATTTGTGATAGATCGCTATTAGATTTTGATTCAATGGTGATTTTAAAAGCCATATTAATTTTTGAACTTCTAACTTCTCACATTTTACCCTCTTCAGACAGTATTCACCATTAAATTCTGTTGAAATTATCAAAATACTCTTATATTTTTTTTAATAAAAAAAAAAATAGAGGTATTTTAGAAATTTTTGCACTCCTTCCGTTAGGATTTATTAGAAAACCTAACGAATGGGGTAAGTGATATACATTAAAAATTCATGGTACCAAAGTGAGAGTTTTTAAAAATTAAAAGAAGCATGTAAAAAGGGTTAAAAGTTCAAGGGGTCTATCTAAAGTTTTCCAAAAAAACTAACATTTTTATTTTTATTTTTATTTTTTTTAAAAAAAAACAGAATTTGGGAATTGCTTTGAATAGCTTGAGGAAGATGAGGGTTCTACGGAATTAGGATTTGAAAGAAGAGTAAAGCTAGAGCGCGGATTTAAATCCTTTTTGAGTCATCCAAAAAGTTATTTGACTTTTAAAATCACCATTGAACTTATAATAGTTAACTATTGAATTTTGATCTAATGGTGATTTTAAAATTCACATCGTCATAACACAAGAAACCAAGATATCAAAATCCACTCGACTTCTAGTAACGTCAGCTTCCCAAAAAGTCATATGCAGCAATAAATTTAGCAGTTAATGAATTTATTCTCATTCCAATAGTTACAAACCATTGAGTAGTGCGGCTGCCTTTATGTCTTTAGTAATGTGGCTGTCTTTATTTCTATAACAGTCAAGTAGTGTCTTTGTGTATGCCTTGTGCATATCTTTATATAAATGAACAAGTCTCTACCAATAAGGTACAAAATCAAAAACAATTTAGTTTCAATACATATCACTTTTGGAAAGACTTAAGAAAGACTTAGATCCTTTTTCTAGCATTACTCTTGGAGAAAATTGAAGAAAGGCAATGAGAGTAAAAATGAATAAGAAAAAGATTGACAATTAATATTTAAATAAAATAAAGAATATAATAGAGAATTTGTTAGAGTGCATATATAAAAAAAAAAATAGTAACTTAAGTAGAATTTTTACTTTTTTAATAACTATTTTAATTATTACAGTTGAAAATACTCTAAGAGGGACCAAATCATAATTATTTATCGAGGTCAAAGCATTAATGAGGGCGAAGTTTAATTTTAATAGATATTAAACTTATTTTTAGACTATATATAAATATTTAATTATTAATATATTAATTATAATATGTATATTAAAAAACAATGGCAGGGAGGAGTGGGGCATTACCCTCTCGCCGCCATGTAGTCGTATCAGTGGACACTGGACAGGATAGCTTTCTCCACTTCAAAACGGTAAGTACAATACCTTCTTCTTTTTATTTTATTTTATTTTATGAAATATTCCGATAACATTTTGAAGAAGATGAGATAATGAAGTATCATTAAATGATAAATTGGACACTTACGGTGCTTTTGAGATTGTGATTTCGTAAATATTAAGTATAATTTTAAATTAAATCTTAAAAAATAAATCATTTAGAAATTGCATTTTTAAAAAATTACGATTTGAAAATCGTAGAAAATTTACATTTTCAAATGTAGGTAACAATGTGGGTTTTTTTTTTTTTTTTTAAAATGCTTAATTTTAAAGGTTAAACTGCGATTTTAAAAGCTAAATCGCAATTTTGCCAAACGCTTAATTGTGTTTTTAAAATTATATTTTTCAAATCGTACATTTTAAAATCGCATACTTTTTGAAATCGCATACTTAAATGAACCCTTACTAATAAAAAGCCCATCAGATTGTGTTTTGTAATCTTTTACCACTATCCAAGTAAGATCCAAATGTTACCAAAATTTTGAGTGAATTACAAGGATATAAATTTTCAGCAATTTTACTGTCTGGATAATTAGTAATTTAAACAACAAATACGAAAGAGACATTATAAAACTTATTTATAAGAACAGATATCGAGCAATCCACTTATTTGTTGAGATAAGGCGAATTCTATAAAAATTCTTTCACATTTATCATCCAATCTGCTAATAATTCAAATAATAAATTTATGAATATCCATATATCCATATCCATGAGATCCGACCCAAAACAGAAGACCCACAATCAAACGGTAAACAAAAAGTAATTAACCAAAGGTAAGGATCTAACCTAACCATTCAAGGAGGTAACCAGCATTCTACTGTTGTAGAACTGTAATTATACAGTAAAAAAGGACGGAGTTGTCATTTGGGTCTTTATATAATCCTAGCATCCACAAACAGACTCACTTCCTTTAGACTCTTTTTTCTTTTCACAACCACTCTCACCATTCCCTTCTTTCCTTTCCATCAAGCGTTTTTAATCTGAAGATTCCATTTGATTCAGATCAGAGCAGATCTTTGATTTCTCTCCAGTCCCACTGTGAGTTATTTTGGGTTTATTTATTTTAATTTTTTTTTTTTATACTTTCAAGTTAGTGTTTTTGTTTTGCTTGTTTGCTTGTTAGGTATCCCCTGTTTGGTCGGTGAGAAAACAAAAGATTTTGGAGAAGAAAGGAAATCAAAAAGTTTGTTTCTTAGAAAAACCTCAGCGCGGTATAGGAATTAGAAGCCCCGTTCAATTGTGCTTGATTCAGCTGCTCGGATTTTTCTTTTACTTTTTATCGATTTTAGTTGGGACAAACTAAACCCAGTCTCGAACTTGATATTTGAAGGTTTTTAATTTTTTTTAAATAAAAAATTCAGAAGTTCTGAGATTTATTTTGTTAATTTATTATTATTATTTTTTTCAGTATTCTTGTTATTCTTTCAATATCTGAAGAATCGAGCTAGTTATAGCATTCTTAGAGAATGAATTACGATTTTCATGCTTAAATGATTAGGGTTTTCCATGATCATATTTATTTGTCTTGTTTTGGTCTCTTTCTCTCTCTCTCTCTCTTTTTTTTTTTTTCCCTTTTTTTTTTCTTCAATTGAAAAATGGTAATAACTGGCCTAATCTGAGCTAAATACAAGTCTTACTTGAGTGGGGGTCCATGATCTTGTGGTCATCAAGTATAAATAATATACTTTCGAAGTCCAACTTTTTCTACATTTTTCTTCTGGAAGTGAAAACAATGCTCTTCCTTTGAATGGGGAATCGAATGCAAAATACAATTCGTTTCAAAAGTATCTCTACTGCATGATGGTTTTATTTTATTGTAATATCCAGCGCCATTCCTTGATAATTTGATTCAATTAGGTCGAGTGTGCAACCTGAAGAAAAGAAAAGAAAAAAAGGGGGGGGGGGGGGATAGCAGTGGAGAAATCTCTTAGAAAACAGTTCACTACTGAATCCATTTTCTTTCTTTATGTGTCAAGAAAATTGTTCTTTGGATTAGATTACCAAATGCTTTCTGGCCTAAAAGCTTGTGAAAATTGTTCCTTGATCTTGTTATCCGGTTTCAGGATCAGTTTTAAAATAAGTTTGCTAGAAAGACCCTGATGATTTTTGCTGTCATTATTCCAAAAAGTGAAAGAACTGTGATCAAGAGAGGCAAATGCTTTTGTGTGCTTTAGTTAAGTTTATTCTGCAATTTGATTTTAGAAACTATAAGAGGCATTAGTTTTATTTTTCAGATTTTTCAACTATAACGTTTATAATGCTTTCTCTCATCAATGTTATAATTTGTCTCATCCTTTAATCTTATAGATATGTACTTCTGCTACATTTTTTTTCAGGAATTTTGGTTTCCATACATAGTACCAGAGCAAGTAGTCGTGGATAGTTCCATATTACAGAGGAGAACAGTATGCCTTGGTTGAGTTTATCAGTAGACGTGTTTCGCAAAGTTGTGCGGTTAAACCTGTATTGCAGGGTTATTCTGTAAATCTTTACTTCCTTAACCGAATAGTGATTTTTTCTTTCTCTTGGCCTACTCTTCTTTGCTCAACTGACCATGGGATCCAATCGGTTTTTCGTCATTTCTTGTGACATGCATAGGATTAGCTGAAAAAGTAGAGGCTAAACCTAGTTAGAACTCGCACTCTCCTTTTACTTCCTGTTCTTGTTGAGTATTTGTCTTGTGCCTACAAAGTAGTCAAATAGTCAAGGGTTGAGAGAAGTGATGGTGTGCCAAGCAGCAAGCCAAACTAGATTTCGGGCCTTAAAACATGAGAGTGGGATCGCAGGGAGACCAACGATTATAGTAAGAGTGATTGCATGCTTTCAACCTTTGCAGGACTGCCAGGTGAGTACAAGAAACATTTACAGTTGGTCTTATTCAATTCTTCTTTCCTTGGATAACATTTCTATGATCAATCAATCCAGCTTTCCCTATTAAGAAGCTATGAATAATACTATGTTCTTGTTGCTGTTTTCCAGGCTGAGTATTTCCGTCATTTGCTTAAACCTGTCACGTAGATTGATTCCTTTCTTTTCGTATCAAATTGAGCTGGAATTTGTAGATTTTCCTTTTCTATTCTTTGTTCGTAAAAGAAGCAGAAAGTATTTGAATCTTCCAGATTAAAGCATCGATCCATCTCCTGGTAGGTTTTAACTGTCTTACCGATTATTGCAGCTGAATGATCTTAAGTTTATTTTTGAATGTATCTTTTGTTTTCTCATTTTTAGGTGGTTATTTTTACCTGGATGGTTAAGGCGAACGAATCTCGGCTTTATCCACAGCATTCTGCTTGGCCACCATCTAAGCTGAATTTCATGAGCACGGCACTGCGGTCGAGGCAACAGGAATGTTTGCCAGCATATTTAAGCCCAGGCACCTGTGTGTCCTCTGCACGGTTGGCATTGCCTAGGTTTGCCGTTCCTGGTATACCAGACTTGAAGACTGAACAAACAAATGACGCTCATGCATCTCTTCAATGTTTACCTCTTCACTTCCAGAGCTTGCTTCCCACTCCTAACCCATATCTTAAAGGAAGGCAATCTCCCTTTTCTCACGGGCTTGATGGGAATGCTGGGCCAAATGCAAGCTCTGGGTCTTCTCCAAAGAGATTTCTTATTTTTGATCAGTGTGGGAATCAAACAAGGCTAATTCATAATTCGGTTTGCCCCCCTGTCTGGAGTCCAGCTACTGCTACTACAAAACCAATTTTTGGTTATAAGTCGTATGAGGAAGAGCAGGCAGCTAGAGTGAGTCCAACTGATCCAAGAAAGTACTTTTTACACGAAGAGTCTGGTGAGAATAATATAGCTAGTGAAGAAAGTGAGATGCATGAAGACACAGAAGAAATCAATGCCTTGCTTTACTCTGATGAGAGTGATGATGATGATGATGATTATGGTGACGATGATGAAGTAGCAAGCACCGGCCATTCTCCAATGGCCATTAAAGGGAGTTACGAGAAACAAGAACATGTTGAATACATCAGAGAGGAAGTTGCTGGCTCAGATGGCCCAAACAAAAGGCTGAAATTGCCTGATGGTGGGTACAAAAAATCATCTCCTATGAACACTGCTAGTTCGGTAAAACTGGACAGATCTCATGCATATGACAGTGATGCAGAATCAGGCTATGCCATTGGTCAGAACCAAGTAGAGGAAGTGGGTTCTATTTTGGGCAAAAGGTGTTTTAAAGGGGATAAGGTCCGTGATGCATTGAGGATTCTTGAGAGCATAATTCCTGGTGCAGAGGGTAAGGATCCATTGTTGGTTATTGATGAAGCTATGGATTACCTAAAGAGTTTGAAGCTCAAAGCCATATCTCTAGGGGTGAACCACCAATAGGCTGCGTCGTCTTGGAGCATGGGTTGAAAGAAAGGTGAAAAAGGTGGTTAAACATAGATTTCTTGGCTTGAGTGATTGATGAATTTGAAATAAGTATTAGTGGCTATGGTTTTGTGGGTCCCTTTTCCATCTTTTCCTGAAGAGGTGTATATAATGGGCCAATAAAGGAAAAAAAAGATGTAATCGTATGGGAATGCACTCTGGTTGCTGCTAAGGGTGAAGGAAAAAGGGGTTTTTTTTTTTTTTGTTGACCAGAAATAATTATGTTATTAGCTTTTTGGGGTTTAAAGATTAAGAAAGTCACAAAGATCTGAACGCATGGGGGGAGTTTAGTGGTGGGCTGTGCTGTAAATGAGGACTCTTTTTCCGGATTGTTGAGAGCCCCCATGGATCAAGTGCATGCGCGTTTGGTAATCAGGTCCCACTTTGAATCCTCTTTTCTTGTTGATTTTATGCTTTTGTCCTCTGCCTTCATGTTGGTAATAGAATTTCTAAAAGTAAGAAGAAAGTTGCTGGTGTGGATGAGTGCTTGGAGTGGGAGCATAGTCTTCCATCATTTGTACTTTTGGGGGCCCTTTTCTCATCAACTCGTGCTGTAAAAGGTTAGCGTGTTTTACATGAGGAGAGGGATGTCATTCTGCTGTACAGTAGACAAAGGTCTTTGTCTGTGTCTTTGTGAGGGTTTCTTTGAGTGGGCTTTGGTTGTGTGTTTGAGTGTAAAATAATTGGAGTGTGAATAATAATGCAGTGCTGGTGGTGGGGATGGGGCGGCTGGCTTGGTATGGAGTTTACTTGGCTGGTGGTTTGTTGTTTCTTGTTGTCCTGTGTGTGTCCTGTCCTTGTATGTGCCTTTTTGTGAAACTTTTAAAATTATCTATTGTGAACTTTGCAATGTGTTTTCGTTTTTGGATTTTGATTGCCACCGGTGAAAATATATTTTCCCTATAGAGATCTCCTGATAACAAAATGGAAGGACAAGATTGCATTCACTAAAAAAAAAAGTCTGCTTTTCTTTCAATCTTTTTCGTTTATTTTCACATGTAGCAGATACCATATACCTTTCTAAACATTGGGTAAGCTACAATGCTGTTGAATGCATTAGGACCATTAGGTAGTACTTTAGTTTTTCGATCTATTATTTTAACACAAAATATTTATCTCTTATCTCTCCTTTCTCTCCCTTTCATCAGAGATTGTTGGAATTTTGTAAAAAAGATGAGGGTACATAAGAAACTTGCATTTTGTAAAGAAATAATATTTTAATAGTATATGAAAAGATATGAGAAGTTATTATGGAGTGTATTTGAATAGGAAAGCAAAAACCAGTTTAGTTTATTAAATTTAAAAAAAATCAAGGAAAGCTATAGCCTTTCTTCTCTTTCTGAACTTCTAGTAACAATAACATTTTTCAAGAATAAATGTCAATTCAAGGTTCAAAGGCAAGTGAATGACAAAGAAGAGTTTCACCAACAATCTAGGGCTCCTAAAGTGTGTTGGGATTTGTAACCTGGTTTGGTCGCAATATTTCAAGAATAATTTTACTTGTCCATCTAAATTTACACATCTTTATTCATATATCACTATATGACAAAATTTATGTAATAAAATAATTATATAAATTTTGTCATTTAGTAATAGATGAATAAAGATGAGTGAATTTAGATGGATAAGTAGCATTGTCTATATTTCAATTGCATAAACCTAATAGAAATAGCTGCATGATTTGAACACTCAAAGCACAAGACTGGGAGTGAGTCGAAAGATAAGAGATGGCCTTGGTCCATATAAGATGGAGCACGGGTGGGAGCATATGGTAGAGTGTGGTCGAAGCCCAATTGAATAAGGGTCCAAGTACAAGCTAGGCAGAGTGTCCCATGTAGTTTAATGCGAAATCAAAATTACATATGGTATCTTTAGACATCTCATAAACGCGTTTGGTCAATAGTAGGCCACATCAAGTCCTATCACAAACTGAAAAAAAAAAAAAATATTTAGGGCGTTTTGGCCACCTCTATTTGGCCATTTGGTAGTAGCCAAACTATACCCAATGACTATGAGTGTAGTTCAGCCACCCTCATGCCGATCATAAAGGGTGGTTCCATCTTAATACAAATTTGATTGGACAAACTACAATTCGAACGAATGAATTGAACAGTAATTAAAAAAAAAAAAGGACAAAAATTGAACAAAATTATTGTTTTTGTTTCTTATTCAAAACGATTAATAAGAGGCAGTGTGAGCATCCAACGTGTTTTGTGGGTGTTTGTGAGTGATAATTTTAGTGTATTAGTGAGGGCTTGATATATGGAGGATTTTTAGACATGATCCTCGAAGAATAGCTTCGAGGGTGAGCTTTTTAAGACTATAACGCCGTATAATAATATAGTCATTGTAATGGTCAAATAAATGTTATAGACAGTGATATTGATATGTTAGGACTATTTGGAGTAGATAGAAACTGTTAACATGTTAGAATAAGCTACTGTCTTAGAACAAGAATGGTGGAAGTTTTATTTAACATATTGAGGTTATATTGAAATAAGAATGTGTTAAAGTTGTGTGGTGTGCTCCATAGTAGTCATAATATAAGATTTTATTGGAGGTTTAAAGAAAATGTAAACAAAGGTAAAATTACGGTTATTGATAAAAACAAAAAATAGAGATTTTTAATGCTATAGATTGATATATTATAAATGGAAACAACTTATTACTATGAGCTCTATATTTTATGAAAATGATTGCGAATAATAAGATAAAGAAAATGATAAAATATAAAATGCATGCATGTAAAAGACTTTGAAGGATTAAATTGCATCGTATGATATGATACACAATCTTGTACGGAAAAACGGCCATGAACTATTATTATATAGGTTTATCCTGTGGTCAAAGAGATTTACTTTTATGTTTGACCTTGGTTCTAATGGTTATTGTTTGTTACCGACGCATCATTATTCAAATGGGATCACAATTATGACTTTACTAGAAGCGTGGGCCACCAGAGGTCAGACTTGATTAAGCTGCTAGTATATGACAGTATGTTTGTGCGATATTCTTTCGAGAATGAGCAAATCCGAGTGAGAAAGGGTTAAGGGCCCGATTAGACCACATAGAGCTACACTATGAAATGATTTTCTTATTACAACATATGTTATATCTATACTGCATTCATGATATTATCAACTGTCACTTTACATTACTGTATGTGATTTATAAACATCTGCATTCACTATAATGATAACATGTGTATCATGTATATTTGTACTCACCAAATCGTGAACTTACAATTGTATCTTTTCTACTTGTAAAACATTAGTTGTTTTATAGATAACTTAGTTGACAATGGTACTGGAGATGCACTTGGTGATTTGGGAGAATTTGCTTAGGATTATCTTTAAGGAGTTAAACCCAGTGTGGTTGTTGGACATGTGAAGAGGCAAGAGCGATACCCATCGTGACATGATAGACATCATCCACATGTTGTACCTTTTGAAGACTAGGCTTTGAATGTTATGTTACTATGACTTTAGATTGATCCTATATTTTGTTGATGACTGGTATTTGATCGTATATTTGGGAGATATCCTTATCTATGTTACGATGCTTTTAGTTTTTACTATGGTGTTATTAATGATTGTGAGATTAAGTTAGTAGCTATTTTTATATGTAAGTGAAAAGTCTTCTGTTGCAAACTCTCTTTGGAGAGTATGAGATCCCTAAGTTTTAACCTTTGAAGGTTATGGCCGAAAGACAAATCGATAAGTCATTTACCAGTTAAATGATTTTGATGGGGCATTACACACATCCACCCGTAAAATTATTGTAATTTTACAGATGTTATCGAAGAAGCTATCAATGATGACCCGTATGTGTGTTTGGACTTGCGTCCTTGAGGCTAGCAGGAGGCCTCCTTATTTGAAGATCTGACTTTAGATAAGTTAGTTTTAAATATTTTGTATGCCGCTTATGGCAACTTTGATTTGTATAAAGGCAATAATTGTTAAGTTTTAATGACATTATATGTTTATGTTTATAAGATGCGATTTTAGTTAGGAACTCTAGTATTGGTGTTGAAAGATGAGTTTATGGTTTAAAAAATAAAAAGAAATTTTATATTTGGTAAATTTCTGCTACGAGAGTTTTAATCAGTAGTAGCACCACATAGAAATTCAAATATTTTCCACTATATGATTTATATAAAAATTGGGGCGATACAATGCACCCAGTGCTATTGTTGTGTACGCACACTGTCCTATGGTGGTGCGTACGAAGCAGGGGATTGCGCGGCATGATGGTACGCAAGGACCGTAACAAGAAAAGGCGGATGCAAGCACACAAACTGAAAAACCATTGTTTTCCAAAAGATAATTACACATGAAGAACGAATTATGGCTTTGATACCAATATTAGAAATATATACGCAACTGAAACAAATTTTAGTACCTCTCTTGTGCCACCGAAATAGGATCTAATTAGTATTGTTCCATGTGCCATAGCTCTTGAGTCTTCAATATTTTCTTCTCTCGACGATGGAGCACACTACTAAACCGATACTCACATACCCATAGTCTAAACGTTCCACAAACAGTTACAAAACAAGATAGAGAGAGAGATTTTCTTTTACCATTTTTCACTTAGTGCAACTAACACACAAGTCTCATTCTTTACAGTGTCACGCAATTTTTTCGAATTGTTAAAAATTGTGTGTAGTCAAATGTGAATAACACCAAAATGCATGCCTAGATGCAACTTCTCAAGGTGTGGAGCTGGCACAATTTAGAGGGTGCCGCCCACATCTAATAATAGATGATTTGAAAATTTGAATGTATGATAAGTTTTGTATATTAGGAAATACTCTCCATGATTCATTCTTTCCCATAGTTCCTTCCTTCTTAATGCAGTTTACATACTTTGTCTCTCCATAATTCTTTTTCCATGATTCTTGCATCAGTGTAATTTGGCCATTAGTTCAGTTTTCGTATATTCTACTATTACTATATACTAAAGAGTGGCCTACTTATTGTGAAAGATAGCTTGTTGGTACGATGTAGAGAATCAAAGTAATAATGATCGAGTGGAACTGGTAATGGCCACCTGTAAAATAGAAAAAATAATTACGGAAGTTCTCTGGTACTTTGAAATAAGGCAAAGTTTTGAGACTTGGAGTGAAAGATAGTTTGATGGTATGATGTACAGAATAAAAGTACTAATGATCGAATAGAATTGGCCATGGCCACCTATAAAATAGAGAAGCTCTTCCCAAGTGATCAAAGACACTCTCTTACTTAAGTTAAAATGAAAAGTAAATGACAGAGACATGATTCAAATTCAGTACCTCACTGCTATGATATCATGTTAAATGATTACTTATTCCAAAAGCTTAAATCAATATAAAATAATTGATTTAATCATTTAGGGTGCGTTTGAGATTGCGATTTCATAGACAATAAATGCGATTTTAAACCAAATTGTAAAAAATCGATCGTTTGGGAATTACGTTTTTAAAAAATTGCGATTTGAAAAAACAGAAAATCCGTGTTTTTAAATCGCAGGTAAAAGGATGCTATTTTGAAAATGTAGAATTTTAAAGGCTAAACTGCGATTTTAAAGGTTAAACTGCGATTTTGCCAAACGCTTAACTACGTTTTCAAAAATCACGTTTTCAAATCATACTTTTTAAAATCGCTATTTTTAAAATTGCACTTTTTGAAATCACAATCCCAAACGGACCCTTAATTAATATCCTAACACTCCATTCACATGTGGAAGAGGTCAACTACGAAAACAGAGTTCGAACTCATTACCTTTATTCTAATAGCATATTAAATTTGTACTTACCTCAAAAATTTAAACTTTTAAAATAAGTGGAGATTATGAGACATTTCCATTAGTAGCCAAGGACAAAGGTGAAAATCTGAACATTGATAGGAGCACGACGTGACCTGTCAAGAGTGCAAAGGAAAATTAATGTAGATCGGGGCGCATGCGCGTTCCTAAGGAAGATAGGCATTGATGTAAGTGTTGAGCCAAGAAGCGATCGGATGGTTGGCCAATCAAGTCAGCGATCGGATAAAGAAGGATCATTCGGATATGGAGTGAGCGATCGTATTGACAAACCAATCGCCACGAGGTCAGCGATCGAAAAAGATCGTTCGGCTGGCACATTAAAGATAAAGATTCGAGAATCTAGTGCATTAATGATAAAGCTTCCATAAGAGTGGATTGATTCTCCAGCTAGCGAATATAATGGAAATTTTATTTGAATAATCAGACAGATTTTATTCTATTAATTACGTTCATTAATTAGAATTTGATTTGATTGAAGATTTTATTTCATTAATTAGGTTTTTGATTTGATTTTAATTTTCCTTTATAGGCTTAGTTTTACTTTGGCTCCAAGCAATCGTATTATTATAAATACGTAGCTTGAGTTGTTATGGGAGAGTTGAATTTGGTTTTGATTAGTTATCAATAACTCAGAGTTTGAGTTTTCTCTTATGTTTGCCTTGAATCCTTGATATGCTCTTGGCTTCAAGAAAAGTTGTGAATTATTGACATCACGCTGCATCAGTTGGTATCAGAGCTAAAATTTACTTTCTATGGAGCCACGAGGGTGCCGGAGGGGTAGCCGTTTTGTAGACTTGAACGACGTGCACGAGCGCGAGGAGGCAACACGTGAGGATCAACTGACGATCTACTTGCAGCACATGAAAGAGCATCTTGATGCGCGATTGGGAAGATTTGAAGAGCAAATCAGAACCTAATCCGATCACTTTGCCAACATGGGTGATCCAAGAAGGTCGCTGCCGTCAACCAACTCCACACTTCGTGGATGAGGATGTCCTGGTTACCTTTAGTGAGGTGCAATCTCAATAGAGGAAGGTACAGTTTGACGTGTGGAGTATGCGGCGCATCAACTTGATCGTTATTCATGATCTTCAAATCCATCTTACGTGGATGAAGAGTTACAAGAAGATGAGTTCATTGATGAGAAATTCAATTATGGAGATGTTCATGACGATGTTGAACATGAAGATGCTAAAGATCCTTCACAGGGATTCGTAGATTGAGATTCCCCACCAACTTATGATACCGATATCAATGATGAAGATCTTGTGGGAGCTTCTCTGTCATATGATCAAGAGGAAGAATCTGAAGTAGATTAGATTCCTTCAATATTCTACGACATCTATCCTGAAGAAGAGGAACTATTGGAAGAGGTAAATCTCTCATGTAATATAGAAATTTTTTGTTAATGAGAGTTCTATACATCATGTGCTTGATGAAAGGCCCAAAAGTAAAGTCTTTGATTTATATATTGAAGAAGTTGATTATACGGATTTTCTTAGGCTAGATACTATTTTGTCAAATTCTCCGAACAATGATCTTGATGAATTTTATACGAAGGAGGATAATTTTATTTTTAAGCGAGAAGAGATAATTGATCCTTTTTTGGAGATTTTCATGGCACGTAATGGGGAGAAGGTAAATGAAAAACGGGTGAAATTTGAATTATCTCAAGAAGATGAATAGAGTTTTCAAGATGATCATCACAATTTTGTGGTGATTAGAGGAGTGTTATTTCTCTTGGGATGTTTGTTACATTATATTATTTTTGAAGAGAAAGGGATGGAAAGCATTGGTTGGTTATCCGAAAGATCGTGGTAAGCACCATCGAAATTTGAGGACGAATTCTCCCCGACTTGAGGTGTATGATGTAGATCAGGGCGCATGCATGTTCCCAAGTTTTGGCCTTGTCTAGAGAATTAGGGAACTATACAGTCTTTTTATGATTCAAAAGTGTTTTCAACCTTGTTTTTGTAGAATCATTATACCAACAAGTTCTAAACTCTCTGATCTACATCATGGTGGTTTCAGATCATCTTTACAGTGTTCCACGCACCGCCTGAACTTTCTATGTCCGTATCATGTGCTCCCATGCGCCGTCACCAGCCACCACGTGCTGCCCTGTCAGCCGTTTCCAGAAACATACACCAAAATCCAGATCGGAGGCTACGATCTACATGATTATGTCAAGCACGCACCCCTAGGATGCCCAACGCACCGCCACGTGCCTTCACTGGTTCTCTGGTAGCACTCCAGCGCTTCACGCTCTGCCACCGGCCACCACGCGTCGCTTCCTTCAGCCGTTTGCAGAAAGAATTCCAAATTCCAGATCAAAGGCTACCGATCTACCACTCTGCTGCTAGCAGGTGCCCTGAGACATCTAATGCGCCTCTCCAGGCCAACCCTCACAGTTGAGCTCATTAGCTGCTCCTTGCTCTCTCTCCACACTTGATCCCAACTCCTGAACCGTGCTTACGACACCTACCATACGCTCAGCCGCACTAAATCACAGCTGTAACGCCTCGCCTTTACTTAATGAAAAACGAAAGTGGGAATCTCCAATTACCACTAAGCACTACTATCTAAACCTCAATATCATAAGAGATCATAAATCTTGCAGCGGAATATTTTTTTTTAAAAAAAACATAACTCATACAAACACATAAGAGCTGAATATTACACTTCTATATTAAACAGATATTTACATTATACTTTACATGACAAAATATCGACACTAGTCAAAAGTGCCACAGATGGCACACTATCAACAACTATACATCAAGGGTACCTCACGCACACCTAGCTATAGAAACATCTTCAAAAGGCTGCTATCCACAGAGTATCATACAGCAAAACTGAGGCGACGAGTTGCCTCATCCATAATACCCAAGACAGGCATGTGGATCCTCTTCACTATCTTCATCATCTGCGTAAACATCTATGCAATTGTGACCCCACAATTATATAGGTGGATTAATGAGTCCATGAACTTAGCAAGTATAAAAATTACTGATATTTTCAATATGAGCCATCTTTTTCTAAAAATCCTCTAACATGGTGATTATATTAATAGCTACGTTAAGTTTTTCCAAAATAATTATTTCATAAAATTCATAGCTGATAAGATAAGCACTGTAGAATTTGTTTGATAATACACAATAAAATCTATTTATTTTCTTCTTGACAAGTCTATGTATGTATAGCTTTATACTTATCTATACACAGGTTACTTGCATCTCAAAACCAGTATATGTATATAATTATAAAGAAATGAAATAATTCAATAATCACAAAACA
The DNA here is from genome assembly GCA_900184695.1 of Betula pendula. Classification (NCBI taxonomy): domain Eukaryota; kingdom Viridiplantae; phylum Streptophyta; class Magnoliopsida; order Fagales; family Betulaceae; genus Betula; species Betula pendula. The sequence continues at coordinate 273,421 of FXXK01000277.1, forward strand.
TATAAAACACAATATTCATTATATGCAATGCAATCTTCTCTCATTTTCTCTAGGAGTCTTGACCCCTCCGGCTTTCTAAGGGACTTAAACCCTTCGTTTACCTCTTTTAGGACGCACACTGGCTCCTTGATTAATATATATATATATTTTTTTTTCATTTAGTCTTTCTAGTTTCCTATTTAACTTAGAACTCTCACTTAGCTTCCACAGTTAACATAAGAACACCTTCCAGCTTCATATTTAACTTAAGAAAACCTCTGGTTTCTTATTTAACTTGAAATTCTCTCTTAGCTTCCACAGTTAACATAAAAACACATTCTAGTTTTTCAAGTTTTAACATATCTTATTCTCATTGGTCAACAATATGCAATAACATGTCATCTCTATAATTATACTTTTGTTCTCATAATCAACTTCTTTCATTTCATAACTTATTCAACACATGTAAAAATAATTAGAAACATATAATCATGTTTTATACACACGCGAGCGCGCACCAAATTTTAAAATTTATAATTAACCGCTCGCGATAGATCGTATCCTTGCAGGATAGCTCTAAAAGAGGGTATCGTCCGTAGAGACTGTGATGGTCGGTTTGTCATGCTTTCGAGGTGTGCTCTAGCTCAACTCGTGAAAATAAAGTGTTTTGATTTTTAAAACTAAAAGACATAAACTTAAATGACTTAAAGATAAATGACATAAACTTTAAATGACATTAAGTGTAAAAGACATAAATGTAAACGATATGTAAAGTAAAGATAAAGATAGAATGCAGATTGTATCTAACTTCGGATCTTTAACAAAGGCATAATATGAGCGTGTAAAGGTTGTCAATCCTTACAACGATCTCATCAAGAATTTACTATCAAAAGAAAATAATAAAACATCATAGTTTGCACTAGTCACTCACCTAAATGACATAAATTTAAATGACAGAAATCTAAACCTACATGTGAGATAACTCGTGTTCCCTAGCATGCGATATAAATCCTCTTAATAGCCTACCCAATTATCATAAAATAAACATAAAGCATCATAGGTTTCCACCCCTCTTTCCATCTATTCTAAGTTAAACTAACATAGATTGAGTTGTGATCCCTAGCATGCCCTATCAAACTCACATAACATCAAGTCAAAAGCATCATTGCATAGCTTGTGTAAATCATTCAAAACTTAAACAATTCTTCATAGACAAAGAATAATCTATATCTCAAATGATATTATCATTAAGCACAATCTATAAACAAATGCAATCATTATACCATTTATACAAAATCCATACCTAAATACAATCTACCTCAACTCATAACCCCATGGAAAAATTGCATCAAACCCTAAATGGGATTCGTTTCCTCATGGATTTGGATTTCTTCAATGGATTTGAAGAAATCCATTTCCTAAGGAAAATTGGAGCTATGGGTTGAGTTCTATCATTTATACACTAACAAAATAAAGCAAAAGGAACAAAAACTATACAGAAAATCAGACTTAAAAACGTTCTGTGCTGCCTTCCTTCTCTCTCGGATAGAACACATATATAGGAAGCCTTGATCTTTCATTTAGAAAGATCAAGCTAAAGATCTAAGTTTCTAGATCTTTTGGAGTCCTCTTGAGGGAGAATTTGGCGCCTACTATGTGCTGGCAGCCGCAAATTTGGACCAAAAAAAATATCCTACCGTCAACAGCTGTCTAAAAGATCCTGCATTTTCTGGAAGCTGCGACGACGCTCGAGCGTCAGGATTGGGCGCTCGAGCGTCACATGCTGCTGGTGCTCGATTTTGCGCGCGGGGCTTGCAAGCGTCAGGCTTGCATTGCGGCTGGCGCTCGAGCGTCACTCCTTTCTACAGCACTTTAATTTCCTCAAAAATATCTTCAAGCTTAATGTACATGATATATCTTGAATTCTCATTAAGACCTGAAAATAAGGAAAACACTAAAACACACTAAAAATATTAGATAACAATACAAACTAAGGTATAACACATGCGAGTTAAGAGGCTTAAATGTGTAACATTCAAGACTTATCAATGTTATTCATAAAATACTCAGGCTCATGTAGTATAACAATTATCAAAACATAGTATTTTTGCTCAGTAAGTAAAATACTTACCTTTCGTAGTCTGCTTAGAAACTCCTTTTGTCGTTTATAAACTTATTGCAATTAATTGCGCTCACGCGCGACAGTATATTAGTTTAAAACTATTTTTTTAAAAAAATCAATATCTAGACCATTGATTATTTTCTTTATACTCGGTTAAAAAATGAACATCATAACGACATATACCTAAAATATTATAATGTCACTTGGGCATTATAACGACATGTTTACAATGTCATAATACAACTTGGGCATTATAACGGCATATCTCGAACGTCATAATACAACTTTGGCATTATAACAGCATATTTGAAATATTATAATACCATTTGAACATTATAACACCATATCTTAAATGTCATAATACAACTTGGACATTATAACGGCATATCTAAAATATTATAATATTACTTGAGCATTATTACGGCATACCTAAAATATTATAATATCATTTGGGTATTATAACGACATATTTAAAATATTATAATACCATTTGAGCATTATAACGGCATATCTAAAATATTAAAATACCACTTGAGCATTATAACCATATAAATTAAATTTTAATAACTAGAATTGACATAAACTAGGGATAAAAGAATTATACTTAGCCCTCCCAATTAAGCTCTAAAGCTTTGAGGACTTGAACTATTTTCTTTCTTCCTATACGTACAACACATACACAAGAGGAAGAGCTTGAGAGAAATTTGGGATGAAAAAAAATACTACTCTCACTCAGCTATTTATAGGCAGCCCACAAGGACATTGTTGCAATTTTTTTCTAAGTAAAACCATGTGGTGGGACAATGGGATTTATACGTAACTACTACAGTGATGACTCATAAATTCACAGCGCCACCAGCAATTCACGTAGCCTCTTGCTGCATTCGAACAATACGTAAATGATATGCTTAGTAGCACATCATTTTACTGCAGTAGCTTGAAGTCTATAGGTTTTATTTCTTAAAATTCTTGCGGAACCCTTTAGAAATTATTGCACTATTACATTTAAGTGGTAGGATACTTGAGAAAGCTACCCAGCAGATGAACATCACATTAAGCATGAATTATCACCATATAAATCTTTTTTTTTTCTTTTTTTTTGTTACCTTTGCTGCATCTTACAGCAGCTATAAAGCCAAATATATATAGATTTAAGCATGCTCTAGCATTCACGTGAATGCTAGTGACGCTTATATATACTATATATATTATAATATATATATATATATATATATATATATATATATATATATATATATATATATATATATATGTGTGTGTGTGTGTGTGTATTTATTAATACTATTATTTTAGAATTCTTGATTTCATTTCGAGACTCCAAAATTTATTTCTCTTTGAGCCTAATTTAAATTAATCACTTCTTAAATTAAACTAAGAACATATAATTAAACATCAAATATATTTTTTCAATTTATTTTGACCCATCTTAATATCACAATTTATACTAAAGTGTTCTTAGTCGTCCTAATTAAATCTTTGGGTGTTATAACAGCTCCTAAACTGAGCTCATAGCACCTACCCTACGTCCAACCACACTGGATCACGGATCGTGACCGAGCTCACAACAGCTATCTTACAATCATCCGCACCAGATCCTAGCCCAAAAAAAAAAAAAAAAAAATTTCCAATGGCCTTACCCCCTACTCCCCCTCTTCCTAATACCATAGATATTACCCAACTTATTCCTATCATCCTCGATAGCTCCAATTACCCTGCATGGGCTCAGTCTATGAGTACGTGGCTCAAAGGACATTTTCTTTGGGAGTATGTCTCTGACAAAGAACTTCGGCATGTTGCCGGAAAAGACGAAACTGCTGCTGTTTTTTCTAGCCATGTGCGAACATGGCAAAATATACATTACATGATTATTTCTTGGTTTTCCAACACTTGTGTCGTCTAAATCAACATGACTTTTGGTAGGCTTGACAGTGCCAAGGACGTTTGGGACATGTTAGCCCAACGTTACAATACTACCAACCTTACTCAGCGGTTTCAAATTATAACCAAGCTCTATCGTATGCGCTAAGAATTAGGTCAGACTGTTATTGATTTTTATTCACAAATGACTTATCTTTGAAATGAATTGTCTATTTATAAGCCAGAATGGGTCCATAAAACCGATGCATCTTGCTACGTTGCTTTTTGCTATAACATGCTCCTTGACAGTCCCAAGGACATTTGGGACATGTTTGCCCAATGTTACAACACTACCAACCTTACTCAGCGTTTTCAGATTATAACCAAGCTTCATCGCATGCGCCAAAAACCAGGTTAGACCGTTATGATTTTTATTCACAAATGACTTATCTTTGGAATCAATTATCTCTTTGTGAGCCAGAATGGGTCCATAAAACCGATGCATCTCGATACATTGCTTTTCATGATAGCATGCGCTTTGTTGAATTTCTTACAACAATTCGAAATGAGTTTGACAATACTCGAGCTTCTCTTCTCCATTGCTCATTGTTGCCATCTTTGGAAGGTGCTCTTAGTGAACTAATTTTAGAAGAGACCAGATTTTCTACTATGAAGTTGCACACCTCTGAGATGGTCATGGCCACTGCTTCACGTGATACTCGTGCTCCTAATATTCTTGTTGGATCACGTGATACCCGTACTTCTGGTTCCATTTCAGGTGGATCTTCCTCATCCTATTTGAAAATGCAATGTCACTATTGTTAGAAACTTGGCCACAGGTGCAGCGAGTGTAGAGCAAGGCTTTATGGAAGAAATAACAGGGCTTCTAGTCAGAAGGCTGCTGCTGTCACTCACATTGATGTATTAGATATGTCTTTCACCAACGCTGCACCCCAACTTGGTACTCTTTCCCCCATAGAAATTAAGGTGCTTGTTCATCAAGTTTTCTTTAAGTCCAATCTCAATATGGCCATGTCCACCACCCTAGGTTATCCTTTTTGGTTTATTGACTTTGCCTGTTGTTGTGAAATTTTAATGTACTCGTAAGCGCACGAACCGTATTGAAATATAGTTTAGCAAGCATGAGGTTGAACCCACAATGAATTGTATAAACATAGGAAAAATAATCAAATTTAAACTAAATAAATCCTAATCTAGTTCAACAAAGATACAGTTGTTCAGAAATAAAAATAAATTAAAAAATGCAATTAATCTAAACAAAATAAATAATAAAAGTAGTAAATTATCAAGATAAAAAGAACTAAGGTTGTGGAATCCACCTCATTAATTCATAACAACATATATTCTTGATCATTGATTTTACCCATACTCTACATGATAATCTAGAAATCAATCTTGTTATCATGGAGAATATCATCGTTAAAATCCTTAATAAAAATCTAAAGCATGTTATTCTTCGCTTTTAAAAGAAATTAAAACCAAATCATCTCTTGTATCCGTAAAAAACAAATAACGAGAGATATTCGATTTTAAAATCAACAATATAAGCCAAGTATTGAATCAATAAAAATAATCCTAAATCATGAGAAAAACTTGATTAAACTCATATCTAGAATTCATTATTTATTAATTGATACGAATAAGAACAATTTTAATCGTTTAATTAAACATTATTCTAGGCAAAATCAAATCTAAAAAATAACTGCTGAAATTCATTAACGAGGCTTCATCCTCAACCTTAGTTAAGAATTTAGCCTCTCAAAGTATTAAAATACATGACATAATATAAATGAAAAGACATGAAAAATAGGGAACTTGAATATTAGGGACAAATTCCCTGCATAGGCACTGTTCTTCTCTTTCCTGCTGCGCGGCACTCCCAAACGTGAGATATATATATATATTCTGTTCGACACTGTCTAGTTTTTTGCCTCCCTCTTGACCGTGTGTTACTCTTTTATTTATTGGAGAATAAAACCCTTTTGTTTTATATATATATATATATTTTTTTTTTTTTGTTCGGCACTGTCCAGTTTTTTGCCTCCCTCTTGACCGTGCGTTACTCTTCTATTTGTAGGAGAATAAAACCCTTTTATTTTCTTTTACACTAGTTACTAGCCTACTCTCACAAAATCATGGGCCCTCTCTTTTATTTCTTTTCCTTTTTTTTTGTTCTTCTTTTTGGGCTTCATTCACGTGTCCCATGTACGCATGCCTCAATTTCCTTTTTGCTTGCCAGGTCTTCATGCTATTTTTCCTACATTATGGCTTGCTTCTCTTCTTTTTGGCTCACTCACAAATAAGACAAAAACATCTTTCTTATTTTGTTTTTTCTTTTGGCCTTGATGGCTTACGAAAATGTTATTCCTTCAAGAGACTAAACTCTCATTTATTTTTCATGAGTTCCACCAATTCCTACCAAAAGATAATATCTTGCATTAATGTGATATTTTAAGCTCAAAATTAATAATTAAGCATTATTTCATGATTAATTCTAAAATGCAAGAAATATGAAATTATGGTGTGACACTGCTTATTTTTAATCCAGAAAAAAGATGCATTTTTTAGCTATTATCACTTGCTGTAATCACATGACACCAGACTCTTCCATCTTTTTCTCTAAATCTATTTTAGTTGATCCTACCAATATTTACACTGCTAATGGTTCACACCTAAATGTTAGTTACAACGGGTCTATTTCCACTCGACAAGTGTTAGTGTCCAAAACACACTTAGTTCATCATCTTTCATTAAATCTTTTACCTGTTGGTCAACTTTGTGAACTTGGTTTAGAATTGCATTTTTCTAACCGAGGTTGTGATGTGCAGGATCCGTAGACGGGACAGCTAATTGGGACCGCCTGTAAGATTGGCCGTAAATTTGAGCTTTCATCTCTTCATCTTCCTCCTACCGTGTCTACTGCTACTCCATCTTGGTCGCCATCCACCACTCTTAGTTTATGGCATTCTCATTTAGGACATGCATCTGTTTTTCGTGCTCCTTCTTTAGCTACCAGTTGTCAATTAGGGTATGAGTTTTTTGATTGTGTTACGTGTCAACTTGAAAAGCAAAGTGCTTTTCCTTTTAATAATAGTGACTCTATTTCTTCTGCTCCTTTTGATTTAGTCCATTCTAATGTATGGGGCCTTGCGCTCATTCCCACCATAGGAGAATCCCATTATTTTGTGATCTTTATGGATGATTATTCTCGATACACATGGCTTTATCTTTTACAAAATCGGTCCAGACTTCCCAAAATTTATTTTGAATTTCAGAAAATGGTTCAAACCCAATTTTCCTGAAACATAAAAAATTTTCATTATGATAATGTCCTGGAGTATCTTGAATCTACCTTTCTTACCACTCTCAAACAAAATGGCACTCTTTCTCATTCATCATTTATGTCCGGGTACCTCTCAGCAAAATGGTCGTGCTGAACGCAAACACAGACACATCTTAGACACAGTTAGGGCATTGCTGCTTCCGCTTTTATCCTTGAACATTTTTAGAGAGAAGCTGCTCTTACCGCTATTTACACTATCAATAGGGTCTCGTCTCCCACTACTCTCAATAAGTTTTCTTATGAACTCCTATGTGGTTCTTCTCTTGATTATCAATCCCTAAGAGTCTTTGATTGTGTTTGTTTTGTCCTTCTTCAACCTCATGAATGTACTAAATTAGAACCTCGTTCTCGTCTTTGTTGTTTTCTTAGTTATGGCATAGAACATAAATGATATCGTTGTTATGATCCCATTGTTAAACGTCTCTGCATTTCCCATCACGTCATGTTTTGGGAGCACAGGTTCTTTAGTGATATGGAGTCTTTTCCTCCTAATCCCTGTTGTTCCTCCCCTATCGTCATTGATGTCTCTTTTGATTTGCTCCCCAAACCTATTGATCTTGATGTAGGGATGACGAGCTCTCCAGACGACTTTCTGACGGTCGGCTCCGATGCCCCTAGCCCGCCTGTTGATTCATCTACTACCCCTCATGATCCATCTTCTCATCTTCATGATTATCATTGTTATTCTGTCATTGCTACTTTATACGAACCTCATTCCTTTTGTGAGGCTAGTATTAATCCACTTTGGCAGCAAACTATGTCTGAAGAACTTATTGCTCTTAGCAAAACTCAAACTTGGGACTTAGTTGATTTACCTCTGAGGAAAATAGCTGTTGGATGTAAGTAGATATATAAAATAAAAACAAAATCTGATGGATCTGTTGAGCGATGCAAGGCACTTCTTGTGGCAAAGGGGTTCAATCAGAAGTATGATATTGATTATGAGGACACCTTTGCGCCAGTGGCTCGCCTTACCTCTGTCTGATCCCTCATTATTGTTGCCTCTGTGCGTCGTTGGGATCTTTTTCAGATGGACGTGAAAAATGAATTTCTCAATGGCGATCTTACTAAAATAGTTTATATCCAGCCTCTTCCTGGATACACTCATCCGCCACACAAAGTTTGTAGACTTTGCTAGGCATTGTATGGGTTGAAACAAGCTCCACGTGCTTGGTTTGCCAAATTCAACTCTATTATCGCACAGATTGGGTTTATTTTTAGTTCTTATGATTCTACACTTTTTATTCAGCGATCTGATCCTGGTCTTATTCTCCTTTTGCTGTATGTGGATGATATGATTATTACCAGAGATGATACTGCCAGTATTCATGACCTTCAATAGTTTTTGAGCTAGCAATTTGAGATGAAGGATTTGGGTTCCCTTGGCTACTTTCATAGGTTAAAAGTTTTTTCAGATTCAAATGGTTACTATCTTTCTCAAGCTAAATATGCTTCTGATCTCCTCTCACAGGTTGGTCTTTCTGATTGTAAAATTGTTGATAGTCCTCTAGAAACGAATGTCAAGCTTCACGCCACTAATGGTGAGTTACTTTCAGATGCCACACTTTATATAGACAGTTAGTTGGGAGCCTTATCTATCTTATTGTCACGAGACCGGATCTTGCCAATGTAGTTCATCTTGTCAGTCAATTCATGACCGCACCGTGTTCTATTCACTATGCCGCTGTTCTTTGCATCCTTCGCTACGCGAAGGGCACATTGTTTCATAGTTTGCATTTCTCTTCTCACTCATCATTAGACTTACATGTGTATTCAGATGCTGATTAGGCAGGTGATCCTACCGACCGTCGTTCCACAATAGGTTATTATTTTTTTCTTGGCGATTCACTCATCTCTTGGCGTAGCAAGAAAGAGTCTGTTGTTGCCTGCTTTAATACTGAAGTTTAGTACCATGTCCTTGTTGACACCACATCTGAGCTACTTTGGGCTACGATGGCTCCTACATGATATGGATGCTTCTCAGACTTCTAGCTCTCCTATATTCTGTGACAATCAAAATGTGATTCAGATTGCGAATAACGATGTTTTTCACGAGCACACTAAACACATTGAGATAGACTGTCATTTTATGTGCCATCCTCTCTTGCAGGAGACTCCATCTTTGTCCTATTGCTTATGTTGCTTAGTTGGTTGATGTGTTCACTAAAGCACATCCACTTGGACACTTTTGTGCTCTTGTTTTCAAACTCAAGTTAGCTTCTACATTACCACCTTGAGTTTAAGAGGAGATGTTATAATATATTCTGATACTCACCGTATTTTCTTGATATTTTGTATTTATCAAAACCTTATATAGGTTTGATTAGATTCTGTAATATTGTCAATTAATTCCTAGTTTAATTGGCCTTATTCAACTACAAATAAGTCATTCTGTACACAGTTACAATTATACAAAAATATAATATTAAGTTCATATAAATATTCTCTAATTATTTTAACAGTGTTATTATAAATACGTCGCTTGGGTTGTAATAGGAGAGTTGAATTTGGTTTTGGTTAGTTATAAATAAGAAATTTTCAGAATTTGAATTTTCTCTTATATTTTTCTTGGATTCTTAATAGGCTTTTTGATTTCAAGAAAAATTGTGAATTATTTATTATTTGACTTTGTGACCCACGACATCACGCTGCATCAAAAGTTGAAAAAAGTTCTCAGTAAGGCTCACAGGTGGCTCCCAGTACTTTCCATGATGTGACATTGATGGTAATTTCCATGTCGATCTGCAACTGTTCACCTCCAAAGAGAGGATCCTTGTCCGGCAAAGCACAGGCTAGATTTTTCATTACACTCTTGAAAAACTGTCCTATATAAATGGATGCCGTGGCAAATTATCTACCATATTCCCAGTCTCAGAAATTTTAATACCTACACTATGAGCCTTTCACCTAGACTATTACATCAGCAACGACCTTTTTCCATATAAGACTAGATGTTATCCAAAGTGGAATATCTTGTCATGTTTTTTTTTTTTTTTTCCTTTCTATGCTTGTTATGCTCACACCATGCATGAACCTATCATCTTCTCAAGTGTGGTCCCGTAGAATTGGAGTTGTGTTGTATCTTCCAATATGATCACTTATTGAATCTTTTTGTCCATCAAAAGCTCAAGACAGAATTGCTAGTTCATTCAAGTACAGATTCCAAACAATACTTATTTCCATTAGGAGCTTGAGTTGTCTACAGTCCAATAGTTTGGATTTTCAAAATATCTGTCCTTTCAAAGACTGATCTACTACTCAGTGGTGGATCCCGGGGGTGTTCAGAGGGAGCATACGACCTCTCTGGCCCGCTAAGTAAAAATATACATAGTGATGTAGGATTCACTAAATTTACCAGTTTGATTTGTTTTTAACTTGTGAATAGGTCGCTTGGACGGCTATGATTTGTTCAGCATTTGAAATTAGCTTAAAGTTTCTATTAGGTGTGAAACGTGCATAAGAAGATGCTAAGGCCAGATTATAATATATGTTTGTGGTGGATAACAATCAAACATTTTGAACATTATTAAAACTCTTAGTAGAGGAATAAGCCGAGCCCAGATTAAACCTGACATATAATTTTGCCCTCGTGAATCAAAGTACTCCTAGCTCCAACACTAGTTCTACTCATATCATTGGAACCTTGATGTAACTTTGACAAGGCAATGGCTGTCATGAGTCATGACACATGAGGCCATCCTTGTTTCTTGCTATGAGATTATCCTCTGAAGTACTGCATTTTCCACGCATATTTTGGGGAAAACCACTTGACGCCATCAGTGGGTCTATCTATAAAGGTATTATTAGTACCTGCTAATTTGCTATCGACAAAGTTCAAGATAGAAATTTAGTCAACTCTGGAAGATGAGTGAAATTTAACAACTTCAGTACCTGCCTGTGCCTTATAATGTTGATGGTGGGACTCAGGTTAACTGCTCAGACTCACGGAGGGGGACAATGTCTCTTTTTGCTGCAGGTGGACATGTTTCCATGCATTCTACTCATTGTATGGCAGGGACACTCGCCGTAATTTGTTTATCTGTTTGATCTTTCCTTTCTATTTCTATTTCTATTTTATTTTATTTTTTTTTTCCTTTAATTCAGTATTGTAAAATCGTCAGTTAGCCCAAAAGCTTAACATAGTATTAGCGAAGAGGTATTACATTCTAACCCTGCCTCTGTCATTCACCTCCCATTTTCATTAAATATTCTACGTGTTAGACTTCATCTACTAAGGAAGAGTTTGAGCTCTCATGTAAAGGAGAGTGTTAGAATATAAATTAAATAATTAAATTCATCCCTTCTTCTAAGGTTAAGCTTTTTGGGTAATTAGTAATTTAACAACTATTGTATGAGATATTTGCATGTAAATATAGAGGCAACCATGCCTTTCATCCAAGGTATTTCAACTCTAGCTTCCCCTTTCAAAACTGAGCACATTTCCAAAATGACACAAAAATAGTTTCATATCAACAATGATAAATACAGCAAAAGAAACTCACAACAGACACAACAACAGATTCTGGTCATGACATATGGTAATCAAGGGAGTTCTCAAGAGTAGTTGCTATGTAATCAAAGGCTCCATTTTACTCCCACGGATGAATGAAAAGAAAAAAAAAATGGAAAAGGAAAGAACTCTTGGAACAGAAGATCAAAATTTAGGATGTATCTTTTTTCTTGGCGATTGCAATTTTCTAATCTATGATCAGGATATTGAGTTTCTCCACCTTCTAGGTGTCTTTCTAGTCTGTTGTTCTACAGCGGTTGGGACCTGAGACCCCGTATCCTGGTTTTCTAACGCTGTCGTCTTTGTAAGTTTGCTTAGTTTCTTCCACCCACTGCTCCATGCTGATGTCTGTTTCTGCTTCAACATTTTATCAAACTGTCTCTGCAGATTCTCCATATCATTCTGGAGATCAAGGTACTTGGCTTTCACAGTCTCGAGCTCAAACTTGAGTGTGTTGATATCCTTTTTGGCAGCCGACCATCCTTCTTGGAATGATTGTGGAGTCCCTTCAAGTAGTGTTTTCCGGTTCAAAACCATTGGCTGGTGGTACTGAGATTCTGCAGCTTCTTTCAGGGAGCTGTTGGCTAATGCATTGCTTATCTTTACCTGCTCAGAGAAGAGGACTTGCACCACAACTCTTAATGGAAGCCGTTCGTTTTGTGCAGCATGCATACATGCATCAATTGAGAGCTTCTGGCAGTCCATAACACGGCTAAGTCGTTTCCTTTCATGCTCGGAAAGTGTTGGATGTGCCTGTTTTTTGGTTAGATGGATAAGAATTGCTAATGAAGAGAATAACAGAATTGAAGTATTAACTTTGTTGTTCAAGTCATCTCATGGAATTTTGTTTACTATACATGTTAATGGATGCATGTCACAAACAGAAGCATATTAATCACATCCAATGCACAACATGCATACATGAATATAAAATATGCAAATGAATTGTAGAGTTTTCCTGATGTAAAGCAGCAGGAAATGTTGATTCTCTTATTTATATACTTATTATGCTAATCAAGAATGAGATGGCAAGCACTTCACTGCAATTCTGTTAATTATGCTTCTTAGGATGACGCTCGTAATCGAGAAATGGTCCAAATTTTTTGATACTTGTATAGTGTTAGAGTTCTTTAGCTTTCTGCTAGAGAGAGAATTGTAATAGTTGTGTTTGATGAAAAAAACTTTACTCATTCATCCAAAAAAAAAAAGAAAAAGAAAGGGATTAAGGAATTACCTTGAGGTAAGAATCAATTGCTCTGTAAAGTCCATCATCACAGGTCCTTGCAGATTCAGGCAAAGCTTCAGCAAGCACCTGAAACTTTGTTAGGGAGAGGTTTCTATCTCTGGACACCTCTGTAAGATAACTGTCAACAAGCCTGGCCACTCTCATCTTAGCGTTTGGATTGGTACCCCTAAGACTACCTTCATACATGTGTTTGTCGGAAAAAGGTTGTCTGCTTGGACTTGAACCTTCTGTCTGTTCTTGAACTAGAAAATGCTCCAAAAGTCTATGAACAAGATCGACATCATACATTGTCTCACATTTGTTGTACGAAGGAATAAGAAGATCTGCCAATGTAGCCTGTTCAAACTGCATTCCCACTCGCTTCTCCAATTCTGTTACCAAAGCAGGAGCCACTTTCAACATGTTTGCCATTCTCAAAAGCCGAAGCAGGAAGCTGCACGACACACTATCCTTCTGGGGCGGAATTATGCTGATGAGGCTCTCTATGATCATCCGCTGATCTTTTGCCTGAACAGTTGGAAGATCATCTTTATTTGCTGCCACAATCATATGCAGCCCACCCTTCCAACTACTGATGCTAGCACTAGTAGTACTGTTGCTGCTATTGCTTCCTTCATCTCCTGCAGCTGCAGCTGATATATCGCTTTTCAGACCTGGAAGCCATTTTGCTGCATAATGCATTATTACAGCTCCAATTAGTTCAAATCTCATCCCCTTTACCTTAATTGCAGTGATGACTCTAACAAAATGATCAATCCTAAGGATACAAACATCTTCAAACCACCAATCAGGAGGAACCTGCTGACTTCTACTGGGGCTGGATTCCTTCATGTCATTCCATTTGGGGCTGGAATCTTTCGAGGTCTTCCCAGTGTATGCCCATTTTATTCCTTTTGGATTGGCACAAGCCTTCCAAGCAATGGACTCACTGCATCTTCTGACAATTTGAAGATTCTCAGCCCACGGTGAGAGCTTCTCACAACTTTTCAACACTATTATAGAGTCCCTCCATGAGGATAAAACCACATAGCTTAGAAATGCTTCAGTTTTGAATATAAGATTGCCTTCTTCCAAATCCTCTGTCATTTCAAGGTACTCTGCAGCACATCTCAGGCCAGAGATATTGGCTGCTGTTAGATCAACAGCAATCCCATAGCAGAATTTTGCTGCTAACTCAAAAGCATCAGGCCCACCAGGTAGGTCATCAAGAGCTATCTTGCTCAATTCATGGTCGTGTGATTCATATATTATTCTGTTCATCTTTCCACTCCTAGAAAGCAGGGGATACTTACCCAAGATAACAGAGAGAAAAAAAGCCATGAAATTAATTACTGGTAAACATTGAAATTTTTTAAGCAAATATTTGGATTGGACAGTAAATTAACTACCTTGTGCAAGTGAAAATTCACACCCCCAACTTGAAATAGAAGGTCGCTAGGAATATCAGTTGCAACATACCTACATACATAAAATAAAAAACCCACCACATGATAAGAGGAAAAATTCAGTCATATTAGATATAAAAACTGTAGCAAAATTGTTTGTGGATGAATCAAACTATACCCAAGACAGAGTTTTCAATTTATGCAGAAAAAAGGTTACTTAACTTTCCTGAATTATTCTAAAACCATTTATCTACAAAAAGTTTTTAAAAAAGATACTTTGTTCTTCATTCATACATACCAAGACTGGCCCCTTAGCTCAAACCCATCAGTCTTGACGCCATGCTTGCTTGAATTAAGAACACCATTTCCATAGTCTCGGCCTGCAACTGACTCTGTCTCTGATTCCCACATGATAGGAACAGAATATGCAGGAAACTTGAGATTTTCTCAGTAAGGGCCTCGAAATCAGAGGGGGGGAAAGAGAGACTGAGCACAAGAGCAAGGCAGTGACAGGCAGAATGACACAAGAGTGAGGAGAATAAAAAGGAGAGATCCCACATGGGGTGCTTGGAATTATCTTGAAATGTCGGCTCCTTTGCAGAATTTCATGGCCTCTTACAGGCTGTGAAGTAATGGGGGCATATTAGCACTGTTTTTGGATCATATGATATGAGTTTGCATTTCTTTGCTTTAAGTGTGTTGGATTTCAGACACTTTTCTGTTTGGTTAAAGAGTGGGAATCATATCCAATTTCTTCCCTTTAGTAATATGCCATTTTTTTTTCTTATTTTTTGTCTTTTGTAAATTTTAATTTGGTTAGTTTTTCTCTCTACAACTTTTCTTTATATGGTACTTATTACAATCCCAAACATTCATCTTTGACGAGAAAGAATAATGACATAAAAAGAAAAAAGGATTTCTTTGTAATAGGTGTGTTTGTAGTGGATAAAATCCCAAAATCACAAAAATGCCCACTGTTTGTAAGGACCATGATTCCGCGGGTGGATCTGACTGCTATACAGTGACTACCTCTCATTAATCAGCTTTTATTTTAATGTTGAAGCTTATCTAACTTTATAGAATGTTTCAATTCTGGTGGTTGACATTCATCGAATTTTTGGAATTTCGGGCCTATTTTTTTTTTATTATTAATTGAAGCTAAACATATGCATGTAAATTTTCAAAACATGTTTGTTTGCTTTTTTTTTTTTTTTCTCAATATTGAGTGGAGCCTTTAGTGTATGAATTTTATAGCATTAAGCTACCTGAGAGTGTTGTCTCATTAATTTTTTATGCGTCTTGCCGCATTATTAGGGTTGTATTTAAAACGAGTAGAGTTTAGTATTAAATGTTTAAATTTAATTTATTTAATTTTTTTCAAACACCAGCCGAACTTGAATTTATTATTGAGTTAGATAATATGTTTAAATTCTGTTCATTTATTTTTTAAATGAACTCACATTGTTCACAAGCTAAACAATTAACTTATTCATTGTATATAAAAGTAAATGTTGTGATGTTTGAATTTTTTCGTAAATTCATACTAATTATTGTTGAAATTTTATTATTGAAGTTAATTAGATAAATTTATTTTAATCTTAAATAATCCAATCTCAAGTATATATGTTTTTTTTTTTCGTATAGTATATATATACATTCATTACACACACACAAACTACTTATATACAGAATCATAGTTGATACGCTCGCTTCTTTCTTGCTTCTCTCTTTGTAGAGAAAGAAGCTCTCCCCACTCTCTTAATAGAGTTTCCCCCACCTCCTTAGTAAGATCTCCTTTCGCTGCTCATGTGGCTGTTAAGGGAGGAGGGATGGTTCTCCTTCCCTCCCTCCTCCCTTTGCTCTCTCTTGTTCTTTGTTTTGTCTCTTTTTTGTAGTATTACACTGCATCTACCCTTCCTCCACTGTCGCCCTGAGCTCCTCCACTTGCCGCTCGCCCTCTTCACCGCACTGATCAGCATCGCCCGCCTCCTCCAACCTAGAACCGATTGGGTTTTTAGATCTAGTTTTTTCAAAAATAGATTTGTCTTGGTACACCTGTCCCGCTCTCTTACGTGCCAGTCCACCATGTTCTCCAGCTTCCCTACCTCTAGCCATTGATCTCCAAGCTCCATTATGCTAGTCATGCGCCAGTGAGTAGATCCCAAGCGCCTATGTGTGGATCTCACTGTCAAGCGCGTGGTGCCCACGCACCGATCAGTGTGCTCTGGTCACCTGTCCTCCATAGTGCTCAGATACGTCTCCACCTCTAGCAGTTCCTCTAGACGTCGCCTTTTGACATCCACGCATCGACGTGTGGCCTCTCCGGCGATGGTTTCCACTGCTTGCTTCCGCCGTTACAGTTGTTTGTTGGTGTTACTTTTTCTTTTTTCTTTTTCTTTTTCTTTTTTTTTTTGTATTTTCACAGCTTTTTTTTTTTTTTTTTGCTGCTTTTGTATTGTGTGGGTTATTGTCTCCTTGGTTTCCAATTGTTTAATCTATTTTTAGAGATTTGTGTTGGTACCTCTCTCTTTTACAGTTCTTGATTTGAACTTTGACAGCATTTCTACCACTTCAGCCTCTTTCTGGTCATTGTTGCAATTTTCAAGTGAGAGTTTAGATAGGTTTATCTTAATATCTGTACTCCTTTTGCTTCTGCGGCCATATTGAGAGAACCGAGATACTTGTTTGTCTCATTTTTTATTATTTGTTTGTATTTTCACATTGTTGTTTTCATTTAAATTCTTTGTTGTTTTTCTTTAGGATCTCTTACTTTCTCTTCTTTTCGGATCAAGAGTGGTAAAAATCTCCCTTATAACCATTTCCCTTATTCAATTAGAAAAAAAAAAAAAAAAACTACTTAAATACATACACATATATCTATATTAAGACTTACAATTATAATAATTCAAGTTATATCTATTTACGAAGAGAATTTATTTTTATCCTTTTAAATACTTCAAATATTCTCATTACAAAGTTAAAAATAATGAAAATGAAGTTACATGAGTTTCTACAAACTTATAAGAGCCAATATAAGTTTATATGAGTTCGGCTTGTTGAATAAATGATCTTAAAAATCTGATCAACTTTTATTCGTTTAATAAATTAATCAATTTTGAATTGAGCCCAAGCCTTTTTTGCGAACAACTTTGTTCATTTATAACCATATGCTTGACCATACCGGAATTTTCATCAAGGGGGCGGATATGATTCTAACACAAAATCTAAAAAATACTTTTTAAAAATAAACTTATAATTAAACCTATGCTCTTATTAAAAAACATACATCGTCATTTTATCTAGCCTACTTATATCGACATTCCCAGCTTTTGTAGCTCAATGTTTTGTTAGCATAACTACTGGATTTAATATGTACCAACAGTACATGTTTGCTATTTCTTAAAGATAAAAATAAATTGTTAAACTAATAACTAAAAAGTTAATAGAAAAATAAAATGCAACTATTGAATTTTCCCATCAGGATCAATGGGCCACTTTCAGTTGGAATGGGAAGAAAATAAATAAAGTAGGGCACGTCAGGATTAGTAGTTGACCATATAATGACCAATAAATATTCATTCCGGCAGCAATAACTTCTAACTGGGCTCAATGAGAGATATATATATATATATATCAACCACATGTATCATAAATTGGGGTGACAATTAGTGTTGAGTGTGAATCATGTTAAAATATGAGTATATATATATTTTCAACCACATGTATTATAAATAGGGGTGACAATTCGTGTTGAGTTGGGATTATATTAAAATATGAGTATAAAATTATATATGTCAATTTTAATACAACATATTTAATTAAATGAGTCAAACCTTTTAACTATAACTTTATAATTTTGTATTAGGTTCGAACTATATATGTGTATAAGATTATATAAGTCAACCAAAACCTGATCCATTTAATTAAATGGGTCAAAATCTTCAATCATAACCCTTTAATTTTATGTTAAGTTCGTGTCAGATTTACAGATTGTGTTAAAAATTGACAAACCTAATTGCAAGAATTTTTCCTACACCCAAACTTTAATAGTGTCACATACATGTGAGAATCATATTATTATTATTAAAAACAGTATATGAGAAGCATATGATATTAAAGAAATGTGTTTTTTATATGATAAAGGACATATAATACTTTTAAAAATCTATTTGTAAGATTTTTATTTTATTTTATTTTATTTTTTGTGGAGGTGGCTCATTGATCTTGTGTTGATAATAAATCGTACAAATGCACATGCCTGAGAAGTCAAAAAAGTTTAGTATTTGGGTCCACGTCGTGTTAGGACTGTTTGTCTTTCTGCTAACTCGGGCAATACGGAGACCAGTTTCACCTTTTTTTTTTTTTTTTTTTTTTTTTTAATTAATTAATGAAATAGTGAAATTCATTTTGTCGAGGCCTGATTAGTAGGTCCAAATCCTTATTTTTTTTGCTAGAAATGATGGGCATTTCTTCCACCACGTACAGGCAGTGGTCCTTTTATAAGGCTGTTGCCTGTTGATGTCGTTTTTGCTCATTGAATTGCATCCCAAAGTGTAGGACCTTTTTACTGTTTAATTTGCATACATGTGTCTAATATTTTATTGCATTTCATCCCATTTCTCTCCAGCTGTTCAGGAGCCCACCATCCTCTAATTTTCCTGGCCATATCTTTCATTTTGATTAGTAATATATAAGAGCAAGGCTACATAGGATTTCACTAATTCTGTATTGTTATTTGGAGCAATGATAGATGTTTTTGTCATATTTTTTTCGTGTTTATACAAAAAAAAAATTGATGTGATTTTTAAAATTATCATTGAATTAAAATATAATAATAATTTATCACAAATTTAATGATTATTCTAAAAGTTACATTAATTTTAAATGGACACGAAAAGGACATGACAGAGACATTTATCATTACTCATTTTATTTGGAGTGGTACAACTTTTATTATAAGTCCTTATAAAGTGATGTGACACTAGCCACTCAAATGTCGACTGTTACGTGACAGTCCATATAATACTTATTACATTTATAAATTAATGTGATAATCTACATGATACTTATTACGTTTATAAACTGACATGTAACAATTTACATGACACTTACTATGTTTATAAATTGACATGTGACAATCTACGTGACACTTACTACGTCAGTTACTCAAATGTAAAATGCCATGTGGCACTTCGATGATGCTCATTTCCATAAAATGTGAGCCCATACGTGAGTTGATAAGAAAATTATAATAAAAGTTGCGGTGACTCCTTATTCATAAAAATTAAAAAAAAAATGGATAACTTTACTTAATTTCTTTGAACTTCCATTACTTTTGCAATTATCCCTCAAAGTTCAAAACTCTCAATTTATTGTATTAAACTTTTAATTTTTTTGCAATGTCCCCCTCCGTTAGGGTTTGAAGTTAAATCAAATGGCAAAAGAGGTCAAATGATCTTTATACCCCTGAAAATATTATTTTAAATTTACCGTTAATTAAAAATTAAAAATTAATTAATTCTTTTTTATAAAGGTGACCCACATTGGGTCATGACTAGACCCACTGCCATAGGTCGACTCATAAGTCACAAGGTGGGTCACTAGACCCACAAGATTTGTTAACAAAATTTTAAATCGAGGGTATTTTAGAAATTTTACACCTATCCGTTAGGATTTAACGAAAAATCCTAATGAATGGGGGACATTGCAAAATATTGAAAATTTGATATCTTAAGAGTTTTTGAACTTTGGGATAATTGTAAAAGTGATGAAAGTTCAAGAGAGTTAAATAAAGTTACAAAAAAAAAAAAAAAACACTCATAGAAAATCTACTTGAGATATATTCAAGTACTAAAAAAGGATCAGAATCCATTACAATTTATCAAATTATGTGAATTTATACAGTTTTTTATATTAAATGACTTGAAAAATGTTATCTATTAAAAATATGGTATGTTACTAAGGCAATAAAAAAAATTCATTTCAAAATATCTTTTCTCTTGAAGAGATGCTTCTTCTTTAGTAAACCAATAGATAGTTTTTTATTCAAAGCTTTTTTAGGCATAAAGTGCAAGAATCTAATGAAAATATACTAAATTCTCATTGTTTGAAAAAAATATACTAAATTCTCATTGATAACATGCCACCTTTTTAATGTGTGGTATTTTTTAAACTATTTGATACAAAAAACAACATAAATTTACATAATTTAAAAATTTATAATTTCTTTAAAATTATAAGAGATTCTTGTCCACTTAAAAAACCGTTCATGTAAACACCAAACTGCACTCTATTGAAACAACAAAGTTATTAATTTACCCACCAAAAAAAAAAAAAAAACTAAGTTGTTAATTAATTTGTGAGCTCTTTTGCGTTAAAATACCATATAATAAATAACAATTTATGGTGCATAAATTCTATTTTAATCAGTAGGGGCCCAATAAAGATTCAGATTTTAACATTTTTCGAGCTACAGTTGGATAATAATGCATTTAAAAGTTCCAGATTCAATTCGAAACTAATATATATGACATTAATTTGGTATTTATTACTTAGTTACTCAAATTATTATTTTTTTCACTGTAAGTTAATGCACAAAGAAAGTTTGACTTCTCTTATTTCTTTAATTTCTCTTTTAGTCAGATTTATTTATTTATTTATTAAGAGGCAGAATTTGTTATCAAACCTTTGAATTATGACCAGAAACTTTAACATCAAAGTAATGGATACCTGTCATCATCAGTATCGTCGTTGATGTGGGACTGTTTTATGAGAAGGAGATCAGGCAGAGAGAAACAACACAAAACTCACCTACCTAACACTGATGGAGATAACTCAGATAAGGAAGATGGGACCTCCAGGCTCCATCTAATAGCTCCAATGGTAGAGACCAGAGAGTATGGTTCCCATTCCTTAATCCTATGGTAGCCGCCAATGATGTCAATTTTAAATGGGCTCTTGAAGTATTAATTATGAGCGATAATTCGTGTTCACGTGTCGGGTCAGAGTCGTATCGATGTATAAATATAAAATTATATAGACTAATCATAATTCGACCTATTTAATTAAATAAGTCAAACCTTCAATTTTAACCTGCTAATTTTGTGTTGAGTTTATGTCAGGTTCACGAGTCGTAGAAAAAATTGTCATCCCTAAATGTCGTGTGTCGAGTTCTGGTCGTGTCAATGCATAGTTATAAGATTATACAGATCAATCTTAACCCAATCTATTTAAATAAACGGGTCAGACCCTTTAACTTTAACTTATTAATTTTGTATTGAATTCGTAGATTGCGTCAAAATTGACAACCCTAATACCAACTAAAAAAAACATTAAGTAAAATATAGATTTTTCATATTTGTATGATTGATGCGGAACTCTCGATATTAATTGGGAAAAAAAAATGTGTAGTCCAGTAGAAGCGTTGTGGAAAATTATATAGTATATAATGGATTTTTGGTTTCGTTCTATTTAAAAAATAAAAAGAAACCGAGGCTCCCAAAAAAAACCTTATCTATATTATTGTGAATTTTTATAAACGAGCAGTTCACAACATCACGTTCATTTGTCTTCTACAGTTCTGTTTCTGTTCGGGTACCAATCTCCCTTAGATTACGCATAGGAAGGATTTATATATATATATATATATATATATATAGCGGCATTTCAAATAGGAAAATATTAAATAACCACTTTGTGTTTTTGGCCCTTTTTTAATTTTAAGATCTTGATTTTAATATTTTAATTTCACTGTCTTGAATTATTTAATTTTTGTAATGCTTCTTAATTTTTGTCAATGTAATAATAAAATGTGCGTAAAGGTCTCAAAGCTAATCCTTCTAAAAGTTCTATGTTCTGTTCTGAAATTTCTGATCGATTGAAACATCTCCTCTTGGATGAGTTACAAATGGCAAAAGGTCATTTTCCTGTTTGGTATCTTAGAGTCTCTCTAATCTCTACCAGATTGTCTTCCTCTGATTGCCTTGTGTTGCTGGAGAAGATAACTTGCCGTATTGATTCTTGATTCTTGGACTTTCAAGTTTCTTTTTTATACAGGGAGGCTCCAGCTCTTATCCTCTATTCTCTATAGCCTTCAGGTATGTTGGACTAGCATCTTCATCCTTCTTAAGAGTATTATCACAACCATTGAATAGAAGTTCAAGCGGTTCCTTTGAAATGGTAAAGAAGTGGGTTCTGCTAAGGCTAAGGTAGCTTGGTCTGAAGTTTGTTGCCCTAAGAACGAAGGGGGCTTAGGTTTAAAAAGCTTTGAGGTTTGAAACCACACCTCTATGGTTCGGCATATTTGGAGTCTCTTTGCCCGTTCTGGCTCTATTTGGATTGCTTGGGTTCCAGAATACTTGCTGAAGGAAAGGAGCTTCTGGAACATCTGTGTCCCTCATAATTGGAGGAAACTCCTTAAATTGAGATGTATTGCCCAAACCATCCTCAAGTTTGAGGTAGGGGATGAGACTAAAATTCACATGTGGGTGGATGCTTGGCACCCTACGGGATTTCTCCTTGAAAATTATGGATACAGGATTGCATACGATGCTCAGAGCAATTTGGTTGCTAGATTGTCCACTGTGCTGGTAAATGGGAGCTGGCGCTGGAGACCTGCTCGATCTGATGCCCTTGTAAACTTCCAAAGTAGGCTTCCAAAGATTCCCCTTGGTGTCTCTGATAAGGTTGTTTGGACTACGTCAAAAAATGAATCATTTGTTAGTTCAGCTACTTGGAATCTTCTTAGAAGTCAGCATTCTGTTGTTAATTAGTGGCAGCTTGTGTGGTTCCCATATGCCATTTCTAAGCATGCGTTTGTCTTATGGCTAGTAATATGTGATAGCCTTTCTATTGGTGATCGTTTGGCAAAATGGGGTTTCACTGAGGATGTACAATGTGTTTTCTGTAGGAATGGGCTTGAAAGCTGTGCTCACCTATTTTTTGAGTACAGCTTCAGTTATCGTCTTTGGAAGGCAAGGATGTCTCGATATAACATGTCCAATCATCCTCTTCTTTTGTAGGATGTCATTAGCTTGGGTTGCAATAATTGGTCCAAAAAGACTCTGTATGACACTCTTTGTCGGGTGGTGTTGAGTTCAACTGTCTATCATCTGTGGCGCAATCGTAATGACATCAAGCATAATGGTACTCCCAAAATTGAGGAGCAACTCTTGAAAATGATTATATGGGAAGTGAGTTCTAGAATCTTGGGGAGAGGCCGGTTCAAAAGCAATAATGAAAATGCTCTTCTACACTACAACTGGAATATACCTTTGAATGTTTTAGCTTAATTTTGTTTGCTGCTATGTTTCTCTTGGTGTTTTGATGTCTTTGGTTGGTGCTCTGTTTTGGAGCTTGTCTTTACTGGTATGTTGTTTGGGGGTCTGCATGTAAACTCCTTCTGGTTTTCATACTAGCGGGATTTCTTCCTTTGATGATTTTGTATCTTGGTTTCTCTAGTTTATTCAATGAAATGTTTCTCTTATTCATAAAAAAAAAAAGGGTGCGTAAAGTTATAATTATGCCTCTAATATTAAAATAATTTTTTTTTTTTTAAAGAAAAACTCTATCCAACCTCGATGATCAATCTGGACCAATTATCCATGGTTCTCGACAAATTATGCAGACCTTTGATAATGGGCCTAATTAGCTTAGTGAAAATCAGATCAAAGTATTCTAAAAGAGACCATAAAAGCTAACGATATGCATAATTTAACGGTCTCATTCATGGAAAAATTTAATCCCTAATGATTTTCATAAGTTAATTGTTTAATTCATGACACATTACTTAAGGATAGTAGGACTAAAATTTTATGATTTCAACTTGATTTAATTTTTTATTAATAAAGTAATACCCTTAACCTTAGTTAATTAGGTCAATCTTTGCTAATTATTTTCATTGGGATCACAAACCTTTTCATGCAAAAGACCACCTAGGATTGAGAAAAAAACAACTTTACATTGGAAAAATTAGATAAAGGGAGAAGGCCATTCACTTTTAGGAGGCAAGAAAACTTTATTGGGTTTCAAAAACCCAAATGTTGGTGCCTTGCACTCAACCTCCACATACTACATGGCCATTTCTTTCTTCTACCCCATTTCCTTCATTTCTCACTTCTTCTCCCAACTCCTTTGAAGTTTCCTCACATCTCCCTTTAAACACCCAAATCTCTAAGAGCCCAAATTTCCTCCTACACTTCTCTAACTCATAAAACACCACATCATTTGGCAAAGGAGAAGCTCTTCAAGTTTTCCTAGTATTCTTAATGGGTTAAAAATGCATGCATGTAAAAGACGGTGAATGATTAATGCATCGAATGACATGGTACACCGTCTAGTGCAGAAAAATGGTTATGAGCATACTATTATTACATATTAATCTTATAGTCAAATGCTTTATTGTTATATAAGCCTTGGATCCAATAGTTATTGTATTTGTGACTGACACACCATTTTTTGAATTGAGTCACTGTAGCGCCCTAGAGATTTAATTAACTTGTAATTAAATTTGTAGTTTACCTCTTAGCCTTAATTGTCCAAATTAAGACTCAAAGATACCTGAATTCTCTTGAAAAGAAAATGTGTAAAACATCAGCTTGAGAATCACCATGTTTTCTAGATTAAGTCATTCAACTTGACTAACTTGTACTAAACTACCTGTAGGTATCCAAATCAGTTAATTAACAACTGACTAAATCTATACCTTAACTATTTATTAGAGTAAACATTGGAATAATTGATATGAGTAAATAAACAACGAATCATTATATAAGCAATTCTACCATCAATTAATAGGGATCCAAAGCTTTACAACTATGAAATCAAACCTGAGTATATCAACTGCCATCTCAGCACTGTAATCTCGGTGAGACACCCAAGCGGTTAAGTCCTTGTGGGTTTGTAAAATAACGAAGTCTTTTACGGGAAAGAAAGGGAAGTAATTGAGTAAGTTGACTGACTTAGTAAGTAGATTAATATAAAAATGTTTTGCAAATGATTTCTAAAAGATTTGTAATTAAAAATGATATTTTCACAAATTGCGTATTCGATTCCCGTTATTATGCCATGGTAAAAATGATGTTTGTTTTTAAAAAGCGGCATAGTTCTAGCAATCTAATACTTTAGTTTTAATGCAAGAAATATGTCGTACATTTATTATGAATTAAGTCATATGTTAACGATATGGTTTATTCGATATATTATCCCATCTCAGCAGGGTTTGGGCGTCCCGAAGAACTTCTGGTACAATTCCGATGCCCTAGACATTGAACAAACATATAGTCTTATACTAGCAGTCTAAACGAGTTCGACCTCAGGTGGAACACTGATTACTAAAGTCGTAACAGTGACCCTACTCGAAGAATAATGCGCCGGTCACAAACTTTAACCATTAGATCCAAGGCCCCTCATCATTCAATGATTGTTCCACCGCACATTCCGGTGAACCAAGGCGTACCATGCATGTATTTCTCATTTATTCCAAAATAAGGATGTTTATGTAAGTAGCATTTAGAGATCATGTCATAAAAATGTAAACTTAATCATAAAGGAGAATGTGTTCAGTCATCTGACATATCGCACTTCCAACGATAGTAGTTTCATACTCAATTATTTACTTATCTTAAATGCTCATCTGATTCTCCAGACATCTTGTACTCCCACTACTGCAAAACAATCCAACGACATGCTAAGAATACTATAATCTATTAACCATAGATCATGTGTGCTAATTGTCCCAAAACCTTAATTAGGCCCTTTTAGTCACCATCAAACGTTTGACACTAAGGGTCAAACATTTGTTCTTGAAGATCAAATGTTCGTTCTAGAACAGTGGAACGTTGGATTATGGCCAGAATGCTTAGATGTTTAAAAACTTTCAAAAACCTAACCACAAGTATCTCTAAGTCTAAAACAGTATCTAGTAACATAATAAACATGTTTTGAGGTAAAACACAAGGTCATGCATTTTAACAAAACTATTTGGAAAGTTAATACACAAAGGGTTTTTAAATTCTCATGGTATATTTTGGAAAATAAAATATGATTATAAATAATGTAAATAGTGAAATACAATACAGGGGAAGGTGTGGATTTGAATATTACCTTTGGAAAGAATAATCTTCTTCCAAATAGATCTTCCCTCTTAAAATTCCCTCCTCAATCTTTAGATTGGGGTTCTGGAGGTTTCTATGAGCGAGAATGGTAGGTTTTTCTAAAGGGAATGGCATCATTTATAGGGAAAAAGGGTGAGCTGCTGGTCCCTTGCAAAAAATCTATTTTTGAGACATAGTCGAACGTTTGATGTACGACACCGAACGTTTGATGTACTATTACCTAGTGATTTTAGGATTTTTCATCGAACCTTTGAGAAAAGCATCAAACGTTAGATGTACTATCCTAACACTAGTTCTATGCATGCTTAGGCTTGCAGATAACATGACTATACTATTCATGGAACGTTTGAAGATGAGGATCAAACGTTTGATGGTTGTCTTTTTCTAAAATAAATTTTGATACTTTTATAAAATTAGTGGGTGTTTTTATCTAAAACCTTTGCTAAATATTTTGAGAAATTCTTTTAATATTTTTGGACATTATAGTCATTGTTACAGCTTTGCTAGTAGTATGGGTCACTTAAAGTCGAACTACTAGTGTAAGATGATTTGTTTGTGCAATATCTGGGGTACCGGTATTATACCAGATTTTCTTATGAGAACGTGCAAACCTGCCAAGAAGGTTTAATGTCTCGGGTAGATCAGATTGTTGACATATAACATATTATCTTATTTTATCATGTAATATTAATATATTGCATTATCATGATATGTTTATTCCATAACTGATATCATTAATACTTGTGATATATAAACTGAGTTTACACAATGATAATCGGTGTAACATGTAGATTATTACTCACTAAGTTATGGACTTATGCTTGTGTCTTCTCCACCTGTAAAACATGTGTTTTAACTATGTTTCCTAGAACTTATGATTTGTAATATTTGGTGGTGTTTTGATGACTGTTCGTTGACCGTACATTTGGAGATCCATGTTAATTAAGTTATTTATATTATAATAGTTCCAGTTTATTATGGTATTATGTAATTGTGGGTTATTTAGTTGTTATCTCTAGACTTATAAGTGAAAATTTTTTTGCTGTAAACTCTTTCTCTGAAGAGTGTATGATCTTTGAGTTTTAACTTTGGTGGGTTAAGGATGTCAGACAAACCGTTAAGTCATTTACTAGTTAAATGATATTGCCGAGAGGTGAAGTACATAACTTTATTAAGTTTGCTGTGGGAAATGGACAAGATATCCACTTTTGGTTTGATTGCTATCACCCTCTTGGCAAATTATATGTGAAGTTTAGACATCATTTGATTTTTGAAGCTTGAAGCAATCTAGATGCAAAGCTAGCTACTGTTATAAAAGATGGACAGTGGAACTAGTATCCTGCTCGTTTTGATTAGATGGAGATGATCCAAGGTATGTTAAGTCTGATTCAAATTGGAGGTAGGGATAAACCGAATTGGTCTATATGTAAGTTTGGAATTTATTATAGTTATGATAATTGGAATGAGCTTCAGATTAAACATGGGATTATTGAGTGGTGGAAACTTCTGTTGTTCCCTCTTGTTATTCCTAAGCACTCATTCTTTTTGTGGCTTGCTATAAAAATGCACTTACAACTGGTGTAAAGTTGTTGCAATGGGGTTTCATGGGTGCTGTTCTTTGTTGTTTCTGTAGGAGAACTATTGAAGGTCGTGATCATTTATTTTTTCAATATGGATTTAGTAAATGTATTTGGTGTACTGTGATGAAGATTTGCCAGATTGACACTATTCCTATCACTTGAGATCTTGTTATGATGGAAGGTATTCATTATTGGTGTAGGAAGAGCCTTAAAGCTAATTTGTGTAGACTTACTTTTGGTGCTTCGATTTATAATCTATGGAGAAATACAAATGAGATTAGACATGAGGGTACTCCTAAAACTGAAGAATAAGTGATATGAAGAATTCTTTGGGATGTTAAAGCGCATGTTATCTTCAAAGGAAAATTTCGTTGTATTGCTGAGAATAGGGATATTTGTTGCAAGTAGGGTAGTGATACTAAAATACAGGTTTAGTTTTTGTTGGGTTGGTGTAGCTCGGGGTTGATTTAGTATAGTGTCAGTTTTCTTTAGCTTGATTGCTGAAGAGAGTTTTGTACATGTTGGTTTTGTTCATATGAAATGCTTTATCATTCATCCTAAAAAAGAAATTGATTATATTTAGAAAAATTATACTTTACTCCTCCAATATTTGAGGGAATTTTCAATTTAGCTTCAAATGTTTAAAAATTTGCAATGTACCCCCTCAATGTTTACAAAAAAATTTAATTCAACCTTTCTGTTAGATTTTGCCGTCTGAACTGAAGGAAATTAGATTTTTTTACTGTTCACCGTTCATTTTTTAAAAAAAATTAAAATTAAAATTTAAAAAAAAATGATATTTTGAAAAATAAAGAGTTTAGTTGAGGGTAATTTGGGGATATAAACAGTGAAAATTGCAATTTCCGTTAGATGAGACGGCAGAGGGTAACCGATGGGTTAAATTGAAAATTTTTTTGCAACTTCGATGTGGTACATTGCAAATTTTTAAACATTGGAGGCAACATTAAAAACCAGTTCAAACATTGGGGAGTAAAGTGTAATTTTCCCATTATCCTTTCGAGTGTGATCTATTTATTTTTCAAATAAACTTAAGCTTGTGCATGAGCTTTAATTAACTTATCATTTTTCATATAAAGTAAATATCATCGTAATTTATAGATTCTTTCCAATTCATAATAATTAGTCACTTAAAAAGTAACTTTCAAAGTTAAGTAATCTTTATTATGAACTTTTAAAAAATAACTCTATTGAGTTCTTATTTGGAAGAAGTCATGTGTTATTTTTATTATAAAATATATTATTTGTATTATATGTTATGACCTTATCTACAATTCTATAATCTTAAGAAATCTAATCTCAAATCTATATAAGCATATTTTTATATATGTAGATTCATACGCGCGTGTGTGTGTGTGTGTGTGTGTGTGTATTTACACATATCTAGATCAAGCCTTATAGTAATAAAGATTCAGTTATATCTATCATATTAAGTAAATGAATTCCTTTTATCTCTTTTGATAATAATAAACAGATTTCAAATAACACTTAGAAGGGGGGTTGAATAGGTGTATGCCAAATAAATGCGAAATTTAAAAATATGCAACTTCACAAAATATTATGAAAGCGATAAAACACATGCCACAAATATTTGGTTATAAAGTGGAAACTTTTTGAAAAATTCTTCAAAAGTAAAACCATTCTGGGTCAGCCAAACCCAGAAAATCAATGCAATATAGTAGAACGAGAAATTACAAGGTGTTCATATTTACAAAACTTTTGTGAGAGACACACTTTTGTACTATACAAGTGACCTGCTTGCCCGCTACCGCAATAGTTCTCTCATAACCTCTGGAAAGTTCTTCTAATGATCTTCTCTACCGGAACTTCGATAGGCTTTAAGTGTCGTAAACATGGATTGTAAAAACTCTAAGAGATGAACAATATAATTGATCTAAATAAACCTAAACCTCTCTTAGCACAAATAAAATCGCCTTTAAAGCCCTACAAAAAAAGTCTGAGAAGACAACATTATATAGAGAAGGAAAACTTGGTCTTCGTGTAACAAAAACGGATTCCAGAATTTTCAAGATTTCTGATCTGATCAAACGGCTAAGTGGCCTGGTTGAATGGTGCTATGTTAAAAGCTGAAATCAGGATTACTCAAGGTGGCGCGATCGAATGGATCTTGGAACGGGTAATGGAACAGGGTTCTCTGAGTTGCCTTATTAGATCCGGTCGAACGGCAATTGAAACGACGGATGGAACGGAGCATTTTGAAACTCTGAAGAAGCTAGCCAGTCGAACGGCACTTGGAATGGCCTTTGGAACGACCTTCACTGGAAGATTGAAAAAGCTAGCCGGTCGAATGGCAGTTGGAACAACTTTTGGAACGGGCTTCATTGGAAGACTGAACAAGCTAGCCGGTCGAACGCTTTTTGGAACAGGCTTCTTTGTGCTTCTTCAGGGATCATCTGGTTGAACGGATCAGATCCCGTTCGAACGAAACCAAGTAAAAACAATTTATATTGAAAATTAAACTACATTTTGTCCAAAAATACCTCATTACAAAAATTACTAGAGATCTTTGCAAGAAACTACACTCAAAGAAAAGAAAAAAGAAAAAGAAAAATGCAATGCAAAGAACACTACATGCTCTAGGATAGAAGAATATGCATGAACAAGGAGCCTAGGCATGCCATGTGACCACTTAGTTCTAGGTGAGTCCACTACCACTCCCCATCAATGGGTGAATGGTATTAACATTTCTAACCCAAACCTTCTTAACACTAGATGCAGATTTGTGACCCTTGTCCAACTCATCTAACCTAGTCAAAACCACCCTCATCACACAGCCCTTTATAACTATTCATAGGATAGGAATTATCATTTTTATATTCACAGGGTTTCAACTTAAAGTAGTTGGGTTGAATATGACCAATTTTGCCACAATGATGACAAGTAGGGATGAATGTTTGCTTGGATTGCTTTTTTGAAGGCATCTTGAGATCAACCTTGACATTGTTGATCAAATGGACATTCTTGCCAATTTTAAAGCTTTCTTCTTCAGTTGTGACTGCATTCAGATTAGGCTTGGCAAACATAATATTAGAAGAAGATGCATCATATTTGTCAAAACCCAAACCAATTTTATTAGAGGACGGTTTTTGTTCATTTAACATTTTGTCAAGCTTATCACTAATGCCTTAACCTTGACAATTAATAAAGAATTTTCATATATAAGAGTATTGCAAATAGCATTGGAATTAGTCAAATCTTCAAGAAGCTTTTCTTTTTCAAAAACAAGTTCTTCTAGATTTTTCAAAGTTCTTTTGTTAGATTTTTGCAACTTAAAGAATTCTTCGAAAAGATTATTGTACACATCCTGCAAAATGTCCTCACCTTCATCATCAAGAAAATCTTTTAACTTTGTAGCACTAAAATCATCAGCATCAAAAGAACTATTATGAGAAATAGTAAAAGCCAAGTAATTTACCACATCTTTAAGAGTCTCTGTCGGATTCATCACTTTGGGTGGTGTTAGCAGCTTTACCCTTGGATCTTTTCAGATTTCTACAATTTGCACGAATATGACCAATTTCTCTGCATTCATGACATTTCACACCGTTTGTAGTCTTGTCTTCTTACCTGGCCCAACTCTCCCTTGATTTACTCCCTTGGAATCATTCTTGAATTTCTCATGAAGTTTATTGTTCTGACTTATGAAGTTTCCATTATTGGGTTTGAAAAATTTCCTCATTCTTCTTGCGATCATAGCCAATTCTTCATCATCCGTTGATTCTTCATTAGAGGAGTCATTGACGTTTTTGACAGTGTTGAAAGCAATCCCTTTGTTCTTCTTAGTTTGAAAATGATTGAGCTCGTGAGTTTGAAGGGATCCGACCAGTTCTTCAACTCTTAATTCTTTAATGTTCATGCTTTCCTCAATGACTGTAACGTTGGATCTGAATATCTTAGGAAGAGATCTCAAAATCTTTCTGATAATCTCCTCATATGAAATTTGCTTTCCAAGACCAATCATAGAATTTAGAACAACACTTAATTTAGCATAAAATTCATCAAATGTCTCTTCTTCTTGCATCCTAATCACTTCATATTTTGAAATAATATTTGAAGTTTTGAAAATTTTATAGTTTTAGTTCCTTCATGAGTAACTTTCAAAATTCTCTAGACTTCCTTGGCAAGGCCACAGAATGAAATATGAATAAACTTGTTTGCTGTTGTAACTCCTAAGAAAAGTGCGTTTAAGGTTCTATCATTACGAGTGCAAGCAGTCTTATCATCCCTAGACCATGAGATCATTGGTTCTTCTGAACGTGTCCATCCAGATTCAACAACTTCCCATATGTCTATAAATTTAAGGTATACCCTCATTCGTATTTTCCAAATAGCATAGTAACTCCCATCAAAATTAGGAAATGTATTAAGATTAGACATTGAAAAGGAGTCTAGGATCACACTCAGGAATTTAATCCAAACAGAGTGATCCCACTTTGATACCAATTGATAATAATAAACATACTCAAAATAACACTTAGAATGATGGTTGAATATGGGTATGCCAAATAAATACAGAATTTAAAAATATAAAACATCACAAAATAATATGAAAGCGATAAAGCACATGACACAAATATTTTGGTTATGAAGCGTAAACCTTTTGAAGAATTCTTCAAAAGTAAAATCACTTCGGGGCAACCAAACCTAGGAAATCAATGCATTATAGAAGAAAGAAAAATTACAAGGTGTTCATGCTTACAAAACCTTTGTGAGAGACACATTCTTGTATTAGACAAGTGACCTACTTGCTCGCTACCGTAGTAGTTCTCCAAGAACCTCTAGAAAGTTCTTCTAATGATCTCCTTTACCGGAACTCTGATAGACTTTAGGTGTCGTAAACATGGATTGTAAAAACTCTAAGAGAGGAATAGTATGATTGCTCTAAATAAGTCTAAACCTCTCTTAGCACAAATAAAATAGCATCTATTTCCTTACAAAAAAATGTTTGATAAGATAACATTATATAAAGAAGGAAAACTTTGGTCTTCAAGTAACAAAAACAGATTCCAGAATTTTTAGGATTTCTGATCCGGTCAAATAGCTAAGTGGCCCGGTTTAACGGTGCTAGGTTAAAGCTGAAATCAGGATTACTCAAGTCGGCACGGTCGAATGGATCTTGGAACGGGTAATGGAATGGGGCTCTCTGAGTAGCCTTAATTAGATCCAGTCGAACGGCAATTGGAACGGTGGATGAAACAGAGCATTTTGGAACTCTAAAGAAACTAGCTGATCGAACGGCACTTGGAACGGCCTTTGAAACGAGATTCACTAGAAGACTAAAAAAGCTAGCTGGTCGAACGGCACTTGGAATGGCTTTTGGAATGGGCTTCACTAGAAGACTAAACAAGCTAGCCGATTGAATGCTTTTTGGAACGCCCTTTAGAACGGGGTTCTCTATGCTTCTTCAGGGATCATCCGGTCGAACAAATCAGATTCCGTTCGAACGAAACCAAGTAAAAATGATTTATATTAAAAATTAAACTACATTTTGTCCAAAAATACCTTATTACAAAAATCACTTTGGGACACCGAATTAGCCAATTCAAAAACTAACATCTTTAAATCCTTAAGATGTTCTTGTTACAAAAGTTTAAAATAATTGTAAACAAAAAATAATAAAAATAAAATTATATGATATTATACGACCTTATACAAATTAAGTCTATTTTATATGAGTTCGACTTGTTTAATAAATAACTCTAAATTTCTATCTAAAGTTAATTTAGGCTTTAGCTATTTATAAATAGCTTAATTTGTTTACGGCCCTAATGAGATCGAGACGCTGGACATCAAAAGCATTATAGTGTGACAATTCATGAAAATTAATCACATAATTTAACATGATATAAAGAAAATATTTATAATTTGGAGCTGGTTTTATAACTTTTAGATGCAGTTTGAGGGTAAAGGACTGTTGTGGCTTCTACAATATACAAAATTACTCCTTTGTTTATTTATACCTTGATTTGCTGTGTTGATTTTTAGATGTGGACTAAACCTAGTGTATAACGGTTATGTTCTGTTAAGAATTACAATGTTTTGACAAATGAGATCAGAAATTCAATCTCCTATAAGGTACATTAGTTGTGTGTATCTATATATTAAAAAAAGGACTTGTGTAATAAAATGTTGTGCCTATGAAGCAGCCAAACATGTTTAATTATAATACGTTTTTATGCATCTTTCTTTATCGATCGAAGTGATTGATCAAACAAAGCACATATGATGTAAATGAACTGATTTTTTCTTTTTTTGATGAATTTATGTTTGTATTGAAAATTAAAATCAAATGAGCTTTTACCCTTTTGTTTTATATGAGATTTTTGCTCTCATTGAGCTGATATTAGGACACTTGCATTATATTTTAATAGATGTGCCGCCCCAGCCAAACTCCCCATCTAGCAATATCTTCTGCTCGGATCGGCCTGCCGAGGCAAGCCTTGAGTCCAAAATGAGTGGCAATGTCCTGTCTCCGATTCACAGAATAAGTAAAATAATATTAAAAGTAATGGTATTTTATTAATATAATTAAGACCTCTGTTTTGGTTGTTAGGTTCCCTGTTATGTTTATGAATTATTACCTATTTAACAAATACAAATTTCAACTTGGATGATGAGAACAATACAACCGAGTTCGAGAACACTAAATTTAAGAAACATGGGGACCGTAAAAATAGAAGCAACTTTTTCCTCGACATGATTTAGAATCTAACGAAAGCTGCGACTCAAACTTATGAAATCAACGAAAGCATTGAGCGGCAGGCGCTAACAACGACAGCGTTGAAAGCAAAATCAAAGCTCACCTTTATTTTTGACTTGATTTGATGTGTGTTAAAAGTTGGCAAACACATCTTCTCGATCTCTTGCGTAATTCATGACGCTTTATCCCCACAAAAGAAAAAGTGTTTTGTGGTTGTTATGGGTTTAATTAGTATAAGGTTACCGCTATAGTATTTTTTTTTAATTTTATTTTATTATTATTATTATTATTTGGGTTATAAAAATAAGGTAGACGGTGGAGTGAAGTACATGTTTGATGTTTCTAATATTA
>FXXK01000277.1:309220-354474 GCA_900184695.1 Betula pendula
GGCATTGCAAATAAGCCATTATTAAAAAACTAAAATAATAATAATTAATTAGCATTACCACATCAATAAATGATGATAAAAATACGGTGTATAACATTATTCTTTTATATTTTGTTGCCGAAAATATGCAAGCAAAGGGTTCTTCCCTTTTTTTCTTTTTGTTTCATTCTTTGTAATGTCTTTATGTGATTATGAGATAAACAAGTGAATTCTAAGATTAAATATAAAAGAAACTTGAGTACTTTGGTAGAGTCTTGTCATTGATAAATTAATAGCTTGATTATTCAAATTTCAAACTCAAATTAAGCTTAAGGAGATAATGTGACCATCCACCTGATATATTGGATGGGATAATGCAATTTACTTATATATATATATATATATCTTTTCTTTTCTTTATGAACTACTCGTTGATTTCATCACGACCTCTCCCTTGAAGTTTGATATATTGGGCATATATGAAACCGTTAAATACTACATTTTTATTTTATAAGTATATTATAATGTTGACATGTTAATTTTGACTTATCCTTTAATCAATCATTGTTTTTTTAAAAAAGAAAAAAAAAAAACTAAAACCAATACATGTGATTTACTTGATTTACAATCAGCTTCATGTGGTATTAAAATGAATTCAAAGGTCCATAAAATATGCCAAAAAATAATTTACTCCCTGTAACAAAATTTCGTTACAATACTTTATGGATTCCGTTAGTGTGTCACGTCAGAGCTAATAAAATGTTAAGATGCGTTACTCTTAATAAAAAAATATATAAAGTTATAAAACAAATTAAATTAAATAAATTAAAAACTTCAATTTTTTTAATAGAAAAAAAAAGAAAGTGGGTTGCTTAGCCACTTCCATCGAGCCACCTTCAGAGATGGCTTGGGGTGGCCTGCGAGCCACCCTAGAGGTGGGGGTGGCTTTCTAGCCAACTTTGGGGTTGCTCGCAGGCTGCCCCAATTTTTTATTAAAAAATTTAAAAGTTTTTAATTTCTTTATTTTTTTAGTTTTTATTTTATATATTATTTATTAAGAGCAACATGTGTCATCATTTTATTGGTTTTGATGTGACATACTCTAGGAACATCTGAGTTCATTTTTATACCATAAAAATTAAGGAGAATGCTATATGTCCTACTTTTTTATCTAACTTCATCCAACTTTGTATATGTGGACAAAGATGGATCCCGCATACAAAGTTTTTTAAAGAGTTTTATTTTACATTTGTGGGGTCAATCTTTGTTCACATATACAAAGTTGGATAAAGGAGTTGAAAATATAGCATTTTTCAAAAATTAATTATAAATCAGGTAAATCATATAGACTAATTTTATATTTTTTTCTAAAAAAAATTCAAAAATTGGCTAGTATTATAACTTTAACATTATGAAACAAAAATGTAAAAATTAGCGGTACTCTATCTTTAAACATTCAAATGGTCAAGAAATGTTTTTTTGTAAGTTTTTTTTTTTTTTTAAGTGGTCAAGAAAATGTTTGTTGTTTAAAAAATAGGACAATAATCATATCAAAGTTTCATAGAACTTTGTTGAGTCAAACTCATTCGAAAGGCACGGAATTTTATATGTATATAACTTTACCTGTCTCTCCTCCTATTCTTATCTGAACTTTCATGTAAAATTAGCCGTAGGATTCTCATACAGTTTTCTACATGACATTCGGATCTGTATGTATTGACCTTCCATGCTAAAGTCACTTAGAATTAAAAGAAATGCTTCTTTTCATTTTGATGTTTATTTTGTGTATATTGTTGTAGAGTTGGTATGTTTCTTCTATCTTTAATTATTAAAAAAAAAAAAAACAGTAATGATAGATGAAACATACCAATTTATTAAAAAAAAAAAAATGTACACTACAGGCATGTGAAAATAAAAAGAAACATTTTCTAAAATTAATCAAAGTCATGGCAGCTCCGGCATAATGAGAAAATTGCATGGTAACCTTTTTCGTCATGGCAATAATTTATTATAAAAAATAATCGTATCGATTTTATTTACGAATCATAAAAAAATAGAGTAATTTATTCTAATAAAATAATATTACAAACACAACTTAGAATGTTTTTTAACCAAATATTATTTATGATATGTTTAATTACCGTCTTAACTAAATCATAAGCTACAAAATTTGTCTGTCGAAAAGACGATTTGCCAACTATATAATGACGCAATAATAATCTAGCAATAATTTATTATGAGTAAGAGAAACAAGTGAGGAAGTGGGTAAACAATATCCAATAAATGGATTTCTCGACTAAACACAGCTTGGTTCTGACTAAGTAGAAAAGAAATGCGAAGAGACAGGTAATAGTCTAGATTCAAGTTACAATAATAAGGAATTTTATCCAAGTAAAAAAAAAAAAAAAACAGTTATTACTTTAATTGTTTAGACTTTTTAATCAACTGATAATTTATTATACTCAAATTCATTATTTCACCAAACCTCGAATGAGAAGAAATGGCTCGAATGAGTAGAAATGGAATGAAAAGTACTTGAGTAATCTACCTACTCATTTCCTCTTTTTTTTTTTTTTTTTTTTTTTAATACGTGGCAGTGTCAATTAGTAATTTATTTATTTAACAATGACTAATAGACAATGTCAAATCAATGCAGACTAGTAAAATGAAAGTGTAAAATGCTCTATCAAGAAATTTGCTAATAATACATATAGAGAACGAGTAATGCTATATTACAACTGTTATATAACTGAATGATGTGATAGTAAAAATCAGTTATTAGATCAGTACTTGTAAAAGAAAAAAAATAAGTATTAATTCAATGATTGATTTTTATTGTCATATTATCCAATTATATGACAGTTATACATAAGTTTACTAAATAGAATTATTTATTAAGAAATGCTATATATTACATACTTCTCTCACCCTTAATTTTATTAGGTTGATATGATATTGTGCATCAATCTTTAAATTAACTATTATTAAAAAATAAAAAACATAAAAAAATTGTCGGTAAAATAAGAATAAAATGAAAGTATATTATTTAGTATTACTCAATAAATAATACTAAAAATCATATTTTTTCTCATCAATAATGACGTAACAGAGAAAAAGAAAGAAAGTTTACAGCATTACTCTTTCTTATCATTACATATATCTTCCGTAAAATTGTGGTGCAGATCATGCACATCAGCATGACAGCATGTAAACTCGTTTTCAAAGAAAATTTATTTGTCAGGACGTCATAAAGAGGTGGGGCAGAAGGCGAAAGAGAGAGCGTTTGGGAGGGGTGGGTGGTGGGAGTGGCACCACGTTGCCTCCCGCTCTTCCCCACATGGTTGGCCCAGGCTGGTTGGGGTTTGCCCAGACATGATGTATTGAATTTGAAGCCTTCAACAGAGGATGCAAATTGACACATGATATGATATTATGATAGATATGAAATGCCCTCTTTCTTCCTTTTCTTTCTCTTTTTCTTTTTCTTTTTCTCTTTCTTTTCCCATATATTATACATACAACCATTCCCAATAATGAGTACCTCCTTTTTATTATCTACATTCTTCCTCTTATTAAGCTGTTTTGGGCGGTGAGATTTGTTCCATTACATATAAATATATATAGCACACGTCCCAACCCATGCAACCATGGGAGAGTGTCTGGGCTCCCAAGGGAAGGAAACACTTTAAACATGTGCCAAAGCCCACCAAGATAGATAAGTTTGTTTTTCTTTGACCCACTTCACTTTGGATCGATGGTTCATTTAAGATTTTATTACTTCTACTTTTTCTTGTTTAACCCAGAGATTTAATTAAAAAAAATAGCACTGCTTCTCTTTTTTCTGTCTATCATCATTTTTATTCGGCAGTAATTCGATCCTGCCACAGTTTTAAGGAGTTTATATAGTAGGTAAAATCTTAAGAGAAAATAAGAAAAGGCATGCATGCCAACTGCACCATGTGTTATAGACTGTCAATGTTTCACCTTACCAAACAATATTAACCGACCTTATGTTTGTTTATATTTCTTTTTTTTTTTTTCTTGGATAACTAGGGTATTTGGGCTTTGCCCCGACTAGATCAATGTGACCCCTTGCAAAGTGCTCCTCTCCACATGGGTTAGGTAAAGTTTGAGCTTTCACCCCCATATGTGACCATAAGAAATTGTTTGCACTCAAAGGAGAGTTTAACCTTAGATATACTGCTTCATAACGCACCAAGATCAAGTGACTTATCACTAGTCATAGGGTTAAATATATTTTTGCTCCCTGGTTTAACTTTTTTTTTTTTTTTTTTTTCCACTTATGTTTCAATTTGTACCGTAGATAGTACCTTGTTTATAGTTAAAAACAGAGATGGTACCTCTGTTCAACTTCTGTCCATAAATTGACAGAAATTCACGTTAACGCCCTTAAAAAAAAATTGATATGTGTCCACACCTCATTAAAAATTAAAAAATCGATAAAATAGAAAATTAAAAAACTAAAAATATTTTAAAATTAAATAAACTAAAAGAAAAAAATTTTGAAAAAAAAGAAAGAAAGAGGGGTGGCTCAAGCCACCTCTTTGGCCAAACCCCCAAATACCAAAATGGGGCTTGGTTTGAGAGATTTTCTTGAGCTATACAAAGATTTGGCTATAACCAAAGTCATGCAGATCATACACCTCAAACATTTTACATAGGAAAAGGTAACGGCCTTGATTTTTTATGTAGATGATATCGTGTTCACTGGTAATGATAATGAGGAAATATAGAGGTTGAAAAAATATTTTGCAATGAATTTGAAATAAAAGACCAAGGTAATTTGAAATACTTTCTGGGTATTGGAGTAACAAGATCAAGCCATGCTATCTTCCTCTCTCGGCAGAAATATGTTCTTGATCTACTCAAAAAAAGAGGGATGTTCGAATGTAAAGCCATTGATAATCTAGTAGAAGTAAATGTTAAACTGAGAGATACTGGTGAGAGTCCTTTGGTGGATAAAGGCAGATATCAGCGATTGGTTGGCTGCTTAATTTATCTATCTCACACCCTCCCATATATTGCATATGCAGTGTGGTGAGTCAACTTATGCATTCTTCACGAGGGCCACATATGGAAGCAATTTATCGAATCCTTTGCTACAAATCTTCACCAGGTAAGCGACTATTGTTTTCTCGAAATGATCATGTGGAATAGAATCCTATAAAGATGCAGAGGGCTGTGTCGATTATGGATCGACGGTCCACATCAGAACATTGTACATTTGTGGGAGGTAATTTGGTTACATGGCATAGTAAGAAACAGTCAATGGTTGCTAGATCTAGTGCAGAAAAAAAAAAAAAAAAAAAAAAAAAAAAAAAAAAAAAAAAACAAATAGAGCTATGGTTATGAAGTATGTGGAATATTATGATTGAAGATACTCTTGAAAGAGCTTGGGTTTGATTCCAAAGATTCTATGAGATTGTATTGGGATAATAAAACAACAATTAGTATTGCTCACAATTCAATCCAACATGATTGAATCAAGTATGCTGAAATTGATTGACACTTTATTAAAGAAAACTCCAAGAAGGTATCATTTGCACACCATATGTGAAGTCAAGATAACGATTTACGGATATCTTGACAAAAAGAATATTTAGTAGTGTCCTTCATTCAGCCTTTGCAAGTTGAGCATACGAAACATCTATGCCTCAGCTTGAGGGGGAGTGTTGAAGATGTAAATTAATTATATATCTCCTTAATTTCTCCCCTTGCTTTTATTCTAAATGTAATTGCTTTCTTTGCTTTTTATTCTCTCCTATTTAGACCTATGTAAACCGTATGGAAATCATCAAGGAATAAGAATATCATTCTCTGATTCTCTCTTTGTTAGTTATAATTTTCAAGCAGATGAAGAAGATAAAGCCAAAGGATCAAAGAATAAAAATTGGAGTGTGAGCTTTAGTGTAGCTCTGATACGATGAAAGAATGTATCACTGTTTTGGTTTGAATACAAAAATAGGGAGGTATATTACTCGATATGTGTTGGGATCCATGCGTGTGCGTAGCGGAAGGATGCGATGCGATCACAAGAACTTTTTTAACTTAAAGATACAAATGGCTAGATTTAAAATTAAATACACAAGATAGTGTTACTTACATAAAAATTCAGCCTCTCCTAGGCATGTTGGAATATATAATTCTTCTTGAAATTCTTCATGTATGTTTGATGATGAAGAACATGAAAAACTTGTTCTTGAGGAATTGATTCAAACTTTAGATCTGCTGTTTGATGATTGAATATGACTATGAGTGTGAATTCACAAAAGAATAGCTAGAAGCATTGAGAGAATAATTTTTCTCTCTAGTATATTTGACCCACTAGCCTCTTGCAACTTGTGCTCAACTGTATATAATGCTTCTCTATGGTCCTCTATTTATAGATTTAGGTTTGCTTGGAGAAGAGGTAAAAGAGCCTTCTAGAAATCCTAGGAAACTAGGATTACTAGCCCAAGGGGAATTTTCCCCATGTGCTTCTTAGGTTAAGCTTATGCTTAGCCTTTTCCTAGAAGCCCAAGGCTTGGGCTTGAGTTTTATCCTTTTAACCCAATACTCATTTTATTTGGATTATGCTTAACAATTAAATTTCTTAGCCCAATCTTTCCAAATGATGGTTACATGAGAATTAAATTTTCTAGCCCATGTTTTTATAAAATAAAACAAGTCTTATGAATATTAATTTTTGACCCATGTTTTATTAAATAAAAACCAACCCAAATAAATAAATACATAATTAAGGCCCAAAATAAATAGTCAATTTACATCAAAAGGGACTTGAAGGGAAAAATACTATTAGCTCCAAGAGGCACGTGACACTTGTCATCCATGACTTGTCTCACGACACAATTAATTACAATTAATTTCACTAAACAAATATGACTGCATTCTAATAAGTATTTTTTTATTTAATCAATTAATTCACGTAATGTACTTATTTAGTACATATTACCCTTCCATGGAATCATTTCGTATTTGAATAAAAGTCTATAAACTGTCATTTTATTAATTACTTCTTTTCCTTGAGTTCCCAATTTAATTACATAATTATTCTTTGTGCTCTATGAGACTCCATTTCACTATGTACATAAAAGTTTCAGTAAATACTACTGAAATACTTAGACCCAAGCTTTAGAATTATTATTCACATTAAATCAAAACAAGAGAAATATTCCTTATCACTTTGTTCCTAACAAAGGATTTGGACTCATTATTGAAAATCTTTTTATAAGTTACAAGGACCTATGACTATGATCTTCTGTGTGATAGCCCCGTTACTCACACCACAGTCATATGCAATGTAACTTAAGTATTTTACATGCATATAATAGGAAAATATACAATCACACATATATACATGTAAAACAACATTAATGTATATGTCTAATGTTCAATAATCAAATTTGTGAATAAACAATATTATTCATTAAAGTCAAAATATCATCCAATTACCAATTGGAGTTTTAGATAGTAATTCCAACAATATATAGAATTGTATACTTGATGTAAATCTAATATGATAAATACAATTAAAAAGTTAAATCAAAAGATACTATTATCCAATGTTTGAATTTGAATCTTGCTACTGATCTGGTGGCTTCGTTGAGGAAGTTGAGGATTCAAATACTTGAACGTGATGTTTATCTCTAACAAGCTGCCCACTAGATAATGACTAAGTTTGCACTTTAAATAATGCCATCTTTCTTCAGGGTTAGGAATTAATTGAGATCTTATTCAATTCCTTTGATAAATAATGCATTTTCTAATCTTTGACCGTATATCTAAGGCTACTTGGATTTGCACATTTTTAGAAGCCTTAACCATAAAGGAGTCTACTAATGGACATGAAGAGTTTGAGAGCAGTGTTTAAGACTCTTAATCGGTATTTGGCTTAGGACTCTTAACTCTTATGATTCAGATATATATATTAGTTGGATTGAGATTAGAGTTGTATTAGAATTGCAGTAGTTTTGCTTATTTAAGGACTACCGATAAAAAAAAAAATAATAAAAAAAAAATCCTCATTCAAACACTTGTGATATCTCCTGCTCGAAAGGAGCTATTTTGGTTTCTCATACCCGAAAAGAGCTCTCTGTGTTTGCTTATCACACACTATACGGCATTCTATTGGGCGTAGTATATTTCATTTGAACACGAATGTATGTGCTTCATTTTTATTTTTATTTTTTTCAAATAAGGAGTTGCTTCAGGTAGAGATCATGAATCACATAAGGAT
The DNA here is from genome assembly GCA_900184695.1 of Betula pendula. Taxonomy (NCBI): domain Eukaryota; kingdom Viridiplantae; phylum Streptophyta; class Magnoliopsida; order Fagales; family Betulaceae; genus Betula; species Betula pendula. Next base: position 317,457 of record FXXK01000277.1, read on the forward strand.
ATTAAAAAAAAAAAAAAAAACACGGAAGGCTATCTTGGTCTAGAGGAACAATCTATAGAAATTTAGTCTTGAAATTAGAGGAGTATAAATATAATGAATTAAATATGTGCTTGAGCATGCAATTCAGCTGCAAGTACACCTACTAGAAGAGGAAGTAGTGTTCTTCTTTGAGGCTTCATCCACTTTTCTTGTCTTCACCTCTTTCAAAACATTTCTAGCCCACTCACCAAAGTATGTCTCGTTGTATCCAATTTTGCTGCTCTTGAAAATAGACATGCAGCGACGATCATCATCTGGGTAGGGGCATTTATCCCCATTTGGATCTCGCCATGCACCTTGATGCCTCATCCCAGACCAGCTGGCCATCCAGTGATGGACATACTGGCCTACGCCGGCAAGTTTTAGCCAGCCTTTTGGAAAGAACTCCATGACACTGCTGTTTCTGTCCATTAAGAACATGTTGGTTAACTGGGCACCATGCGGGGATACTAGAATGTCTGTCGAGCTCATCACCTTCACCTGAATCAAATATGAATGGATTGCAACACAATTGAGCCACTGTAGATTAGCCTACATAATATCAAGGAAAAATGTTGATATCACAGCACATTGGCTAATTGATCACAAAACAAAGAACAATAAATTAAAACAAAAAGGAAGGTTGTTAAGAGTCAGATACTTCTAAACAAGTTGGGAAAGGGTTACATAAAATCAAAGCACCGTAAGAGGGTTACATTCTCCAACAACATGCCTTAAACGAAAATTACAGTGCAAAAAGTATAACCAAATAATAGGAAATGGATCTGGCCTTCTCTATAAGGGTCTAAAAAAAGGAGCACAAACTTCAAGAGGCCCTCAACCCATCCTGAACCTCTATTAGAGCACTATTATTAGATACCCAACCATTTTTCTAAATGTTCTCTAAATGTTTTCTATAAAAAAATACTCTATAGCAGATTCCCTTAATCTTTTCCTATATTATTAAAATAATATATTTTTTTACTTTTACTTTTTGTTTTGTTTTTTTTTTCCTTTTTCTTTTTCTCTTCTCTCCCTCTCATCTGCGTCTTCCTCCATCTCCTGCATCTTCTCTCCCCCTCTCTCTCTCTCTCTCTCTCCGGCATCTTCTCTCAATCTCTCTCTCCTCCATTGATGGTTTTTGGGTTGAACACCGATCTTCTCAGCAGCAGTTTTTGGGTTGAACATTTTGCTGGATTTGTGGTTTGATTTTATAGGTTCAAGATTTTGTGGAAGAAGAAGGTTTTGAGAGATGAGGGAGATGGGTGCTTCGGTTCTGCAAGGCAAAGAGGAAGAAGAAATGAGTTTGGAAGACTTGAGATGAGAGAGGAGAGAGACCGTCACTTTTTTAAGCATTATAATAATGCATTGGGTAGTTACAGTGCTACAATATTACCCAATGCATTGGGTAGCACTGTAGCTACCAAATGTATTGGGTAGTAATGTAGCTACTCAATGATATAGAAAAGGGAAGAAATGATTTAGGATATCTGCTATTGATGTATTTTTGTAATTTTCTTCAAATTTTTCTTATATTTAAGAAAAGAAACTATATATAGGACATATAATATTAGTGCTCTTAAGAAACAATAACGACCATGAAAAGGGGAAACGAACACCGGTAGCACAAATCTCCACTACAGGATAAACCACAGCGGTACACGAAGACTAAAATCCACAAAACCGAAAAAAAAACATCATAAAATACATAATAAAAATGAAAATAACATAAACACAAAAGCAAAAAAAAAAAAAACCCAATAACAGTAGCAATGGCAGAGGAGAGCGGTGTCTGGAAGGCGAGTGTAAACCACGCTTGGCTCATGGGTGTCGGAAGGTAGCGCTAAGGTAGTTGACGTGAAGCGGAACGGCCGAGGAATACGGTGGTGAGGAGCCTCGGTGGACAGAAGTGGCAAAGGAAGACAAATCGAGTTTTAAGAAAATCAAATCTGTAAAGAACGCCAGTAAGTGCTAGTAATGAGGCTGAGAGCGGCGGCGGACGGTAGGTGGACAAAGAGGAGGTTGAGACCGGCGGTTCTATAGTGGAGAGGGGACGGTGCGGCTCGGTGGTGGTGGAGGAACGGAGAGGCAAAGTGGAGGTAATGGTGTTGTTGTAAAAGGGAAAAAGAGACCGAAAAAGAAAAGGGAGAGGGGAAAAACAAGAGGAAATGAGGGGGGGAGGAGGAGGGAGGGAAAAAGCTCCATACCTCCTCCCCAGAACAACTGCAATAGGTGGTGGGGAGCCTCACAAGGAAGAGGAAACTTCTGCTCTTAGAGAGAAGCCATATTTGCACAAGAATATATAGAGAGAGAGACACACACAACCGGATATCCATTGATTGACTACCAAAAAAAAAAAAAAAAAAGATTGTTAGGAGCATACAACCAAATACCCACTAATTGACTACAAAACAAAGGAAAAAAGAAAAGAAAAGAGAGATTGTTAGGAGCATACAACCAAATACCCACTAATTGACTACAAAACAAAGGAAAAAAAGAAAAAAGAAAAAAGAGAGAGAGAGATTGTTAGGAGTTAGTGACATACTAGTCACATTAATGCGATATTTCAAAAATACTAATCACAATTAGAGATGTTAATCCATACAGCCTAATGTGGAACTTAGTATTGAGTAATTTTACTCTTAATACTCGGTTGATCGATGTAACTTGTTTTACATGGCTTTTAGAGTAATGTTACTATTTACATTCATTTTTTTAGACTTGTTTTAAATTACTTTACATGTCAGTCACTTAAAAAAAAAAAAAAAGTCACATAAAACACAACTACATCGACCAATATAAAATGAGTGTAATAAAAAAAATGTAAAAAATAATATTAATCTTTTGTATAAAGTCATGTGCTTCGGCAAGATGCTAAAAGACTAACGTGATTGGATAAAAATGAATATTTGGAGTACCGAGTACCATCACCAAAAATTTCCATGACCTAACTCCTTAATTGGCCACCTAACTTCATCCTAGACTTTACCAATTCAGGATTCCAAGAATAAACTTCTATTATTAAACCCACTCATACCCATTTATACTTTCTTAATTTCTTTCTTTTTTCTATTCATGAGGGCCGGGGGAAGGGAGGAAAGGGGAAAGAAATACCCATTTATACTTTCACATGCAAAGATCTTCAGATTAGATAGTACTGAGTGCTCTGATTATAGACCCTCTTTTCTTTTTTCTTTTGAGGTGTCAACTCCTTTTAGTGGGATTCATATATATGCCTTGTGGCAGTGACACTGATTCCACTAATCTATTTTAATATGTTTAAACAAAAAGAATTAAAACAAAAACAAACAAACAAACAAGAGGAAGGAATACACTAACCTGCTGACAAAAGCTGAGATTATTGGAGTAAGCCACCATCAACCGGCAACCGTCCACCATAGCACACTCCCTCTCAAAGATCCCAATTACTGCCGTCTCATTCCTAAACGATCTGGGCCCCGTCCGCATAAACATGGTCATCCCAATCACCGGCAATCCCCGGTTACCTTCCAATGTGACGTTACAGTACACCCTAGCCTTGCACCTCATGAAATCGTAGGCCTCCATCCTCCTCTGCCTTGACATCCCTCCCTCGTTGTGCCTCATCACCACCGACTTCTCAAAGCAAACTGGCCGTTGATCATCATCATCGCCAACCCCTTCAAATCCTTCAACGTACGGTGGCCGGCCGTCAAACGTGGCCTCCATTAAAGTCTTCAGCCACTCCCCCATCTTTAGCCTGAGCTCACCCCAGTGATACAAAACCCACCTCGCCGGCATCGGACACCCGTTCTTCTTGTGCCATGCCACGAAGGGTACCTGTTAAAATATTTATTAAATTATTAAATTAACTATTTTTTATAAGCTTAATGGTTTATTTGGATTTGTTGAATTTTTAAAAACATATATAATTATGCGTTTCACAAAATGTTTAGCCTTTAAAATCATGCACTTTTAAAAATATACTGTACAATTAGGTTTTCAAATAATAATTTTTTTAAAACACACTCCAAAACGCTACATTTTTTGCGATTTTGTTTAAAATCGAACTTTTGGTCAACCAAATCTCAATGCTAAATGCACTCTAAGCTTTTGAGATAAGTGGTGATTTAGGATTTAGGTTTGTGATTTCAAAAAGTGCGATTTAAAAATGACGATTTATAAATGTGTGATTTGAAAATGTGATTTTTAAAAATGAAGCTAATTATAAAAGTTGACAAAATCATAGTTTGACCTTTAAAATTGTGTGTTTTAAAAAAAAAACATTAAATTTTTTGCGATTTGAAAACACATATTTTTTACATTTTCAAATAGCAACTTTTTAAAAACACAATCTCAAATGTTTTATTTTTTGCGATTTGGTTTAAAATCGTATTTTCTGTCTAAAAAATTGCAATCCTAAACACATCTTTAGCATGGTATCAGAGTCAAATGTACAGAATTCGAACATTGTCTTTACCAATTCAACTCCCATTTCAAAAAAAAAAAAAAAAAAAAAAAAAATTACAACGTGTTAAACTTCATTAATTAAGGGAAAGTTTAAATCCACGCATAAATAAAAGTGTTCAAATATAAATTAAATAATTAAAATAATTTAAATTATTTTCGATAAATTTAAATTTTCAGAATAATAAGTAGTAATTCAACGTACCACGGCGGACAAACCATGCCATATGTTATCATAATTGTAATGGTTGTATGAAACAAAGGTGAGGCCCTTCATGAAGGTGGCGTTGATGGGCAAAGTTTCCGGCCATGCCAGGGCGTACGAGTTCCAGGACCCATCGTGCTTGTCACGCCCTTTGACGCAGAGAAGCCTTCCCTGCGAGGATTCCGAAGGAAATTGCTGGTATTGTACCTCGCCTTCTTCGTGAGAGTCATACATGGAGCTCATGAACCACGTGTGGCCCTGAAGAGCGGTTTTCGTGTAACGTAAATCTTTGAGCGGGAGAAACGTTACCGAGTGGCGGAGCTTGTCGGCCATGGATTTGAGCTCGTTGTTGTTGTTGCAGGCGGTTGTGTTGATGACTCTCTGCCATGGGGAAGATGGTGGGGCGTGGAGGGAGTATTGGATGTGGAAGAGAATGAAGAGAATGACGCAGGTGGAGAGGATGTAGATGGATAGTTTGGGGGAGTAGAAAGAGATTAATGGTGAGAGGGTGTGTTTGTGGTGGTGTTTGAGACGGTGGGCTTTGTCGGAGATGGGGCTGGTGGCGGTGGTTCTATCTATTATGGGAGGCGCTTTGGTCATGGCTGTAAGAAAGGGAAAATGTATGAATGGTGTTGAGCGATGTGAAGGGTGGGCTTGGTGGCTTGATGGGTTTGAATTGAATTTTCTCTGCTTAAGAGGGTCCAGGGCATATCTCCCTCTTTATTAGTTTAATATATTCAGAATTAAATGGTTTAATTTATCATTCCTATCAAATTAATTTTTTTGGAATAATTAAGTAATTATTTAACATAATATCATAACTAAGGCCTTGAATTTAAAACTTGTCTAAGAGTGGGGTGGGTGTTTAATTAAGAAAATGAAAGTAGTAAACCAAAAGGAGAAAATAGAAAGACTAGCTTGATCAAATGAGAATTATAACCTGGTAGTCAGAATGAGTATTGAAGTATATATATATTACCAAAATAATGCTCCGTTTTGTTTTGACGTAAAATTGTTTCTATAAAAGGTTTTACCTTTTGGTTAAACCAAAAACATTTATTTTTCGAGTTTGAATTTTTCATTCTCGACCCACAATACTCAACCTCCTTCTCTGACACCTTGCTCGCGCAATTCATTATCTACCTTAGGAGCTCGTCGGTTGCTGTTGTTGGAAGTCATCGTCCACCAGATGTAGCCGACGCCATCCACTGTTGTCATCATTGATTTTCCGTACGAGCCAAATACCAAAAAATGTTTTTAGTTGAAATAATTTTTTTGAAAATATTTTTTAGCATAAAATATTTTAGGTCAAAACAAATGGTGCCTAATTAATTACCATGTGGGCAAGAAAATTGAACAACTCAAACGTCTAATTAAAGTGAATCTTGTATATGTGACCAAAATATATGGCCAATCAAACTCTAATTCCATCCTCATCTTCAGTAATGAGAGTCTATTAAACATTGATATATACTTTCATCATATTGACAAATAAAATACTCCATGCCTTAGATGTTAAGTCTCACCATGCGGTATCGTATACAATACTTTAGATGTAATAAAATAAAATTTTAATCATTAAATAACTTTTTTTCATTTCATTTAGAATTGAAAGGATCATGTTCTGCCTCGAAGGCCTCCATCTAAGAAGCCATTAATTTAAGTTAGAACCCAAACCCTAGTCCGTACTATCCTTAAAATGGTAATGATCTATTTTATGATTCAAATTTTATTAAAATAACTAGTTTTATGCACATCATATAACTCTGTTTCACGTCAAAAGGAGAAGTATTAATTAGTTCCAATTAATTAATTTGCCAATTTAAATTATGGCAAAGTTTAACACGTGTGATCGGCTGGCCTTCAGATTGAAGGAAAATTTATACATAGACAGCGAGCTTAAGTGTCTCAAGGGCCTCAGATTTTACGGCGGGAAATCCGAAGGTGTTGCGTAAAGTGTTAGACAGCTTTAATTAAGCATGCAATTCATGGATCTTTAATTTACTTTGAACGTGTTAACACTCCTTCATGGAGTGTGGAATGCGTGATTGAAACGTTTTGCATTGCTAGTAATTAATTTGCAGGATAAAAAAAAAAAAAACAAAAAAGAGATTAGATAAACCCAGAAGAATTTCCACGCATCCTAGCTTGTTGTCTTTTTCTTTCTTTTTTGTTATTTCGACGACTATAATTACTCATAGCATTAACCTCACATTTCTTGCCTTTTATTATTGGTTACTGCAAAAAGTTTTCCAATTTAGGAATAAGAGGTGACATGTTGGTAGGGGTGGCTGTTAGAGTATCAGTAGCAGCTTCCTTTAAATTCTATTCATTTTTTTAGTATAGGAAAAACTGTTAAAAAAACACAAAAAAGTTCTTACAGCAGCTTCCCTAAGTGTTCCCTAAATTATAGAAATACGAAGGGAACCACTTTTGGTTCCCTTCATCTAGGAAACAAAAAATGGTTCCCTTCGTATTATTTTAATATAAAAACTTTCTCTCTCCTGTCTATCTTCTCTACTATTTGTTTAAAACAATATTTAAATAATTTCTCTTTCCTCTCTCTTTCTTCTAGCATTTAATTTAAATAGTATTTAATTCATATAGAGAAAAATGAAGGGAAGCTACTGTGGAGTGCATTTAAATAAGGAACTAAAAAATAGTTTTGTTCCCTACATTAAAGAAAAGTTTAAGGAAAACTGCTGCTAATGCTCTTAGTTTGCCAGATGATTTAGCCAATCGGTATAAAATTATATAGGTTAATCTTAAACTAATTCATTTAATTAAATATATTAAATTACTACTTATCTAAAAAGTTGAAGCATGTAAAAAGAGATTATTTAATTATTTAATTTATATTTTAACATTTTTTTTACATGTGGAATCATTTCCTTAATTGGTGATGTCTAGAATAATTAATTGAAATGGAAGGTGAATGACGGAGTCAAGATTCGAACTCTTGACTTTTGTTTTTAATATCATATTAAATTGAGTAATGCTTGTTGTCCATATTTTTTTTTCCATCTTTATCCATCTTACACATATAGATAAAGATGGATTCCACAAACGTAAAATGAAGCTCTTTAAAAAAATAATAAAAAAAAGTCACATGTGCAAGATGGACAAAGATGGACAACAAGCATTACTCTATTAAATTACTACTTATTTCAAAAGTTTAAACTTATAAAAAAAAAAAAAAATTTAATTTAATTATTTAATTTATATTAAAACAAAATCGATCAAACCCTCAAATTCTAGACGACTAATTTCATATGGAGTGCATGTGCTTTTGCTTATGTATGTCTTTTACGTACGAGCTAATACTCCCCATAATACTGTTTCTTAGTTGTCAGGGAAAAAATAGGACAAAGTGGGTGAAAATCTAAAGGGATGCAGGAAAAGTTGGCTGCGAATTAAGCTGGCATCTGATACTGAAACCCATGATACAGCTGTGATTAATTGGATATAAATATTCCTTCAACCCGTACTGTTTAATAAGCCTTCACAAGTCAAAAACTTAAAAGCTCAGAGATTGAGAGAGCGATGAGCTTGAGTATCACTAGTATTTTTAGTGGCGTGGAAGCTAAGTTATGATTCAATTGATATTGACAAAATATTTGCGGTTCTTATCATCTAAACCCCTTTTAAACGATGCCCTACGGACTACGGATTGGTTCTACCATGATAACGCTCAAGTGGAGCAGTCATAGTTGGTAGCCCCTTTTACCCTTTTTTTAATTAGAAAAAAATAAAAAATAACAAATAAGCCAACCAATTATATTTGCTGCCCAGTACATCAGTGGCAAAAATTACTGAAGAAATTTTTTTAACAAAAAAAAGTCTACGACTACAAGACGTACAGGTCGACTTCGGTTATTCAAAATAAAATGCATAAAACTCCTGATTCATGACTAAGGGAAAGCACAATAACACACGAGTTCTATTTACATGAGAGATCTACAAAGCAGACATTCACATATCCCTTGTGTCAGGTTAAACTAAATAAGATTACACATGGCGACCACAAAGTACTAGCAAATGTAATAGTCACCCATACTTTCTACAGCATATGAAAAAGAATGCTGGTTATTAGACTTGTTTCTGCCCAGTCAAGCTCTAGTTATTTTAAGTCAACCTCACTATGGGCACCGGCAGAATACACAGCAATTATTTGTCCGAATTATTACAGGCAATATGAGAGACTCCATATTAGACCCACTTGTTCAAATAAATTTTGAACTGGTGAGTCGCATATGAAACCTCTCACATTGTGCGATCAAATTACTAGCAATTTAAACAAGTAATTGCTGTGAATCCTTATCCACCGGCAGCAGCTGTATAGGCAGGCTATACACCAAACTCAAAACGCTGTACAGAGGTTATTAACCTTCATTTCAGAGGAACACTCTTGTCTTATGGGGCTGCTGGGGCTGCAGAGCCTACTTCTTTTTGGTTCAGATATCCTAACGCGTGAGATTGCCACTGCAAGAGCGTCAACCAATCCACACTCCTGCTCTTCTGACCTCCTACTCAAACTATCAGATGATGAGTTTAGGCTGGAGTCATCACTGAGAATGTTGTTGGCAAACATCTTGTTTCTCTCTGACTCCACATCAGCTATAGCGGTCAGTTGGTGAGAAGTCGGTCTAACACGGTTTCTTGTTTTTGACTTGAATGTTAGAGTCTCCAATGTTTGTTCTGTATAGAACAAGAGCCATGGATGTCCTGGAAAATTACAAAATTTTCATCAAAAACAGATAAATGGCCAGAAATATGGCAATATAAATATAAATTGTACAAAATATTAGGAATAAGTACTCCATTAGACATTGCATGTGGCAATACATAAAACAAAGACTGCGTCTGGGACTATGGTCAAGTAGTTTTAAGGTAATGATTCTAAATTTCTCACTGATTGCATTATATGTTGTGAGAAACGAATTGGAGCAGAAGTCAAAGTCTCAAACAGGTTGTTACAGCCAGAGTATCAAATAATTGAAAAGCTGTAAATATACTATAAAATCAGGCTCCATTTGGCTTCTCCCAGACTGGCATATATAGCAGCTGGTATAAACTGCACAACACAGGACCAGGCCCCTCAAGCAGAACCCTGTATGGCAATAAAGCAAAACTCAGTGACCCGGTTCAACATTGCAATAAAGCAAAACTCGGTGACTCTGTATTTCTCACTTGCTCATGTTGATGAAAACTATCGACGTATAGTAAACGTTTTAGTACTTGATTTTGGTTGCCATAGGCTGAACCAACATGGCTCCTTCCTTCTCCTTTGATTGGAAAGGTTTAAACCTAAATACCTAACCTAACCCCATGCGGCCTTTCTGTCACTTTCAACCAAAAGCCCAAAAGACAACATACTTTCCTTCAAGGTTAATAAAATTTGAAGGAACTAAAACATTAATAGATACTAGCATAAGATTACAGGAATGCCCAAAACGAGGGATAGCAGAGACTGCTTTCCTGAAAAAGTCTACCACAGTAGGCAAGTAAAATTTCTAACTTTGTGATTGGATGATTGAAAAATGCACTTTTGTTGGGTACAATATAATACTTCAAAATGTCAGTGAGACCCCATAAGCATATCCTAATTTACTTTGAGGAAAAAACAGAGAACATTGAAGCTTACTTAGTACTTCGTCAGCAGTTAGCCTTGATGACACATCCCTAGTTAGCATATGGGCAATCAGATTCCGGGCAGGTGGAGAGACTGATTCCCATACTCCACTCTCAAACTCAAGGTTCACCTTCTTAATAGCCTCAAATATTGCCTCCACGGAATCACCTGGAAACGGAAGCACACCAAGCAAAAGACCGTGAAGGAGGACACCAGCACTCCAGATATCAACCTTTTCTGAATAATCACCATCCAAGACTTCTGGGGCAACATAAGCAGGACTTCCAACCACACCTGCCAGGCTCTGACCTGTAGAAGATAAACCACAGTGTCATTTTATGCAAATCTACCAAGAATTGAATGCGAGGTACAAGAAAACTAGATGATGGGAATAATAGAAAGGCCAAACCATAACTAGTATATTTAGTGTTCAAGGAACTAGATAGTAGAAAGGATACAAGGATAATAGAGAAGACCATAATATTGACAAAAGCGCCTAGGCTTAGATACAAACAGGAAATGATTTTGAAAGAAAAAGGAAACTAGTTGAAAAGCATACATACAAATGCATGCGATAAACTAACACTCATCCAATTGTTGGAGACAATCCTTGCCGGAACAAAGGAGGCAGTAACAGTAAAACATAACAAACAGCTGAAAATCATTAACCATGTTTCAACATTAAAAAGTCAGCTATTTACCCTATGCGTAACTAAAATAGGCTGGCAGCCTAGCAGATCATACAACCTATGTGCCCTTTCAATTCAGACCCACAAAAACTTTCTAATCTGAAATTTTTAGTTGTTATTAAAAAAAAAAAAAAACTCACCCTCAAGTGTCAATATCCATATTACGTTAATGAATAGAAACCTAAAAGGGTATAAAATTTGCAGTGACGGCCTAACATTTTAAATCATATTAAACATTCTTCTAGAAGAACATGTCATTTTACGAAAAAATTTACGCTGATCATATATTGAGTACCAATGAATCCGGTTTAATATTAGAATTAACCACATTCTATCCAAGTTAAACAATTCATATGAGCTATAAAAGCCTACCCAACCATATTATGTTACCAAGTGGCTTTCTGTGTATCCATTATGTTCTGCATTCCACAACATCAACCCTCTAGATGAATTCACTTATACCAAAATGATCTTGGTACCAGTTCAGCTGCAAACTAGCACTTAAACCCAGTCCAAACTAGCCTGTTGAACCACTAACATAGAAACCGAGCCCCTTCGTTAGGATGGTAAAAAACCTAGTGGTGTTGTCAAATGGCAACATTGGATCAAGATAGCTCTCCCCAAGCCTAAATCTCAACTTTTCATAAAGGATTGAACACCAGATTTCAACTTTCTAAAGCGGGAGAGATGCCACCTGACTGCAAAGGCTGGTAATCCTGTCTTAAATTGCTAAGATATTGATCAAAAGGAAAACTTCAATGAATAAACTTACAAAAAGTTTCAAAACATTGTTTATCATGGTAATTGATTCTTGTTTTTAATTTAACCATTTCATTCACTTAATTGTGTCTAACCCAACTTTATCCGCCAAGTGAAGATCGCATATAAATGGTGCCAAATTGCATAGAAAATCAACATCATTGATAGAATAATCATTACCATTAGAGATCCTCACAGCTAAGCCAAAGTCTGCAAGCTTCATCTGTCCTGAATTTGTAAGAAGAATGTTCTCAGGCTTTATGTCACGGTGAACAACACCCATATCATGGCAATACTTGATAACCAAAACCAGTTGCTTGAGTATGTTAGCAGCTCGATGCTCTGAAAACTGCCTTTCCCTAGCCATCTGGTCAAGCAGCCGTCCCCCAGCACAAAACTCCATCACAAGATAAAAGGATTCTGCATCTTCATACACTGCCTTCAGTGTTACAACACCAGGATGACCGGAGAGATGCTGCATTATCTCCACCTCTTGATGTACAAGCTCCTCCACCTTGCGCAATGTCTTGCACGCAAACTCTTCTCCACTCACTTTACTTCGACATAACCTCACTGACCCAAACTTCCCTCGCCCAATTATCACACCCAAATCATAATCCTGTTCGATCTTCTTCTTCCTACCCATTTGAGTTGCGGCATCAATACACCCAATTTTTCTCTTAAGACCCCTCCCTGGTGGGTTCAGACAGACGCTCCCACAAGGTGGGGCAGTAACAATTCCTTCAAATACACTCTTACTGGAACGAACTTCTCTAACTTCATCTTCCTTACACTTCTTTTTGTGCCTTGAGTTATCTTCCAATGACAGGTGAGACCAAATGGTTGTTAATGGTTTTGGAGAGTTATGACTTAACCGTAAAATTCTCAATCCCTTCCTTTTCTTTCCAAGTGCCTCCATGCTACAAATCAATGTAGAAATTCGAACAATATTGTAAATTCCATGAGCAACTGGAAAAAAAAATTTCATTTACCGCATAACTAACAAAATCTCCCTCGCAATCCTTGAATACAAAGGATAATCAGTTAAATCTTTGACTAAAACTAAGGGAGAAACAGCCACGTCAATAGATTGCTTTCGTATTGAGTTCTGCAATTTCAGGAAATGGGTATCAGTAAAAAAATAATTAACACTAATCAAATATCTGAAACATCATAAAATCCGAAGTTCAAATGATAATAATGGTACAAACACAAAATAGAGCGAGATTTAGACCTATGAACATCAGGAGCCGCTTGTTCTTTTTCTTCCGCCTCATCTGAAAAGATGAATCCCTTGTTGCGGACATCGATCTGCAGAGATTGATAAAGGCACTCTGAGAAGATAAAACCCGTTAAGGTACCACAAGATTTTTTTTTTTTTTTTTTAAAAAAAGCCCCATGCCCCATGTGTTACTATAAGATGAGAGAAAAAGAGTATGAAAATCATGCTTTTAAAAAGTACTAGTCTATCATTAATTGGGACTTGACAATAGCATAAAATTTCGGCTATTTTCTAGGGATCCAAACAGAGTATGAAAAGGATACAGAACTAGCTAAGTGTCAGTTAAATTTTGAATGCCGTACTTGAGGTAAATTTATCAACTTAAAAACAAAAGCAAAAACAAAAAACAAAAAAATGAAAAAGAATCCCAAACGAATGCTCTTTTCTTTTTTCTTAATTATCCTTCGTTTCCTCAGCAAGCAAACAGGGAATAATCTCAAGAAACAGAAAAACCACAAACAAATTGGGATACATAAAAACAGCCTAAACAGGAAACCCGGAAAATGAAAAAAATATATATATACAAAAATCGGTGACTTTGTTTACCTTCATGGAGAAGCAGAGAGTGGAATTAGATGAAGCGGTGATTGGAGGCTCTTCTACTAAAAGAGGGTTTTCATGGAAAGAGAAAAAGCTGCAAATTTGCGTGAGTGAGAGAGAGAGAGAGAGAGAGAGACAGAGAGGGGAAAGTTTCACGTGAAAACGACAACCGTCGGTATAAATAAGTCTGTTGGTTTCGCGCGTCCCTATTAACAACCACGTGGTTCCAAACACAGTATATTCCAAACACAGTATAGTGTGTGACTTCTGCTCCAAGTCTTTACTACTATGGAACCAACATTCCGTTTCATTGAAGGAAATGCCCAAAATATCGAAAATTATATCTATATATATAACCTTCAAATCATTAGGCAACTTCGAAAGTTTTCTTCCTAAATTTTTAATTGAATCAATTTCTTCCAAAAAAAAATTATTATGTACCCATTTGTATAAAAAATATTTTTATAAAATATAAAAAAATAAATACAAAAAATAAATCAGGAAAACATAAAAAAAAGTTTAAAATTTTTCTAAAAAAATGATGATCCACGACAGTGGTCATGTGTCATCAACGGTCACATTCGATTTTCTTTTTTCTTTTTTTTTTTAAGATTTATAAAAATATTTGTCATTTTTACAATTTTTAAAGGTATTTTTGTTTTTTTGTGTGATAAAAAGCTTGGAAACAAGATATTACTTCAATTGAAAGTTTTGAAGGACATTACAAATTTTCATGTAGTTTGAAGGGAGTATTAGTTTTTTTTTTTAAAAAAAAAAAAATTAAAACTAAAGAATTGTTTGGTCCACTTGTCAAGTTTGGAAGAATTCCTTTATGAGAAAAAAATTATATATATAAGTATAACCTTCAAATCATTAGGCAATTTTTGCAACGTGTTCTTACTAAATTTTTAATTGAAGCAATTTCTTTCAAATTATTAGAAAATTATAATGTACCCATTTGAATAAAAAAATGATAAAAATATTCTTATAATTTTTTAAAAAAAAATACAAAAAAAAAATCAAAAATAAATAAAATAAAATAAAATAAAGAAGAAGAAGAAGAAGAAAAGGAAACCATGGAATAAAATAAAATAAAACTGATGATCCACGGCAGTGGTCATGTGTCATTCATGGTCACTATCTTTTTTTCTTTTTTCTTCTTTTTTCAGATTTATATTAAGGGTATTTGTCATTTTTACAATTTTTATAAGTATTTTTGTCTTTTTGTGGAACAAAAGGTGTTGTTGCAATTTTCAGGTAACTTGAAAATATGTTGTTTTAATTGAAAGTTTTGAAGGACATTATAAATTGTCTTGTAATTTGAAGGGAGTATTAGTATTTTTTTCTTTTTCTATTTTTTAATTAAAATCAAATATTGTTTGGTCGTCTTGTCAAGTTTGAAAGAATTCCTTCATGAGAAAAATGAATATATATACATTTATAAATTTGAAAATGCAAAAAAAAAAAAAAAAAAAAAAAAAAAAAAAAAAAAGAGAGGACAAAATTAATAAACGAGTCAAAGAACAATAGGAGGAAGAAGTGTGATGTGTCATAGATGTTCTTCAAGAAATAAATGAATAAATAAGTCCAAGAATAGTTTATGAATGTCACATTCTTTTTTCTTCTTATTTTCTTTTTCCTTTTTCCTTTTTTTTTTTGTTTTTTTGAATTGGTGGCAGAGAAATCGCATTTGTAAGTTGGAAATCTACTGTTGAATATTTCTAGTATTTAAAAACATACACAGTTTGCTCAACGAATATTTTATCAGTAGTCATACTTTTGTCTATTATAAATGGATTTAGCTCGTAAGATGTAGTTTTTATTGTTTTTATTACAGCATGTATGCTGTAAAAAAAAAATAATAATGGCTCAAGATACACTTTAGATTTTTTGCACATAATTTGGGCCCTTGGTTTTTTTTTTTTTTTTTAAAAGCATACATGTTGTATAGCACGTAAGCTAGATTCATTATAAATATGAGTAATGCTATAATACTATACTTTATCTTACTGAGTTGATGTTATGACAGTGTTAATTAATTATTGTTAAAAAAATAAATTTAATGATTAATAGACATTATTACATTAGTCCAATAAAATGAAAATGGAATGTGAGTGTAATATTTAACATTACTCTATAAATATTAAAGATAAATAAAAATCGATTGAGAATTTATGATCTTTATAAATCTTACTTGTACTACAAATTGGTCAAACACTCAAACTAGAAGTAAGCTCATTGAGCTAATTAGTCTACATATTTAAAAGACCTTAGCATTAGCATGGATTGACCGGAATTAGAGTTGGAATTGAAATAAGTCAAATCAAATCAAATCAAATCAAATCGAATATTAAATGTTAAAACTTGATTCACCCATTTTATTTTGAATATGAGTTGAATTCTGGTATACCACATAATCAACTCCTTGGGATAGGCCTCCCTTAGTTGTTAAACGGTCCATCTTCAACACAATACAACTTCAAGCCAACCCATTAGCAACAAAACCTAAAAATCGGCCAAACATTATCCATTCTAGGTTGACCCAAGATGACCTAACCTAGACCGTTGGGACCTAACTCAATTAGGTCGGTCGGACCCGGTTTAACTTAGATAAGCGGGCACACGGGATATAAAGGAAAGATGACAAAAACGTGACTACGAGAGTGAAAGTCACGAAATCAAATTCTGTTAACCCATAAGCTTTTCCCTTAACCCTACTTCTGCCTGGAACTTTAGAAGTACATTCATTCTTCTTACCAAACACTTTTACTCTTCCCACTTTACTTTTATTTTCAGAGTCATTAACTAACTTAGGCATGAAAATAACCCCTGCTAGACCACCGTGAGTCACTTTGATCTCTCTTCTTTCTCTACCTTGCAGGTCCTCTTGATCCAGGGCTTGGTGTAGAATCAACTGACATCTTCAAGTTCCAGCTTTGAGTTATATAATTTGATCAAACTTGCAGCGGCAGAGAGAGAGAGAGAGGGCTTTATATGCAGTGTTTAAGGCGCCCAGAAGGCTTTGCTCCACAACATCGTGCTAACATCCAACTTTGATTCAACTTCAACAAAGTGATTTAGGTGTGTTTACGTGACGGATTAGTTCTCTTATCTGAATCAACCATAAGTAGGACCAGAGCAGGCAGACAAGATAAATTGCCAAAAGTTAAAAAAAAGTTAAAAAAAAGTTTTTTTTTAAAAAAAGACTCACGACTAGCCCCCCTTCCCCAAAATCTTTTTCTTTTTCTTCTTCGGCAGCTCCTCTGCTTCCAATTATAAGTTGAAGCATGACCTTGTCCTCGTTGGAGTTCTGCACCAGCATACTGTCTTGTCGAGTTCACTTATTTAATAAACGAGTTTAAATTTATGTTTAAACTCGGTTTGTTTAATAAATAGAGTTGAGTTTATATGAGTTGAGCTAGTGCTCGGTTCATTTACGCCCTAGCTGGCATGTTCTGTTGAGACAAAAACTCAAACATCAGCTTTGAGAACAAACTTAAAGCTTGACTCACAATTCCTTTAGAAGCGATCCTACTTCCAGCTTCAAATTTACATGCAGGCAGACGAATAAACACTAAGTTTGTCCTTCCACATATGACATACCCACACCTATTGCACACCAGGAAGCAAGAAACCTAGATGAAAAAAAGCTCAAGTGGAAGAATGTGTAGACCATATGCCAAAAGTTCCAGACAGAAGTAGGGTATGATCTCTAACCAGCACCGTCAAGTTTTGTATTGTTTAAACGATTGAACAAAAGCTCTCGATCATTGGAAACCGTCCACCACAGGGATGAATGAACTCGGGAAAAAGAGAAGCTAAGGCCGAGAGGCAAGGGAGATCTGACGAGAGAAACAATAGTTTCAACCAAAAAGAAAAACATCAGGTTTTTAATAGAAAAAAGGACGACAGATCCAACGTCAATTTCACCGCGTCGAAACCGACTGA
This sequence comes from Betula pendula, assembly GCA_900184695.1. NCBI lineage: Eukaryota > Viridiplantae > Streptophyta > Magnoliopsida > Fagales > Betulaceae > Betula > Betula pendula. The sequence continues at coordinate 334,976 of FXXK01000277.1, forward strand.
TGTAAATTGGTGTGATGCGGGTGACAACTCAGCCGGTTCCTTTGGCAGCTTGATCAGCATAGATAAAAATAGGTTAAAAGCAAAGCGATCTTACACTACTTCACATAAAAACAGAACCTCCTAGTTGGTCTTAATTTTAGCCATCAATTGAGCAAACACTCACAATCTCTCAAGGAAAAACAGGAAATGCACCTACGAATGCATTTTAGCATGAATCAAAGTCAATGCAGCCACCTCGGCTGTCTCATATACCATTTTTCATAAATTTCACACCAGCTAAACCAGAGCAAAATTTGAATTTGGCTAATAGACCTTATAAAAGGACATAATAGAAGTAAATATTAGAATGGAAATGATGTATGAAGCCTTCTGTTACAGGGCTACAATACAATGACAATAACCTAAAAAGGGTTCCAAAATATTTCTGGCCTCAAATGAAGTTGCGATTCTTAACTATTATAATAGTTTCAGAAAGTGCTGCATAACAAGTGTATTAAAACCTTGTTTGAACTACTTACAAAAAAAAAAAAACCTTGTTTCAACTGTAGAAAATTAACCATTCTAGATTCAGTCGATCAAGGTCTTCATTGAAGAAACCCCGTCCCCTTTCCTCGGGTTGAACCTGACTCAAAATTGCAAAACCACAAGTTTTGTGCCCATTTTTGACACTAGCAGTGATGATTACATCAGCAGCTGGGAAAGCATCTTTGATCATAGACAATGAGAAGGAAATAAACATAAGTCTGATATTCAGAAACCCTGAAGTTTACATTTCTAGAGTATGGACACAAAAAGTGAAACAGCCGCAATACCAGAATGCTGAAAGTTGAATGAGGCAATTCAGTCTGCAGCAAGCCTCAAAGAATCGCTAGTGTACTTATTTCCTTTCCTCTCCAAGATATCCCAACATCGATCCCTCAAATATTGTTTGCAGATAAGACCAAACTAGAGCTACTATTTGGATAGACTTGCAGGGTCGCAGTTCCTCTGAATCAGCAGCATGTGAAAACTGTGGGCCTTCTCAGTCAATCCAACATCAGCAAAAGCATCTAAAAGCCTACTACAAGCAGAAACATCAAAATCTGTTGTGGTAGATTGCTTCCACTGATCAATAACTTCTTCTACTTCTTTCAAATGCCCAAGCATGAGATATGAAGAAAGAATGCAAATATAGTTTCTGCTTGACATTTTTTGTTTGGCTATTCTCAAGCATTTCCATATCTGATCAACTCTGTCTTTGTTTCCTAAACCAGCATACAGAATAATAAGGAAGTCATATGTTATCGATTCGCTTTGTGTGATACCTTTCTCAGCTTCAACTAGAGAGTTAGACTCTGCATTTACAAGATGACCTGCAGTAACATATATATTAGTGAGGTTAATGTATCTCACCCAATCTTCATTAGAAACTGAATCTTGGCTCATTTCCTCTAGAATCCTTCTAACTTCATCAATGTTTAATGTTGCAGCACATGAACTTATCCATAGATTATAAGTGAAGATATCTGGTGCAACCTTCCGTCGTTTAAGTTCTTCGACAACTAATAGGACCTTCTCAACATGCCCGACTGACATGTATAAAGTCATCATCTCATTATACGTAATGGCATTTAAGGACAGGTTTGAGTCCTTCATCCTCTCATAAAGTTTCTCGGCCTTTTCAATCAATTTTGCCCCAGCATAAGAGTGGAGGAGAGCAGTGCATGTTTCACTTGTTTTTGCAGACAGAGGTAGGCCTTCAAAGTAGCGTTCTGCAGCATCAATGCCGAAAACTTTTGTCATCAAGTCAATGCGGACAGCATAGTCAGAGTCTGATAATTCATATTCTTCATGGGTAACCATCCACTCTGTTATCTGCAAGCTTGCATCAATTATACAACAGGATTTAAAATTACGTCAATAATTATGTATTAAAGCAGGGACATGATAGAAAGGCTTAAAACTTTCAAAACAGATGTTCTGAAACTCTTTCCCAGCTAATTCTATCCTTCGATTGCCCACTAATCATGTAACAAATATTTATTGAAAAAAAAAAATTAAACAGATGCTCCATCATCAACCCGTTATAGGATTAAGGTATACTCTTATCAACCAAACCAAGCATACGTATTCTTGATGATATGTGTGTGCGGGTGTGGGTGTGAGAGAGAGAGAGAGAGAGCAAGTGTTCACCTGAACAAATGGGTAAATATTTTAGATGCCAAAACAAATTTACCTCCAACCTATCATATAAATCTATCATAGACACCTGGGTGATCAAGATAATTTGACTCGTGATTTGTCAAAAATATGAAAAAGGGGAAAGGCAAAAGATGCTAAGGAAAAAAAAAAATGGAGCAGAGATTTCTTAACATCAAGACAGAATTTAGCAAACATATCCTCTTTAATGTGCCCTAAGATATCCCATAATACAAGCAATTAAATGGTTGGCCTTGCTCATGCCACCAACTGTCCAGATCTTCACCGTCAAAAGAAAAACCATTGTGGCAGGCCGTAACTATGTTGTCAATCTTTTCAACTGCAAATGGTGGATCAGTTTTGGAGTGAGAACAAAGACTTCTCCATTTGTTCAGGGGAAAATCAACAAGAAAGAGAGCGAAGGAACCCAAAGCAAAATAAATATATAAAGAGGAACTTTTGTAAAACCTCCACCTTTCAATTAACAGACAGGCTTCTATGCTACTATGCACAATGGTGGAGCCAGCATTTTTCTCTTGGGGATGGGGCCGGACAAATAAAATAATGTTTTTTTTTGTTTGTCAATATATTATTTTACCTCATGAACTGATCTAACCTATTCTTCCAGTAAGTTGACAAAAGCCAATGCTACAATGAAGTGAAAAAATACGAACTTGCTTAAATGTCAGAATTTTTTCTTTGATAAATAACTGAACAAGTAACTGATTTTCTGTTTTATTTTGCCAGAAAAAAAAAAAAAAAAGGAACAAGTAACTGAAAAAAGAAAAGTAAAAACAACAAAACCATTGCATCAACAATTAATGTGCTTCAAAAAAAAAAAATCAACATCATGAACAAGACTTGACATTTGCTTTCACCTAATCACCTGCCTACATCCAAACAATAAAGCACCTAGGCAACCTAGCAATTTAGCAAATTTTGCTCTATCAGTCATGTGGGCATGCCCTGCATGGAGGCCTAACAGCCACAACCAAACAGCTAAAGTAGTTAACTTTATCTATAACCCGGCCTGACCAAAATAACAAAACACAATGAGATTAAGAAGAAGAAGAAAAAGAATATTAGAACCAGAAGAGGAAGAAGATTTACTGAATACTAAGTCTCCACTAAGCTTTAGTCTTCTGTAATCTAAATTTCTTAAGCTCAAACCGAAAAGCAACTCGGCTAGCCACCAAAAAGTCCAAAAGAAAATCCATATGATGATTTGGTCCCTGGAAGGAAAATATTATATACACATATATGTAGAATGACCTCTCATGTCAACTCAATGTGGGGTTTCTTCCTTTTTGGTAGCTAGCCGAGTTGCTTTTCGGTTTGAGCTTAAAAAGTCCATAAACTTTTATTTTACGAATTATGTAGAGAGAGGCCCTTTTCTATATAATTTTTTTGGGGGGGTCAGACCACCAGAGCTTAAAAAGTCCATAAACTTTTATTTTACAAATTATGTAGAGAGAGGCCCTTTTCTATATAATTTTTTTGGGGGGTCAGACCACCATATATCTTTTCTTAATCTTTATCCATAACCAGAGGTAATCTCTTTGTTCATTTTTCTTGAACTAGGGCTTTGCTTTCTAAATGATTTCCTTTTTGTGTCTCAAAAGGATAAGAATATTCCTTCTTTAAAGCATGCTTCGCTTAATTGTGATATTAAATTTCATAAGCACATATTTATTCATATATAACTCATCTTCATTCACATATGCATATATGGAAGGAACAATAATTCCCATAAGATATATTTAAGATGCAGATACTAGTTCTGAAAATTCAATTACTCATACACTGCTCTCTGACAAGAATTAGTCCAATCAAATTATACTCATCGAGCATATAGGTAATATTACTTCTGGGTGGTACCAATTGTTTGGTAATGAATAAGAAAATTCCATACTCTCCGATCTCATCCTCTCTTTCCTTTTACATCTTTCTTGATAATGAGTTAAATTTTGACCCAAACATAGTTAACTAAACTGTATATATATCTAGAAGCTAAATTAAGATTTTGATCTAAACATATCCAGCTAAACTGTACATATCTTGAAGTTAGAGTGTAAAAAGCAATAGCAAAAGCCTAATAAATGTGCCCATAAACAAGCACCCATCAAAGAAATCTCAATATAATACCAATTCTTATTAATTGTAAGCTAAGCAGTTGTTGATTTTCACCTTAAAGAATCCATCTATCGACTAATTTATTGCAGTACAATGCGTTGCTAAAATCACCAGAATCGCACGAAAATCATACTAGTAACTCGGCAGTACTTCTATAGCTAAATACATTTAACTGCCTTCTTTCAACGTTCTGAAGCTCCTTTGGAGAGCCGGCTAAGAAAGAAAAAATCCTTAAAATTCATTAAACTTTTCGCCATTTTCTCAGCAACCAAACACCTCATAGAAAATTATCTGAGGGAGAGAGAAAACCGAACCTCGAGAGCGTGCTTGTAACGCTGGGACTTCCTGAGCTCCTTCGAGATTTGACGGAGCTCGGAGATCGTAATCTGATTTCCTTCGCCGACCCATCTGTGAAGAATATTGGTGGCGCTCCGCTTGGGGTGTCTGAGCCTGAAGATTCTGCTCCTGAGGTCGTCGTTTTCCTGAGAATTCAAAGACTCTTCGAGAAACTCACTTGTATGAGTTTCCGAAGAGAGAAATCTAGAAAGAGAGCTGGTCCTATCGAAGAGCGAGAGTGACTGAGAATTGCCGTTAATGAAGCCACCGCCATTTCTTCCATTTCTAGGGTTCGTAGACAGAGGTTAGTTTACTGGGCCACAAAGAGAAATCAAATCCATTTGGTTGCGGGGAAAAAACCCAAGAAAATTAAAGATTTCCGTCCTTTTTTTTTTTTTTGAGTTAATTGAAACTGTAACTGAATCATGAAATGTTCACAATTTTCCTTTTTGGTTTTCTCGGGAACCAAACGGAGAAATGTGAAGTAGAATGATGAATCCCAGTGAACTTACCGTATGAGAGTGAGGAACAGTAAGCGAGAGGCCATTGCAGCGCTGTTTGGTTTCACCTCGTTTCTCTTTACATAACTACAAGGCAAATCCGTAAGAAAATGACTTTTGTACGGTCGAAACTTGAAAGTTATTTCAAAGCTTGTGTTTGTTTAGCATCTATGAGAGGTTGCCCATCTGAATTTAGCTGTTCTTTCGTTCATTTATCAAGCAATATATATTGTTCGGCCCAGTGTGTTTAGAACACAATTATTTTTTTAAAATTTAGAGAATGAAAATAATATTTCACAACAAATTTTCTTAATTTTTACTATATTAATTAAATACTATTTTTTTTTACTCTTATTTAATTCTTTTTTCTCACTTTTCCATTTTTGTCATTTTCTCCTTTTTCTCAATCTTATAAAAAAAATTATTATAATTGATTGGGTAGCACTATAGCTATTCAATGATATAGGGAATGGAATCTATCATATAAGACATTTGCTTCAGGTTTTATTTTTTATTTTTTATTTTTTATTTTTATTTTGGGAAAAGTTCACATATCCCCCACAAACTATCACCCAATTGACAATGTTCCCCCCTCAAGGCTAGTAAAAAGACAAAAATAACCCTACAGATTTTTCAATAAGGCCAAAAACCCTATTTTAATTTTATTTTTAAAAAAATTAATTTTTTTTAAAACGAAATCTTTATAATTTTTTTAAAAATTTTTTGAATTTGGCGGGTTGGGGTTTTTTTTTAAAAAAAAAAAAATTGTTAGTATTTATTTTTTTAGCCCTTATGAATTCGAAAAAATAAATAAATAAATTTTTATTTTTATTTTTTAAACAAAAATGTTTATAATTTTTTTTATTCTTGAATTTGTCCAATTGGTTTGTAGTGTTTTAAAAAAAAATTAATTTTGTTTTTGTTTTTGTTTTTAATTTAGCTTTTATTTTTCCAGCCCTTATGAATTGTAGTGTTTTTTTTTTAAATAATAATAATAATAATAATTTTTTTGTTTTAATTTTTTTTTTAGAAATTTTTATTTATTCATTAAGGGTATTTTCGTCCTTTAGGAGGCAATGACAATTTTTTGGTAGTTTGGGGGGACATTGTCACAATTAAAAGTTTAGGGAGGACATTGTCAATTAAGTGGTAGTTTGAGGGGGGTATGTGGACTTTTCTCTTTTATTTTTTTATATATATTTTTTATATATTTAGAGAAGAGAAGAAGATATAGTGCATCTAATATTAGTGCTTTTAGCTGGACAAGTTCAACCACTTGAAAAAACAAAAGATAAGTCACATAAAAATACATTACGTCAACTAGTATGGGTGTAAACGCTTGTTGATTATTAACTGATAATAACCACTATTGCATAACCACTTTGTTGAGTGGTTATGCAAATAGAGCTAATTGCTTAGAGTCGGTGCGGTTCACAATTTTAGGGTAAGTAGAGACAATTAATAACCGTTACTCTTATACATATATTAAAACGACGTCATTTTAGATGGGGTGGCCCGTTGGCCGAAAATTCTCCAAAAGAGCATTACCAAACCTTTTACGTTTCCTCTTCTCTTGTGGTTCCACTGTTTGTGGTTTTCCACCCTTTACGATTGACTATGATAGAAGCCAGGAAAAGGCATACTCTGAATTTTAATTATATTAAGAGAATATTTGCATAGCTATTTACAACAGATTAGTTGATTCTATGTTCTTTATGAATGCTGAACAGGGCATGGATGATCGGGTAGTCCCACTATTAGTGACTGAAAATGTGGTCCGGGTTCTTAATTTTTGACAATAAGCACTTCAGAAAAGAGATAGAAAAAAGCAAGGAGGCAAAAACTCTTTTCTAAAACACTAAAACAGGTCCAAAATAGTTTAAAGTATACACTAAAAAAATCTCTAAAAAAGGCCCAAAACAATTAAAAAGGAAAAAAAATGCTTATTACTTGACAAGCAACTGGCAGTGTAGTTTGGCCTTCAATAACCGTCATAACCGCCTGTTAGCGGTTAACTGCTAACCGGCCCTAGTAGGCGCGAGTGCGTTTACTTAAAAATGATTCGCCTAAGGCAATTGCGGTTAAGATGCAATAACCGCAACCATAACAGTTTATATACCTCTATCAACCGGTATGAAAATGAATTGGATAAATAAGTGTGAAGAGTAATATTACTCTTCCAAGTTTTTTTCCTAAATGGAAGACAACAAAATTAAGTCTTCCTGCTTCGTTCAAGATCAAGGATTTATCATTCTCTTTAATTTAAGCAAAATAACTTAGATTTTTTTTTTTTTTTATGAATGAGAAATATTATATCACCTGAGAAAAAACTCAAAAGCAACTACAACAGCATATAGCTGAAAAACAAAAACACCAAAGCTATAGGAAAGACAGAGCATCTTACAGCAACAAAACAGGACCGACAAGCAACTACAAAAGACCAAAGAAAACCTCAGCAGCAGCCTTCAAACCAGCATCTCCTCGTTAACATTCCATTTTTTGCACAATAGAACATTAACCATATTCTTTTGGAACTTTCCACTCCCAAAAATTCTAGTTCGAACATCCCAAATAACACTTTTCAGAATTTGTTCCTTAGTTCTTGGAGTACCACCATGTTTAATTTCATTTCTGTTTTTGCACAAGTAATAAACAGATGAACTAAGCACCAGGCGGCAAAGATTACCATGCATAGTTTTCTTCTTCCAATCACTTCCACCCAACCTAAGAATATCAATCCAAGCATTAGGAGGGTTAGAGACATTACAATGACTTAGAGCATTCCTCCAAATCCGAAAGCTAAAACTGCATTCAAAAAATAAATGGTCCCGACTCTCAAGACTATTCCTACAAGACTCACAGAGAGTATTGCCTTGAAAGCCCCATTGCATTAACCGATTCCCAGTGGTGAGGCTGTTTCGCATAGCAAGCCACAAAATAATAGCTTATTTAGGGACAGATAGGGGAAACCAAACAAGATGCCAGCAATCCACATTTGAATTTCTGCTCCTTAACATCTCCCAAGTATCTGAGCTTACATAAGTGTTGGAACGAGAGCCAGAGCAAATTGGTTTGTCAATAGTACCAATTCTGACTTCCGAGAGCCGAGCTTGAATGTCCAAGCAACTTCCCCCCCCCCACTCCTTCTTGGAGAACAAACTTAGACCAAGCAACTTTTGTTTTAGCTGAACTAGCATCATGGCCATTCCACAGGAACTGATTAAACTTTTGCTCACTGGCCTTCAAAACCTTTTCGGGGAGGATGAAGATGCCAGACCAATAAATCTGAATGCTATAAAGGATAGAAGACAAAAGTTGAAGTCTATCTGCAAAAGAAAGCCTTTTTGAAACCCAAGAATCAATACGCCCAGTGATTTTGTTTAACAAGGCTTGACAATCGACTGCAGAGAGCCTAGTAGAGATCAATGGTACTCCAAGATAACGAACAGGCAGTTGCCCTTCTTGCATTTGCAGCAGTTCTAGAATCTGAGTCTTCACCCTAGCTGAAACTCAGAGCAGAAAATAGAACTTTTTGAAGGGTTAGCTTTCAAGCCAAAGAGATTTTCAAACTCTTGTAAGACTTGCTTAATGATAAAAATAGAGTTGGGACTAGCAGCAGAAAAAAGGAACATATCATCCGCAAACCACAAATGAGTTAATCTCAAGTTAGAGCATTTGGGGTGAAAATGAAAACCAACACTCTCTATCGCCTGCTCATCCATGAGGGCAGAGAAGATCTCCATGGCTAAAACAAATAGATAGGGAGAGAGAGAATCCCCTTGTCTCAGACCTCTCCTACCCTCAAAATACCCAACCAAAGAACCATTGAGGGAGATGGAAAATCTAGGAGTGGTAACACATTCTTTTATCCAGCTGACAAATCTATCAGGAAAACCAACACAAATAAGCAGTGCATAAGAAAATCACAGTTCACTGAATCATAGGCCTTCATAAGGTCAACCTTAAGAGTGCATCTCGGCTGACCCTCCCTCTTATGATAGTTACGGACAAATTTCTGAGCAAACAAGATATTTTCAGAAATGCTTCTAGAAGGAATAAAAGCTGATTGAGTTCTACTAACCAAGTCTTCCAAGCAGGAAGTAGCCTATTAGAGAGGATCTTGGTAATACACTTGTAGAGAACATTACAGCAAGCAATAGGTCTGAAATCCCCCATAGAATTAGGATTGACTTTTTTCGGAACCAAAGTAAGAATCGTAGCATTTACTTCCTTGAGGAGCTTCCCCGAAACAAAAAAGATTTTATGGCAAACACAACATCACTACCAATAATATCCCAAGAAGATTTATAAAATTCAGAGGTAAAACCGTCAGGACCAGGAGCTTTATTGGACTTCATCTCAAACAAAGTTTGCCTGATTTCTTCCTCTGTGATCTCCTTAGTCAAAAGCTCAGCCTTGGATGCAGGTATAGATTTTCTAATAAGTTGCCGCAATATCTTTGATACGGTCAACCTCCAACACCTTATTTCCATTATCATCCCAAAGGAAAGAGATAGAATTCTTGGCTGTCCTAGCCTTAAGCAGACGATGAAAGTAGGAGTTATTTTGATCGCCCAACTAAAGCCATTGGTTGCGAGCCTTTTGTTTAAGAAAAGCCTCCTCAGCTTTAGTTATAGATACATAAGCATGCAAGCACTCATTTTCCTTCCTCAAACAAACAGCATTCCCAAAAGAAGACATCACTTCTTGCTGAGACATGTCCAACCTCTCATGAGCTTGCAGAATTCTTTGCCTTAGATCACCAAAATGCTACATATTCTGTCATTTCAACACAGTCTTAATAGATTTTAATCTTTGAGTCAACTGATACATAGGCACTCCTGAGCTAGGAAGGCTCCAACCCTCCTTAACCCAATCGAAGAACTCTTTATGTTCCATCCAATAACTATAAAATTTGAAAGGCTTAGGACTGAAACTCTTTAGAGTCCCCACAAAAAACAAGGCCGGGGAATGGTCTGAAACACTCCTATCAAAAACTCAACCGTAGTGCTACCAAAAGAGCTCAGCCATGCTTCGTTAGCAACAACTCTATCCAATTTTCTGGTCACAAAAGCAGTCCCCTCTTGATTATTAGTCCAAGTGAAAAAACAAACACTGAATTGAAGATCAGTGACTTCTAACTCAGCCAAGCTATCCCCAAACTCAACCTCATAAGAGTTAAGCATATCAGAACCCCACTTCTCAGCAATGGATTTAACCACATTGAAATCACCGCAAAGTAACCAGAGAATGGACCCAACACGAAGCTTCATAGAAAGAAGATTCCTCCAAAGAGACTTTCTTTCCAGCCCTTTAATGGCACCATAAACAAAGGTTTGAATCCAGCAAAAATTTTCCTTAGTCGAGTTGATTGCACAGCTAATACTCTGATCACACTTATCAAGCATAGAAACTTTAAAGGCTTCCTTATTCCAACAAACCCACAATCTACCCAAGAAGTACTTATCATAGTTAAAAACAAAACCCAATAAGGAACAATGCAATTACAAATCAAATCAGCCTTCCGTTCCTTCACTCTAGTCTCTATTAAGCAAATTAAATCAACTCTATGCCTTTTAATCATACTTTTAACTTCCCTTTGCTTAGAAGGGTCATTTAGGCCCCTCACATTCCAAATGAGAATATTCATAAAGTGGGAGAGAAACCCCTCATCAATATATCCTCCTCCGCACCCATCACACTCTTGCCCTTGTCCAAAACATTGGAGACAATAGGAGGATCAACATTAAGAGCCTCTTCAATTGTTCGCTGGAGCCTCCCAAAAGGGGATGAATCTCTAGTCAGATTAGTTCAAGAAATGTGCCCATCCGCCCTTGCCAATAAGTGGAAAGAATTAGACCAGTGTTTACCACCATCATCAGCAATAGCCTTTGCCATTGGAGTTTTTTTAGCAGATTGAACCAAAGTCCATTGATTCTGCTTATCTGCCTTCCCATTAGCCTCTATATGCTTCACTTCCGCCTTCTGAACTAAGGGAACCTTCTGTCTATTACCCTCCCTACGAGAAGGCTCAACTCTTGGAACCCAAGCCTGCTTTGCCACTTTGGTATAGGCATGAGTTGCATGACCAAAAGATTTGCATGTCTTACATTGAATAGGCAACCATGGGTATTCAACACCAATGTTGATTGGAAGACCATCAGAATTTGTATTTTCAATCTCTTTAGGAAAATTTGAATCAGTATTAACTTCACCCAAAACACAGGCAAAACCTAGCCGGCGTTGCTCTTCAGTGGTAGAATTAGCACAGAGAGGCTTACCAACACCACTTGCAATAAAACTCAAGCAGGTGGTAGTTCGGAATTCCATAGGCAGATTGTGTAACTTGATCCAAATAGGAACAGAAGTTAAGGAGAGTTTGAGAAATTGCATACCTGGAGTCCACCTACGCAAGATCAAAGGCTTGTTGACGATGTGCCAAAGTTTAGCTTCCAAGACGTCATCCCTGGTTTTGTCATCTGCAAAGCGAAACAAATAGAAGCCATTGTCCAAGGAGAACACTTCCACCTTACCATAATCCACTCACATAGCATCCACTGATCGCTTAATAAAGTAAAAGGGGAGTGGTTTGTCAAGAAATTGGCCAACCAGGGTTGGAGACCATTTTGCAATCCCTTCCATAATAGCTTCCACCGAAGGCTTCACAATAACCTTCCTGTTAACACGAGTTGGTTCATGATACTGCAAGGTTCCAAGAGAATTCACGGAGCTAAAAAGTTGCCCCAATCATGAGTCACTCCCTGTTTAGGTTGAATATCTTCATGCAATAGACGAGTAGAGGGGTCACCTAATGAATGGATCAAAGGAACTCCAAGAAGAGGTTGTGCAATAACCAAATTTTCTTTTGTATTCGCAATCACAACAGGTTGAACATCCTCATCAATTATACTCTGTTTCTCCTCATCACCATGGAGCTCAGCCCTATTGCAATCACCAGAATCTTGGCTCCCCTGAGTCAGCATCTCATCTTCATCCTGTGCCAATTCCATGTCCTTTTCTTTATCCAAATCATCCTCCAAGGGATTGCTCGAGACAGGAACAAGCAATTTAGTGTTCACCTTCCCACCCCTACCCCTTTTCACATTTCTCGCCATAACCCAAGATCCATGACAAAAAAACAAAAATCCGAAACAAAGAACTAGAAAATCAGACTACTACCGTAATTCCAGCAAGACAATCACCGGAAACATAGTCAACCAGTTGGGCACGCGCCCTCACGTGCCGAAGTGAGTAACAAGACGAAAAGGGGAAAAAACTCAGCGAGAAAACCAAAATCTCAGAGCGTAAACTATTGTTGCCACGTCAGCAAGAAAGTCCAAGCCGTCAATCAAAATAACTTCAATATTACAACTTTTACTAAGTTATTTATAAACTAATGTGACAATTATAAATTGATAAGCCAAAATTTTTGCTTAATTATTTTACTAATTATATGAGTTTGTAAATAACTTTACAATAAAAATTGTAATACCCCTTATACCATTCTTAATTTAATATTGCGACGATTGAGATTCGAAGAAATTTACATTATAAAATATTTTTTTTAAAAAAAAAATCATACTTCCTTAGCAGGGAAAAGAAAAGAAAGTTCGGTTACATGGATAAGGTAAAGGCAACTAGTTTAGGCAGGCAAGATCCGTACATGATCCAAGCAAGATTTGCCATCAAGCTGGTTGCTTTGCTGCATCTGCAGGTATTCCTTATACTTTATTCCAGTGTATGCAGGTGCATTGGTTTCACGGTGGACCAACTCTGGTGCTGGGCCGACAACCGTGTCTATTGATGGCCCATAAACTGTGGCTATCGATATTCTTGTAGCTTTTTCATTCACAAATGCCCGATGTATAACACTCTTGTACTTCCCGTTACTCATAATCTTGCATCAAACAATGTTTCATTAGAAAATTCCAAAGAAACGAAAAAAAAGGGTTGAAGACAATTGCGACAAAAGAAAAAGAAATGAAATAATATATATATATATATATATATACAAAAATTTTCTACAAATTAAATTGTTGAAAAATTCTTTCAACCCAATTTCTAAAAGTGTCATTAATTCCTTAGCAGATAAGAAATACATATTTTTTAAATAGCATATGCTTCTCACATATTTTTTAAAACTTTTTATAAATTAGGTACGGTGATAGAAAAATTCTTCTAACTCAATCTCTAAATTGTTATGGTGTAGACTGTTATAAAAGGACAGTTATGAACCGCTACTAACTGCGTAACTGCTTTTGTATGCGGTTGACAAAAACCACTAACCGCATAGACGGATGCGGGTAATACCTTTATATATAAAACAAATTCATCAAAACGACGTCATTTTGGTATAGGATTTCATCTTAGAACCTAAAGATTAAAAAAAAAAAAGAGAAAGGGCACAAAGAAGGCCTATAACACTAAAATATACCAAAAATGCCTATTACCCGATAGGTGGTTAACGGTGCGATTTTGACTTCAATAATTGCACAATTAGCAGTTAGTAACCGTCGCCTAAGGGGCAGATGAAATTACCTAAAAGTGATAACCGTCTAAGAGCATTTCTAGTAAGATTTCCAAAGTTTCTTTACACTTAACTCTAAAAATTCACTTTAAAGGATTTAGCTATCCACTTTTTCAAACCACTAAATAACAAACTTTCTAAATATTTTTCTACTTTAAATAAATACCATTTTTTATTGATAACATTAGAAGCAAAGTAGAGGGAAACAAATTTGTGGGGCTAAAGCTAAAAAGTCATATTAAAAAAAGTTAAACATTTGGATTTTGGTTCTTTAGATTTAAATAAAAAAATCTAACAAAGTTAAAATTTAACTTTAAATAGAGAGTTGGTTAAATGGAGATTTTTGAGTGTTTTGTTAAAAAATTTAGAGAAAAGCTACGTCTAAATAGCTCACTAAGAATGCTCTAATGCGGTTCCAAATATAGTTATAGGCGCTTGTATAGCCTTAGTCATGTGTCCTTTAACCTGTGAAAAGTACATGTTTTTCTAATAATATGTGCTTCTCACATATTTTTTTAATAGCATTCATAAAAAAGAAGAAGTAATGTTGTTTAGTATACCGTTATACTACTACCATACAATTAAATGATGTAACAATGAAAATTAACTTTTTTTTTTACAAATACTAATCTAATGGCTGATTTTCACTATCATATGATAAAATTGTACGATAGTCGTATAACAGTTTACTAAATAGCATTATTCATAAATAATAAGATATATTTATCATATGTTTAAAGGACACGTAACTAACATTTTCAGAGACCACTAAATTGGACGAATTCCTACCACCTTTGTATCCTTAAAAGATAGACAAGAGATAATGGAAAGATCATAATGCATGATTTGGGATTTACCTCCATGTGATCACCCACGTTAACCACGAATGCATTGGGAATGGAATTAACAATGACCCACTTCCTTTGATGCTGCACCTGAAGGCCGGAGATCCCATTTTGTATGAGCAGAGTCAACAGGCCATGATCGGAATGCGGAGGCAAGCCCATTGCTAGCTCTGGCTCCGGACAGGGCGGATACAAGTTTCCGATCAGTATTTGGAAACCCGATTCCAAATTCAATGCCTTGTCTATGTAGCTGTCTCCCAATCCCAAGCTCATTGATATCCCTTTCAGCAACTCCCTGGCTAATTCTCTGGTTCTTTTGCTATACTCCAACAAAATCTCTCTGTTGTAACAAATACAAGAGGAAAATAATTTGTTATGGAATTTGTTCGGTTAAACGTTTTATTTTAGTCAAATATTTTGAAGTTAAAATGGCATCGTTTTAATTAACCCAATATGTATTCATCGTTTTGCGCTGTTCGTGCTCACTTCTCAACCCGTCAAGTTCCCTAACCCTAAGTGATCCCCTCACTCCCGTCTCCCTTCCCTTCTCTTGTCTCTCTTCACACCCATTGAACCACTCCAACCCCGTGCTCATCTCCCTTCCCTTTCAACGTCTCTGCACCACCGCAACCCTGTGCTTATCATCTTCACCATCGCAACCCCATGCTCATCATCTTCCCTCCTTTTTACCATACTGTTGTTGTGCCGCATCACACCACCATTTTTTTTTTTCCGTCTTCATCAATGAAAACAAAGAACTTTGTCGTAGATTCCACTTTCGATGATTTCACCCTAGTTTGCGGACGCAAGGCAAAAATGGCCTCCAACAGAAGAATTAAAGTTTTTTTGACTCCTCCAAACTTGGCAAAGGTGGAATGCAGAAACCCTATTTTCAAATCAGCCACCTCTGATGCCCACCCCTATAATGAAAAAGATACTAACAACATAGGATTATAATTGTACCAAGTCAAGTATCAAATATTTAAGATTAGTTTCGTTTTGAAGAACATGAGTCGAGTTAGATAATATGTTCAATTTGGTTCACTTATTTTTTTTTCCAAAAAGTTCAAACTTTTCACAAGCAGTTCAATTACCTTATTCATTCCTTATATAATATAAATAATTTCATTATTTATATTTTTTTTCATAAATCCATCCTGACTATTAGTTAGTTGGTTATTGTTAAGATTTGATCATTAGAATCAATTAGATAATTAATTTGTATTTATGCACTTAAAACCAAATTTTTAGCGAAAAATGTAAAATTAGTAAATGTAGTTTACTTGATTTGCATTTAACTCTCTATGATATTAAAATAAATTCAAAGGTCCATGAGGTATGCCAAAAAAATAATTTATTCTCTAAAGCCAAATTCTATCCACCAACATAACAGATTTCGTTAATATGACGTGTTAGAGCCTATAAAATTGTGACACGTCTCCTATTCAAGTCAGTGTCACCCTAGTAGAATATGTTAAGTCAATGGACGAAATTTGATTGAAGCGAGTAAATTTTTTTTAGCATACCTTAGCAACTTCTAAATTCAATTTGATACCTCATAAAGTTAATTGGAAATAAGATAAATAACATGAACTGATTTTTTTCATTTCTCCCAACTTTTTATCTTGAAATGGACTATTTATAAAATATAATTAATGTAACCTATGTTATTAACCAACTACCCAATGATTCTCGAAGGTTCTAAAATATTACTGTAATTTAATTGTAATATTACCCAAGAGAAAATCATTGGAGGTTGTAAAAATGAAGAAAGAAAAGAAGCAGTACCTGAAGGCAGTAGGCTTGGTGGGTGAATGAAATTGGGGATGTACGAAAACCTTGAGAAAATCCCTCCAAAACAACACTTTATCCACGGAAGAATTAAAGCTGGTGCCACACCTGATTGGGTCCAACACATGCTTTCCTCCAAACTCCCGCTTCTCCTCCTCCGTCAGATTGAAAAATTCTCCACACGCATCAGTCATCGCCGTCATCAGGCTCTCCGGCACACCGTGATTTATCACCTGATACATACACGTGTAATATAAACCTTATAAAATACACAGGAAATGCATAATTAATGCATGCACGCGTTTACTTACCATGAAGAAGCCCCAGTCTTGGCATGCTTTGCCGAGGTGATGGATGATTTTGGATCGTTGATCAGGAGTACCGGAGGTGAGGAGAGAGAAGTCAATAATGGGGATTGAGTCTTCTGGGTCGTCTGAAACTGGTTGATCATTGGGGTTCTGGGTGAAGGTGTACGTGGGAGGGATGGAGGTGAGACCAGGTGATTCTGCCAGTGCTTTTATGCTTATCATCTTCGGTTGATGAATAGGAGAGTTGTCGAAGCCACGGATGAGTGAGAGAGAGAGAGATGAGAAGGATATAACCATTTATAAAGATTCCTTACAATAATGTCTTTAAGGTTGGGACAGAAATTTTGTTTCATATCAGAGGAAATTTCATCCAACCCACACTGATAAATAGTAAGTGTCATATATTAATATTAGGTTTTTTAATGATAGGAAACCCAATATTTTAAAAAAGAAGAATGCTAGAACATCTACTAGAAATCCTTCTAGGAGATCAACTAGCATTTTTTTATTTTTTAAATCAAGTGGGGCTCATCTCTTCATTTGAAGAGGTGGGCTCCATTTGATTTAAAATAATAATAAAAAATGCTAGTTAATCCCCTATAAGGATTTCTAGTAGATGTTTAAGCATTTTCCTTTAAAAAATGTTTAGGTTCTTAGGTAGTAGATTGAGAATTAATGACTATTGAGTTTTAAAGAACCCAATATTGATAGATGACACTTGTCATATATCAGTGTGGCTTGAATGAAATATCCTCCAACCTGAATTGGAGGAAATTATTGTCCTTAAGATTGTGATTTTTGATAATTTTAACCTGACCGTTCAAAGCTTAAAAGGAATCTAGATTATCACAATTTTTTTGGATGAATGATTATCACAATTATTGGTGCTCGCTTCTCTTATATCTTTTATTTTCTAGATTGCAATTTTTAGTGCTGAAAATAAGAAAGCATGAAGTATGCAAAGAAAGATAAAGGGTATGTTTGGCAAAGGGTTGGGTTAAGGTTAGGAAATTTTTAAGTTTTAATGTGCTATAAAGTAGAAAGAATGTTATAAATCTTTTGTATAGAAAAGTAAAAAAAAATTATTTTTTAGTAAGTATTTTATTTAAATAATAATAAAAAGTATTTAATGTGATATAAAAAGTTAAAAAAAAAAAATTGTTAAAAATAATAATAAAATATATAAAAAAAATTATTTCTTTTATTTTTTGGGTTAAACAAACCCCTCACCCCCCGATGGGCGACCCCTTTGCCAAACACTGCCTTATACTTTTATATGAAAGTTACGTGCAAAGAGGATTTATAGCCGCTAATCCGATTGGATGTGGTCCTCATAATTGATTACCTTTATCTAGAATCATATGAATAGCATTTCAAAATTTTGACATTTTTTTAAATAAAAAAAAACATTTGTAGGTATTCGTATTTAGCTAGACATAAAAATGGTCCTGACTAGCTGGTATACTTTTCTAGGAGAGGAACTACAACTATATATAATTCAGTTGTCGTGGTTTCAATTTAAAAATTTGCAAAAAATTATAATATATATTTTAAAACTATGAGGTGGCCAGTCACCCCCATTTTGGCCAAGGGGGTGGCTTGAGGGCCGACCACCCCAAACTTGCAAAATGGGTGATCAAAATCACTCCCAAGAGTAGGGATGGGTATCGGGGGGAATCGGAGACGGTAGGAGGTTTTTCGCCTACCGTCTCGACTTTGTCAGTGAAGTCGGTAATTTCACCGACCTCATTCCGACTTAGTCTTTTTCGTCCGTTACTGTCACCGGTGAATCGGTGGCAGTGACGGTGATTAGTAAACGGTTAGAGAGAGAGAAAGCTTCAGTTAGTTTGTTTTCAGACTGACAAGAAAAAATTCCTTTGCAGATCGGCTGCTACTTTCGTGCACCATGGAGAGACAAGGTTTTGGCTGTAGTTTTCTTGGCAGATCAGCCGCTACTTTTGTGCTCCATGGAGAGACAAGGTTATGACTGTAGTTTTTTTTTGTAGATCGGCCATTGCTTCTGTGCTTCGTGGACATGCAAGTTTTCTCTGTAATGACTCTTGCTTTGAAAGAACAAATAACAGATGAGGGAGAGATAGCTTTGTTTTGTTTCTCTCTCTCAACGTTATATTTTTGGTGCTTATAAGTTATTTTTTTAGTTTTTACCTGATAAAGCAAACTAAATTGTGTATAAAGTAAACTAAAACTTTAAAAATAAATGATTGTTGGTGGCATATTAACCAGAAAACGTGTACAATCTTTGTGGGGATTACTTTTTTAAACGAGTAATTATACTAAACAGTCTGGGCTGAATGAACAGTCATTCAACCCACGCATTTTTTTCTTTTTTCGTGGATCCCACATTATTAAAAAAACTAATTTTTTTTTTTTTATTCCCATTCAACCTGGGTTGAATGACTGTTCATTCAGCCCAAACTAATGGCAATCACTGCTCTTTTTAAACACCTGCTATTGCTTTTTTTATGGGAAATGACTATGCCTTGGTTTCTACCTTCAACATCACGCAGAAGAAAAGACCTTTAATAGCTGCACATTTGTAAAAGTAAAACTAATTAACAAAGCTCATTTCTCAAGGCTCAAGCGGCTTAAGAGTCATCATTATTAACCTCGACAATTAATAATATAATAGAATGAATATACACTGCTTACGTGTTGAGAAATGTACAGCAATACAATATAATATATATCATTATAATATAATATAATATAATGATATAATGAATATGTCATTATTTTTTTTTTCTGAGACATATTTAGGGCTGGGTATCGGTTAAATCGGTGTCGGTAGAGGCTATTTCGACAATCGAACCGAAATTGTCGGTTAATTCGATTAATTCGCCGATTAATTACCGTTATACTT